>PVKU01000324.1:65187-547990 GCA_004027475.1 Anoura caudifer | reverse complement strand
CATGAGGTAGTAAACATCCTGTTAGGTACATTGTTTAGGTATTCCTTTGAACTTCCCTTGGGAAAGATCTGATAGCAAGGAAGGCAGGACAATGCAAGGAGATAAATGCCTAGAGGCCGAGGACCAGGCCCAAACATCATTTCCACAATGTCTGGACCCTAACTCTCAACCCCTTAGCAGGCATAATAATTCCCTACAACATAGTTATTGTGTAAGGCGGTCAGACATGCAGGAGCAGAGCAAGGGTGATAGGCAAGGCACAGAAAGTCACCAGGGCAGAAAGCCCTGGGTACCTTACAATGGGCAAAAATGGGAAAACAAGGGCCTCACACCCAGGATAACATTTTCTCCCTGAGAATTTTGCTGGTCATGTGATTTAACCTCCCCCTGACCTGTCACATCAATGGTTGTGTGGTGTGGACCCTATCCTGACCTTTCCTCCTCTGGCATATTGCTAGTCATGTGTTTTTAGACCCTGTAGGAGCAGGAACAAGGAGCTGAAGAGTGGTGTCAATGGGGACCTTGCATGGCCACTATCTCAAGCATTAACACCTTGGGAAGACATCTAGGCCTCAGTTGTGTTTCAACTCCAGGCCCAGAAAAGCAGGAAACCAGACAATCGATGCCATAGCTGACACCAGGACCAGCTGCCCTGACTAATGACCCCAAGTCCTGGTGCCTACCAATCAGTGGAGAGAGACTATGACTCTAAAAGGACACACCTGGAAAGCTGATGAATATTCTTTTGGGATCCTCCCCTGAGACCTCTAGATAAATACCCTCAAGACAACCCAGTGTGGCTTTCTCCATGGAGCATGCCAACCCCTCCCCCAGGCACATTTTACTTATCTCCCCCTTTCCTAAACTCCAAGGGCCCTTCTTTCGCTTCCATAACTTGTTTCCTGAGCTCATTTCTTCTACAGCTCACATCCTCTATCTGCGTGACTTTCTAAATAAATTTTCTCCAATAGTTTGTTTTGGCTCTGAATTCTTTCTTAGCCAGAACTCAAGTACAGAGGTGGATGAACTAAGATCCAATCACTGATAACATTCTGGTGCCATTTTGCCATCAACAGTAATTACCGTTATTTTAAATTCCCTATCTGATCATTCCAACATCCGTGCCACATCAGTCTGATGCTGACTTCATCTCTTCACACTGTATTTTTCTCTTGTTTGTTTTTTTAGTAGGCTTTGTAATTTTTTGTTGAAAGCAGGGCACATATTGGGTGACAGATACTGAAGTAATAGGCTTTCAGTTGGAGGATTTATGGCATCTGGCTGAAGGCAGCTGTAGCTAAGTGTGCCCAAGGGCTCAGATTCTCTAGTCCCTTGTTTTTGTCTCCCCGCTGGTGTTGGGGTTCTCTCAGTGGTGCTCAGAGACAGTCTGTATCTTTCCGCTCTTTCAGGGATAATTTACTGTTACAATAGAGGAGCATGTGCTCTATAGTCTTAGGATAAAATCTCAGTGTCTTGAGAGCCTGCACCTCTGGGCTGGGACTTTAAGAGTGTTTTTCTGGTAGTTTCTCTAGGAGTGTTCCCTTGTCCTCCTCCCTTTCATGGCTATAGAGCTCCCCAACTATTTCCTTGAAGTTCTAACCTGGCTATGTTTCTGCTTTTGTTTTGTCCCCTTGAGTGAAACATAAATATTAGAGGGAGCTGGCATGAAACAAAGACCTTCCGCCAGCTGAGGTGAGGCCAGCAAAGTCTTTTCTCCCAAAGGGTAGGCCATTATTAAAGAGAAGATCCTGAGATTTCTGGAAGATGGTGCCGTGGTAGGAGGAAGCAGATTCCACTTCCCCCTAGACACAGGAGAAAAACCTAGCTGATCTATGGAGGAACAGAGCAAACAGCCAATAGTACCCTAGCATATATGAAAATAAGGACCAAAGATTGTAGCAGACACTGACAAAATAGACGGTAAGGAGACCCCTTCAAGACGGTGAGGTCCCAGAGGACAGTGCGGGGACCAGGGTGGCTGCAGCCCCGGACCGGCACCCGCCAGGTCTGTCACAGGGTTCTTGGGAGAGAGCCAGGTCAGCTGCTCCCTCCCCAGCCAAACAAGGTTTGAGCAGCACCGGGAGAGACCTGGCTGCTTAAAGTCCCAGAGAGGGGAATAAGGGCTAAGTGGCAAATACACAGGAACTGTGAGCACCCACGGAGTCTGTGGACACTGGTTGGGGAGAACTGGGAGTCACGCAGTGACGGGCCCTAACCCCGATAGTCACTGGTCTGGCTGGAGAATTGGGCTGTGCCACAGGTCAGGCCATTGTACGGAGTACCAGGATTGAGTAGGAGGAATCTCTCAAAAAGAAAAAGTGAAGAGAGAGACACTGTTTGGGGAATTCTCCTGTAGCAGCTGCTCCGGGTAGCTCCCCACCCAGCCAGGCAGTGATCTCGAGGTTGAGCGGAAGGCCCTGCGCACCCCCATAGCACTGGGAAGGAAGGGTGCACTCACAAACCCTTGGGACCAAGGCAGCCTGGTGAGGGTGCGCCTGCACCCCAGCTCACTGTGGTAACCCCGTCCCACACCCAAGGCGCCAGGGGTGAGAGGTGCCAGGCTGCTCGGATCCCAGGAAGGGAGAAAAGCCAAACCAGCCCGCTAGAGCCAGCAAGACTGGAAAAACCAGTTTGGCCAGTTTGAAGCCAACAAGAGGTTCTTGTTGTTGTTGTTGTTGTTGTTGTTGTTGTTGCTGTTGTTTTTTAAGTAATTTTTTATTTTTCAATTTTTATTATTTTTATCTTTAAATTCCTTTTTCCTCTCTTTCCTTCTGTCTTGTTTTCTTCTTTCTTCCTTTCTTTCCAATTTCATCTCACCTTCCTTCCTTCTTCTGCTTTTTATAAAAATACCCACAAGTGAGACAAAAAACCTGGAACTGTGAAAAGACCAGAGTTGGACCCAAAGAGGGGGCATCCCAACAGCTGTGACAGTGAGACAAATTTCACTTTGCTATTATAGAGGTCCTGCAAATTATTGCATATTTGTATCATTATTTTTCCCCATTATTCTTACATCTTTTATTTTAATATTATTTTTGTATTCCTCTTCTTTCTGAATAATCTTCTTTGCTTGGCTGGTTATACTGTATCATTTGACAGGTTTCCCTGTTCTCTCTTTCATAGTGTATTGCTAATTTACTGTCCTTCACTTCACTTGTGTTCCATTAGAACACTACTCAAGGTCCTATACTCCCTATTCATGTTGTCTAGATCTCATAGACTCTGTCATATGATGGTTGGTCTAAAATTATTGTAAACAATAGTTGTTTCATACAACTGTAAATACTTCACAACACCCCTCCCAGATCTTAGCTCACTTCACAGTTTCCTAAACTCTGTTACTGTAGTGGTTAACTCTATTCTCTCATACACTATACCTATTTACTATCCTTTACTCCCACCTTACTTCAGAATCTGAACTCCCACAACCTCACTGCTTTGTAGATCCAACTCAATCCTTCCCTCTCCAACAAAAGTCTCATCTTCTTTCCATCCTTTCCAAAAAGTGGCCAGCTGGGCGGAAGATCACAATTAACACTATACATAGTCAAAGGATCTCCTATCTCTTCTCTACCAGCTACTATTGTAAATACCATAGAATACTCTCTTGCTGTCTTAAACCATTTTGCCTTCCCCCTCCAATGGATCACAAAAAAGAGTAGGTGGAAGCTGTGAACACCAGGATACCCACTGGAAGAGGAAACCCAACAACAAAGGGACAACCAACAGATAACAACAGAAGGAGGTGAAGGAGGGAGTGGAAGCCACACTAACCTCAATCTAGGACCTATCTGGAAATACAACTAAATGGTGGAGAAATTACCCAGAACAAACAACTGAACAAGAGCAAGAGAGAATCCTCAAAACCTTGTACACATGGAAGAATCAGCTTCAACACAATTTTGTCCTCACCAGCAGAACAAAATACAAGAAGGTGATGGACAGAGTGACCCTCAGTTAACCAGCTGGTGGGAAGGACCCACCAAAGAAAGACCCAACAACAATCAAAACCCAAAGACAAACACAGAGCCAACTTAAATGACAGCCCAAGACCAGTGAGCTCAGGAGATCAAGGAGACTGCAACACTGAATCCCACAGGAATTCTACTTCAGAAGTTCACACCATAAACCCAGGGAGCCAGAAAAGACCAATTTAATAAGCTGAGGCTAACAAGAAGAGTCTCACAAATGATGGGAAGACAAAGAAACAATCCCCAAATGAAAGGAAAGGAGGAAGCCTCAGAAAGAATGTTAAATGAAACAGAGGCAACTCAACTATCAGATATTGAGTTCAAAACAATGGTTATCAGGAAGCTCAGTGAGTTCACAATGAGCTACCAGAAACTACAGGGAAGCTACAATGAGCTCACTGCAAACTATATCAACATGAAAAAGGAAATAGAAACTATCAACAAGGGCCAAGAGGAAATGAACAATACAATTTCTGAACTGAAGAACACAGTGGAAGGAATCAAAAGCAGAACTGATGAAGCAGAAGATTGGATCAGCAAGTTGGAGGACAAAGTAGAAAAAACCACCCAGAAAGAGCAAGAAAAGGAAAGAGGCTCAGAAAGAATGAAGAAGGACTAAGATAAATGCAAGACAATGTGAAACATAATAATATCCATATAATAGGGATACCAGAAGGAGACAAAGAAGAGCAAGGGATAGAAAACCTATTTGAAAAAGTAATGACGGAAAACTTCTCTACTTTGATGATAGAAAAAGTCACACAAATCCAGGAAACACAGAGAATCCCAATCAAGAGGAACCCAAAGAGGCCCACTTCAAGACACATCATAATTAAAATGGCAAAATTCCAAGACAAAGAGAGAATCTTAGAGGCAGCAAGGGAGAAACAGGAAGTAACATACAAGGGAGCCCTGATAAGGTTAGCAGCTGACTTCTCAATGGAAAGGCTCCAAGATAGAAGAGAATGGCAAGAAATATTCCAAGTAATGAGAACCAGAGGCCTGCAAGTAAGACTACTTTTCCCAGCAAGGCTTTCAATCAAGACAGAAGGCCAAATAAGGAGCTTCCCAGACAAAAGAAGTCTAAAAGAATACACCTCCACCAAACCAGTTCTACAAGAGATGCTAAAGAGACTGCTTTAAAGGAAGGAAAAGAGAGAAAGAGAGAGAGAGAGGACCACAGGTACGGAAATGGCAATGAATCAGTACCTATCAATAATGGCCTTAAATGTAAATGGATTAAATGCTCCAATCAAATGACACAGAATAGCTGAATGGATAAGAAGGCATGACCCATACATATGCTGCCTACAAGAGACCCACCTCAGGACAAAAGACCTACACAGACTCAAAGTGAAGGGCTGGAAACAAATTTTCCAAGCAAATGCACAGGAAAAAAAGCCAGGGTAGCAATACTCATATCAGACAAAATAGACTTCAAAAGAAGAGCCATAAAGAGAGACCCAGAAGGTCACTTCATAATACTCAAGGGAAGAATAGACTAAGAAGACATAAACATTGTCTAAATATGTATGCACCCAATATAGGAGCACCTAAATACATAAAAAAAAAATCTTAGAGGACTTCAAGAAAGATATCGACATTGACACAATTATAGCAGGGGATTTTAACACCCCGCTGTCAAAAATGGACAGATCTTCCAAACAAAATATCAACAAAGATATTGTGGCATTGAACAACACTCTAGATGAAATGAACTTAACTGACATATACAGAGCCCTTCATCCCAAAGAAGCTAAACACATATTCTTTTCAAATGCATGTGGAGCATTTTCAAAGATAGACCACATGATAGGACACAAAGCAAGCCTCAACAAATTCAAGAAAATTGAAATCATTCCAAGCATTTTCTGTGGCAACAAGGGACTGAAACTAGAAACCAACCTTAAGGGAAAACCCCCAAACACTCAAAATCATGGAGATTGAATAGCATGCTATTATATAATGAATGGGTCAAGAAGGAAATTAGGGAGGAAATCAAAATGTTTCTGGGAACAAACAAAAATGAACTCACAACAACCCAAAACTTATGGGACACAGTGAAGGCAGTCCTTAGGGGGCAGTTCATAGCGATACAAGCCTACCTAAAAAAGATAGAATCATTTCAAACAAACCACCTAACCCTACACCTACAAGAACTTGAGGAACAACAACAAAGACAGCCCAGAGCAAGTAGAAGGAAGGAAATAACCAAGATCAGAGCACAATTAAATGACATAGACTAAAAGCAAAATTCTAGGGATCATTAAGTCGAGGAGCTGGTTCTTTGAAAAGATAAACAAAATCAACAAGCCTTTAAGCAGGCTCACCAAGAAAAAAAGAGAGAGGACCCAAATAAACACGATCAGAAATGGAAGAGGAGAGATTACAACTGACACCATAGAAATACAAAGGATTGTAAGAAATTACTCTGAAGAACTGTATGCCAAGAAATTTGAAAACCTAGGTGAAATGGACAAATTTCAAGAAAAATATAATCTCCCAAAACTCAATGAAGAAGAAACAGAAAGCCCAAACCGACCAATAACAGCAGATGAAATAGAAGCAGCAATCAAAAAACTCCCAACACACAAAAGCCCAGGACTGGATGGTTTCACAGGAGAATTTTACAAAGCATTTAAGGAAGAGCCAACCCCTATTCTTCACAGACTATTCCAAAAAATCCAAAATGATGAAAGACTCCCAAACTCTTTTTCTGGAGCCAGCATCATCCTAATACAAAACCAGATAAATACACAACAAAGAAAGAAAACTTCGGGCCAATATTGCTGAAGAACATAGATGCTAAAATCCTCAACAAAATAGTGGCAAACCACATCCAACAATACATTAAAAAGATCATACACCATGACCAAGTGGGATTCATCCCAGGGATGCAAGGTTGGTTCAACATTTGCAAATCAGTAAATGTAATACATCACATAAACAAAAGCAAAGACAAAAATCACATGATCATGTCAATAGACTCAGAAAAAGCATTTGATAAGGTACGGCACCCATTTATGATAAAAACGCTCAGCAAAGTGGGAATAGAGGGAGCATTCCTCAACATAACAAAGGCCATATATGAGAGACCTACAGCCAACATCATACTCAATGGGCAAAAACTAAAATCTTTTCCACTAAGATCAGGAACAAGACAAGGTTGCCCACTTTCACCACTTCTATTCAATATAATATTGGAAGTCTTAGCCACAGCAATTAGACAAGAAAAGGAAATAAAAGGCATCCAAATTGGAAAGGAGGAAACAAAGCTATCATTGTTTGCAGATGACATGATAGTGTACATAGAAAATCCTATAGTCTCAGCCAAAAAGCTGCTCAACCTAATAAAAGAATTTGGCCAAACAGCAGGATACAAAGTCAATATCCAGAAATCAAAGGCATTTTTGTATACCAACAACAAAAGAGCAGAAGCAGAAGTCAAGGAAAAAATCCCATTCGATGTAGCAAAAAGAAAAATAAAACACCTAGGAATAAACCTAACCAAGGAAGTAAAAGACCTGTACTCAGAAAACTACACAATGCTGAAGAAAGAAATCAAGGAAGACACAAACAAATGGAAACATATACCGTGTTCATGGATTGGAAGAATTAACATTATTAAAATGTCCGTACTACCCAAAGCAATTTACAGATTTAATGCAATACCTATCAAAATACCAATGGCATATTTTACAGATATAGAACAAACACTTCAAAAATTTATATGGAATCATAAACGACCTCAAATAGCTGCAGCAATTTTGAGAAAGAAGAGCAAAGTAGGAGGGATCACAATACCTGACACCAAACTGTATTACAAGGCCACTGTAATCAAAACAGCCTGGTACTGGCACAAAAACAGGCACATGGACCAGTGGAATAGAACAGAGAGCCCAGAAATAAACCCAATTCTCTATGGTCAATTAATATTCGACAAAGGAGGCAGCAACATGAAATGGAGTAAAAATAGCCTCTTCAAGAAATGGTGTTGGGAGAACTGGACAGCTACGTGCAAAAAAATGAAACTTGAACACCAACTTACACCATGCACAAAAATAAGCTCAAGGTGGATAAAAGATTTAAATATAAGCCGTGACACCATTAAAGTCCTAGAGGAGAACATAGGCAGGAAAATCTCAGATATTTCACGTAGCAACATTTTTACTGATATGTCCCCTAAAGCAAGGGACGTAAAGGAAAGAATGAACAAATGGGATCTCATCAAAATAAAAAGCTTCTGCATGGCTAAAGAAAACAATATTAAAATAAAAAGAGAACCAACTGTATGGGAAAATATATTCACCAATGATACCTCAGACAAGGGTTTAATCTCCAAAATATATAAAGAACTTACACGACTCCACTCTAAGAAGACAAGCAACCCAATTAAAAAATGGGCAAAGGACTTGAACAGACAGTTCTCCAAGGAGGACATACAGAGGATCCAGAGACACATGAAAAGATGCTCAATATTGCTAGCTCTCAGAGAGATGCAAGTTAAAACCACAGTGAGATACCACTTCACACTAGTCAGAATGGCTATCAAAAACAAAGCAACAAACAACAAGTGTTGGAGAGGTTATGGAGAAAAGGGGACCCTAGTGCACTGTTGGTAGGATTGTAGACTGGTACAACCACTATGGAAAGCAGTATGGAATTTTCTAAGAAAACTAAAAATGGATCTGCCTTTGACCCATCAATCCCACTGCTAGGATTATATCCTAAGAACCCTGAAACACCAATTCAAAAGAAACTATGCACCCCAATGTTCATAGCAGCGTAACTTACAATAGTCAAGTTTTGGAAGCAACCTAGGTGCCCATCAGTAAATGAATGGATAAAAAAACTGTGATACATTTACACAATGGAATTCTATGCAGCATAAAGAAAGAAGGAGCCCCTATCCTTCGTGACAACATGGATGGGACTGGCGAGCATTATGCTAAGCGAAGCAAGCCAGGAAGTGAAAGACTAATACCATACGATCTCGCCTTTAACAGGAACCTAAACAACAAAACAAACCAGTAAGCAAAATATAACCAAAGACACTGAAATAGAGAACAGGCTGACCAGAGGGGAGAGAGGAGGGAATTTTTTGGGGAAAAGGAGAAGTGTTTACAGGAACAAGTGTAAAGGGCACATGGACAAAAACTAGGGAGGGAGTCATGGAAATGGGAGGAAGATGGGGAGGGCTGGGGCGGTGGGCTGGGATGGGAGTAAAAGAGAAAAGTGTACAAGAACAACAATTAAAATTAAAAAAAAAGAGAAGATCCTGATTTCACACTGATTACTTTTTCCTCTCTTTGCTAGAGCCAAACGGTGATTTTTCTAGGCTCTTTACCACAAGTACCTTTTGGGTTACTTTGAGGTTTGGCCAGGAAAGTGTGGGTCCCCAACCCCCAGGGCTGTGGCCTACAGAAGTTTCTCATTCTTCCTATTCCACTCTCCACTATTCCACTCTTTTACTATTCCAGCAATTCATCAATATTACATTTTAAGTGTCAACCCCTGTTTATGGCTCCAGAAGCTTCTGGTCCAGGTGAGCAGGTCTGGGTTGTGGCTCCTGATTTCAGGGTGGCCCTGCAATCTCAGGTCTCTGGTAGCTCCAAGCAAAGCCATTTGTTTTCAGTTTGTCTAGCTTTAATCTTGTTGCAAAAATGAAAGTGATGGCTTCTAAGCTGTTTTCCTGTCAAAACTGAAACCAGAAGCCAGGCGTTAGTTTCTTCCATAAGCTTTCTCCAAAACTTCTCCTTTGCCTTTAAAAAGAGCAGTTTTATATGGCACAATGACAAAGCAGTGACCAATAGGACTGTTTTCAGGACAATGGAAACATTCAAAAGCATTTTACATGACTAATAGTTAAAAAACCTTCAAAGTTTATCCAGGTGAAGAAAACCTCATGAAGGAAGATGGGAACATTGCAGCTGTCCTCACAAGTGAAAGGCTGTCTTGCAAAACCACAACCAAGTAGTTTATATGGTAATTGGATTAAAATTATGTGTCAAAAATATTATGGAGAAAGAATGTGTTTCCTTCACAAGTTTATTTAGAAAGTCAAAGGTTAAGCACACACATAATTTTCCTGCTCTGGCTAATGCATCTGTCAGACTGTGTTCAATCCTGAGTTACCTACCACTGTTGGTTTCTTTGTTGATAAGCTTAGGGCTGCTCAGGGCTTGGTACACACACAGGCTCACTGTGGAATCTCCGGGTCCATTTCTGTCCAGCTGGGAGAGGCAGGGTGACCGGGCTCTGCGGAAGGAACCATGAACACCGGATCACTCTTCACTCAGACTGCCCGTCACTCTCCTGGTTCTGAGCCATCCATTTGTCCTGCTGGCAGCACTTGGTATTCTGTTTCTAGATCATCCCTGGGTTCTTTATGAAAAATCCACTCAGGATTCAGCTTTCTCTGTTTTACTAAGTTGGTTTCCACTGTCCCTCTGCTATCTGTCTTTCAAATATTTATTAATGTCTTCCATCCATTGCTGCCTCTTTTTTTATTCACTTTTGGAGTTTATACTTCTATCACTTCAGTAGGGTATACAGAAGGAGTGTACCTAGACAAGTATGTATTTATTCTATTACATTTAACCAGAATTCCTATAATTTATTTGCTTAAAAATGTTATGAAGTTTATTTCTAAATCATATGGCAGCTGTAATGCATTATTTAATAGAGCAGAACCTTATGTTTTATGACTTTATCATTCATGAATAAGTAATGAGTGAAAACCTGAAGGAGACTAGATCTTAAAATGGTTGAGCTGAAAAATGTCTAATTTATGGAATTTGAGAAAATGTCTAATTTATGATTCCTAGGATAAAACTGGTATTCCTCTTTGTGGCCAGTCCTTTCCTTGCTCTGGGATAAAATGACATGGTGATACAATTTCATACACATTGTAGTTTCCATATGAACTCATGCAGAGGTCTCTGGTCATTTTTGTTAGTACAGGGGACGAGCCCAATGCATTTTCTTTGTTTTGAGATGCTGTGCTTTTGTTTAGAAATGGACATTGGATCTATAAACAAGGTACTCCTCTTGTATAAGTAGAGCATTTTAAACTTAACTTTGGAGTTAGACTAACGAAAAATTAGGCCCTTGCTCTCAGAAATTTGGAGGCCATTCAATTGTGAGAGGGTATGTCAGCATTATCTCCATTCAATCCTCTTTGGAGAAAATTCCAGGACAAAGAACTGGCTTAGCTGATATCTCTAACTACATTTCCTCTCTCCCATTTCCCTTTAGTGGTGGGCAGAGACCATGGAAAATTTGAGGTTCTGGCTAAGGGGAAGGGGAATTAGGGATTCACTTAATTTGGGTTTAGTGAGAGGTATTTATGTAATTTGTAGTCACTTACTAACAGTTTTGTTGTAGAAATGGCTGCTAGGAGTGTCTTTCTCAGGGATCTAAAACCCATTCCTTTAAAATGTCATCATTAGAAAGGATGGGGCCTTTGTTCCCCGTCTCTGTGGGAGGACAGAATCCTGACTTTGATAATCACCATGTAGCAGACACAGCTGCCTAATCAACCTTTTCACTTCCTTGACTCTAGTGAGGCCCCGAATGCCCCTTTCTCTCCCTCATTCTCCCTTTTAAATGCCCAGGTGCCTCTGTACTAATGGGCATTGAGTGCAGTTTGTGCCAGACCTTCTTCCCTATTGCAATTGTATAGTGTCGGTTAGAACCGTTTTTCTCTTTTAACTAGTGTCTGCTTTGTTTGTCTGTGATAGTTCCAAACCCTCCAATCAGGTATCCTGCCTTCATAAAGTCTCATGATTCCAGGCTGTAGATGTCAGATCAGACTGCTAGAGTAAACATCATAGGTTGGCTAACTTGAACAACACATGTGCAAGTCCAAGGTCAGGGTGCCAGCATGGTAAGGTTCCTGGTGGAGTCATTCCTGGTTTGCAGAGGGCCGTCTTCTTATACCTTCACACGTGCAATCATCTCTCTTCTTTTTTCTGTCTCATATCCTGAGGGCTGCACCCTCATGGCCTCATCCTCTCCAAGGGCCCCACTCCTAATGCTATCCACTGGAGGATTTCGACTTCAACATACATATTTTGGAGGAACTCAAACATTCAATCCATAGCATGAAGTGTTAGTAAGAACAAGTGTTCTAGTAACACTGTGCAGATATGACAGCCATCTGATTATACAGTCTGTACCTCATTACAATACTTGGTTTGCTTTTGTAGGTGTCATAATTTCGTAATGAATTTCTTTTTTTCTTTTTCAGTGTTGTCAAATGTTACATAGGATGGACAGTAAGTTGCTTGATTCAGAGTATTTACAAGTAGTCATGGAACAGAAACCCCCCTGTGGGTCTTTTTGTTCTATAGTACTTTTTGCCCACCGCTGGTAAGAATTGTGGCTCCCAATGCCAGAGTTTGGTAAAAAGGAAAGCAATTATTTAATTAAAAGTTATACAGGTTTAGAATAATAGTGGAATTCTGCCATTAAATTTTACTTCTTTTAGAAACAAAGATACACCCACAAACACACAGTCGTGCCCTCCCCCCTTTGCCCAGTCAGGCCAGTCTGAGAACATGCCAGTCAGAAGTACCACTTTCCAGAAGAAAAAAACAGAAGTCTGCCGCTCGTTTCTCCTGGTCCCTCCCAATAATCTGTGCTCAGTTGGGCAGGTCCCTCATGGCTCCCAGCAGCAACGGCTTAATCCAAAACCATGTGGCACTTCCTCATGGCGAGAGTCCTTTCATCCCCTTTTGACCCACAGGGTCTTGCAAGGTCCTACATTTTTCCATTGCAGATGGCAGCCCATTGTTTTGTTTAAATGTTGACCTGGATCCTCCTCTGTAACCCCATTTCCAACTCCTCCCACAATTGGCTATATCTGCTAGCACTCCCATATTTTTTGCCTTTTTGGGCTGCCATTGTTATAGTCCAGGCAGGTTCGACCTGGTAGCCTGGAGTGAACCACTTCCAATCTCTTGCACAGGTGCTGTAATGGGGGAGCTGCCTCCCAGTTACATTATGGGTGAAAGTCCTGCCTGTCTCCCTGGCCCAGGTAAACTATCCTGCATTACTATCAAGCTAGCCTGCTGTTATTGATATGCAAAGTAATTCTCAATAGCCCTGCTCCATGTATCCCATCCCCTAGCCAAGTTTATGGGGAATATCCTATATTCCCAGACACCCTAAGTTCATAGACCTCATTCCACACACTTGTTACATTCACTGCACAAGAATACTCAAAATGCTGCAAAGTATTACAGATCATATGAGAAATAACCTTAACAGAGATTTTCTTAAATTTGACAAGAATCCTAAAAATTTGCACAAAATTATCAATCATGAATAGTGAAGGTGACATGAAATTCTCAAAACTATCAATAACAAGAACTTAAATTCTGGCCAGTCTTGCTGGAGAAAAAACTGAATTATCTTTTTGTTTTTTCCTTTAAAAGTTATGTTACCAAATTATTGACATATAAAGAGACAATCAAAGAGAATGTAGTGAAAAATGAGGGGAAAAGTAGTATAAAGGCATTTGGGGCAACTAATTAATAAGTTCTTTCTAGATATGATGCTTATGCCATTTATCATCTTTTTAAAACTTGTAATTTATGGAGCTATTTGTTCTCATTTCAAATAATCAGCATTCATACATATCTTTATAATCTTTTTTCTTAAAGAAGGCCCCCTCATATTACATCAACTCCAGAGCCTGTGGAGTTTGGATACCCCTTTGCTTAAGCCAATGTCTTTCAAATATACTAACATGCACCCACCTGCTGAGGTCAGGTAGCTGTGACTGACCAATAAGGAGGAACAAGGAGAAATCCCCTGAAGGCAGGGAGAACTTCTTACAAAGGGAAGATTTGGCCCAGTTGTCTGATCCTGGTCCCAGGCCTTGGATGTCAACTTGGAGAACTGATTCTATAATGAGAGTAATGCTAAACCCTCACAGAGCAACCCCCTCTTCCAGGAGTATGGGGACCTGGGTGTGAAGTAAAGAATTGTGTGATTGACTAGCTGCGACCCTGGGAACCTCAGAGCAAAAGTGACTTGGAAAAGTGGGTGTTTAGGAAGATGTAAAGTTGGAACTCCTGTCACAATGGAATAGGGAACAGGAGGGTCCAGAATGAAGAGGAGACAAGACATCTAAAATAACCTCACGTCCTTAGGCCTGCTGTCTGGATACTTCATGATCTAGGTAGGCTCTATGTGAACTGTTTTTTTTTTTTCCAAGAGCAGTTTGAGGTTTACAATAAAATTGAGAGGAAGTTACAGAGGTGTCCCATACACTACCTGCCCCACAAATGCACAGCCTCCTTGATGATCAACCTCCCTCACCAGAGTGGCATTTCATTCTTTTTTTCCCCAAGAATGAACCTATTTGATAGCATCTTCCCATTTTATTTTTTAGATTTTATTTCTTTGTTTTTAGAGAGAATGGAAGGGAGGGAGAAAGAGAGGGAGAGAACCATTGATGTGAGAGAGAAAGAGCGATTGGTTTCCTCTTGCACCAACCCCAACTGGGGACCAAACCTGCAACCCAGGCATGTGCCCTGACTGGAACTTGAATCAGGACCTTTTGTTTTGCAGAATGATGCCCAACTAACCGAGCCACACTGGTTAGGGAGCCTTCCTCCCTCCCTCCCTCCTTCCCTCCCTTCCTCCCTTCCTTCCTGGCTTCCATTTATAAAGAAAAGTCTAGAGTTGGTTCGAAGTCTCAGTAATGAATGAAGCACATGCATATTACCCACCTTCTTTACTTTCTTTTATTCTCCAGGACTTTTTCAGCCCAAAGCATCATTTATAAGAAGCAAAAACAAACTTAATATTGGGGTGTGTACAGAGAGAATTTGTTTTACAAAGAATTTATTTCCTGCTTCCTGTAGATGGAGCTAAATCCTCAAGCATATGCTTACACATCTTGGAAATTCCTAGGAAGACCTTTGAAAGACAGTGTTAATGTCTGCTGCTTAAGGCTCTTAATTTTTTATTTTTTACTATAAGTAGTGCTACATCATGCAAGGTTTGGTGCTAAAGAAAAACACATTTTGAGACACAAATCCTGTGTCTGTTTGTGAATTTCAATTGCTAACAATGCTGCTATTATTTTATATTTTGTCTACAGTTGTGTCTGACTTTTTTTTCTGTATTTTTGTAAAAAATGGAACTGTTAAACTGCCCATTATCCATTGTCCTTTTTCTTGGGTGTTTCCTGTGTACTGGTCTTGCCCCTTGCTTTGGAGGATTGAATGACCACACATATCTTTCAGTCAGTTAATAAACACTGCATATCTGCCGACGGAGAGATGCCCTTCATTACTTCCCCATATGGTTTCTAAGGGATGTGAGAACACAATGTGACCGGCCAACAGGAAACTTAAAAAAGGAAACAGAAAAAAATGTTTTAAAGAATATGATTGTGTTCCTACCAAGTTTCTCATAGCACTGTACTTGTTCATTGATTCCAAAACCAGGAAAAGATATTTCATACTTTAAAAAGAAAGGAAGCCAAATAATATTTAAAGAATTTTAAATATCAATATTAATATAGAATATATTTAAGTGAATGTCCCAGTGTATTAGATGCTTTTTAATTTATCCAGCAGAGCATTGAGTACAGTTTACTTTTCTGAAATAAGAAAAAAAACCCTTCAAATCGATTTTAAAAATTCTTTCCTATTAGCTTTCTATTTTGTAGTTAGTACAATAAGTCATAGCCAAAATAAAAATGAGGCAATGATGTTAATTAGAACCTGAAATATAATCTTGAACTAAGGTATAATTATTTTCGAGTTCAGGAAATGAGAGCTGTTCTCAGAAAAGTAAATTTCATACTTTCCATTTTTAAGCTGCATGTTAAAACGTTTTGCACTCCTGTGTACATTTTAAGTCTCTAAAGTTATGATATTTTCAATAATAAAATGTACCTCTTTGGGGGGCTAATATGTGGTTTTGCACATTGGGTTAATTTTATTAATATATGAGTTTCAAATAATTTTCAAAATATTGAAATACTCAACTGTATGTATTGGCTAGCATCAGATGTGTCATTTACTATTGGTTTTTAGGGGTTAGAGGATTAAGGGAAGAAATGTTGCTATTAAAGAGATAAATTATAAAATTTATGGTTCTCAAAAACATCCAGGATTATTATTTTTAAAATAATATGATTAAATTTTCTCAAAGTTACATTTACTGTTATACAAATAATTCCTTGTTTTGATTTATTAAGAAGACATTAAAGACATATTCTTTTTTTTATGCATTTTGCTTAAGACTCCATTAAAACAAATGGCTTTCCGGTCTGTGCCCTCTTCTGGGTCAGCTAGCAATTTTATATTGAATTGCAAAGGGACTCCATTACAAAAACCTTTTGTAATTATCTAAATTCCAATGGTTTAGGAAGCTTTTGAGACGTAAGGAATAAGCCAATTTCCATAATGGTGAGAGAGCATTGTATGGGGGATACAATAAATGCTTGTCTGTTTGCTCAGCTTGTGCGTGAGCATGTTTATGATTTGTTAATTTTTTAAAAAGTAAAAATAATGTTAACCTTGATTTATATTGTTGTTTTCTGCATAAAAAACCAGTAGCAACTATCATTTTATTTCCCTAGACAATGCTGTCAACCACTCTCTTGAAGATGCAACATAATAAATCACAAATGATATTTGATGTGATGGAGAAATTTAAACTGATTTATATAGTATTAAGTTTATAGAACATTAGTGACATGTAAGCACACCAATTGGCAGAGATTTGTAAAAATCATTGAAGATGTTATCTTTGCATAGGAATGGATAATCCAGTCACTAAAATGGGTACCAGGGCCAGGAGATGCAGGGGATGGGGAGATGCTGATCAGAGGGCACAAGTTTCCAGTTGGAAGATGAATAAGTTTTGGGGCTCTAATGCAGTATGGTGGTTATGGTTAGCTATAATGTATTACATAGCTGAAAGGTGCTAAGAGAGGAGATCTTAAATGTTCTCACCACAAAAAGAAATGGTGATTCTGTGATGTGATGGAGGTATTAACTGATGCTATGGTGGTAATCACATGCCAATGTGTAAGTGTATCAAATCAACACATCATGCACAGTATATATGTCAACTATATCTCTATAGAGCTGGAAGAAAAGTTACAATCTTATGGGTTAGGTATTTGCAAGTTGACCATGCTCAGATCTGTTATTTCCAATTCCCCACTTGTTTAGTGTTCTCTGGAAGTGAAGGGAGCTAACCGAGTTAAGACGATGGATTTCCAGGGTCCTCTTGGCTGTGGCCTTATTTAATAAGGCATGGCTTGTGCAGTCACTAGCTGGATTCAATTATGTCCCTTCCTGACATTTTCATTCATTTGATTTCCCAGGCCTTACATGTTAGGCAAGATGAGGTCTGGGGCCAGGGTAATTTTTCTTTCAAAGAATCAGTGCTCATCAGATTTAAATATTTCTTCCCATCATCCTGTCTACATCTAAGGCAATTAAATATTTTCCCATAAAATTTATGCAAACACCAAAACAATCAAGAAAGGCACACATGCAAACCTCAGTCTATAACTGATGCCTCAGTTATAGATTGAGACATGGAAATGCAGATTTTGTGAGATTGTTCTGGCATAGAATGACTTTTATTAATTCAGGAGGCTTGGCATGTAGCCCTAGGAAGGAAATCACCTTGAACATAAGCGCCCGTAAAGACTGTGTCCTTATTTCTAATCTCTCTGTTAGTTTTGGAGCCCTGCTGCATTTTGCCTACTGTCCCTAGGTAGAGGAGGGAGATGGAAGGGAATGAGGAAGAGATAAAAGAAATCACAGTGAGTCACGATGCAGACAATCCAAACTGCCTAACCTTACTTGTGCTGGTAATGTATGTATTACAAGCATGTGAAATTACTAGTTTGCATTTCCTGCACACATCCTCCCTCACTTGTCTTGTGATCAAGTCACAGACTGTCATGGAACTGAAAAGCTTTCAAGCTAGTGAGGCCAGCATTCCAGTGGGGACCCTCTAATGTTTTGGCAAAATTCAGCCATGTTACCACTCTTCATGAGCTCAACTAAATGTCAATTCAATTTAAAAGACTTTTGTTTTGCATGTCCTGTGGTCTTTGTACTATAATACATACCAGCAGTTTCAGTGTTTAGCTGCCTGATCACTTCCAAGTATGACAGCATGATTATGCAACATTTGTAGAATTTGGATGATCCATCTTATCCTCTATTCAAAGACAGATTTCAGAATTTAAAGATGACTTCCTGGTTATTATATTCAGTGTGCTCAGCTAACTCAACCTGAAGAAGCATTGAGCATTCCCTATAATCCACCTGCATTGTAGATTCTCCTAGAGGAAGTTCTGTAAGCCTGCCTTAGGCGAAGGATGATGGAAGAATTCAGTTAATTTTTCCAGTACTAGAACCATAAAAAAGTCACAGAAACTGTATTAGCCTTTTGGTTTACGCTAAAAGTGACACATTCCATTTTCTTCAGACACTTAATTACATCATCTTCAAAGGCACCTTCAGACAATTGAAGAAGACATAATTTCAGGAACTTTTAAAGTTGTGAATAATGGAAGAGTCCTTTATTTATTCTTCTGATCATTCTACCCAAAATGCATTTTTCCAGGAAGACATTTTCTTTGTTCTTTGTACATGAACAAATCTTTATTCATCATAACTTGGGATCAAATTGTCCCTTTCACAAAGCCACTCACGTTCCTTCCCATTCCCTGGCACAATGAAGTCATGCATATGCATGAGACCTCACGAAGTGTCATTCTAGGAAAGGCTCTCTTACTCTACATGTGGGAAGAAACAGTTAGAATGTGGTAGCCATGGAGCCACTTTATTTTGCAGACTTTGGTTTCCTCAAGGGAGTCCAGGAACAAATTTCATTTTAAATAATCCTTGTTAAAGTGCAAATACTCCATTTATTTTTACCAACAAGTCCAATGCAGAAATCTTATTTAAAAAGCTTTTTTATCAGTACCTCTTCAGAGAACGTGTGACAAAATGTATGAACAAAAGCTCATGCTTTTGAGTAGTTTTTAGACTATGATAACTACCCTGGCATTAATAATTACCATGAGGAAATCAGAAAGTACGTTGAAAGCTTTCAGGCCAACAAGGGGAGAAACGTACCCTTAAAACTCAAAGGACACTGCAGTCACCCAATAGACAACCTCAAAAATACCAGTAGATGGCGCAACGAGCTATTTTTATAGTCAGAGGGAAGATTTTCACTATCAGAAAATAACCTAAAATGGCAATCTCTCTCCTTGCTTATTAATTCTTAATGCACTAAATATAATGACTTTATTGACAATAAAATTTAAAACTACAACCATAGAAGCTGTAGTAATTGTGTTAGAGTAATGGTGGGATTATAATATCTGACTTTTTGAACTAAAAAGGACCTTAGAGCCCTCTGGTCCAATTCCTCTGTTTAATAGCCAAGGAGAGGGAGGTTGTTAACCTTGAACTTAAGCCCCTAGTGGGGAGGGTGTTAATGAGCATCCTGGTCACATTTCTGAGTCCAGCACTCATTGATTCAGCAACACTGCTCCTCAGTCAAATACCATTTGTAGCCCAATAACCACAATTTGAGGGGTTAGGATCATTGAAGTCAATGACTATTTTTCAGCTGATGTTACTTGTAGAGACTTTTCTGTTCTCTTGGGAACATTCATCTTTTCGAGAAATGGCATTTCCAGGGCGAATATGCTGTTCTGTCACGTCTTTACCATTTTCTAAAGCATCTCTATTTTCAGCTGTGAACCGGAAATGCCATTTTGCCAAATGCTTCCTTCCCAACCTCTGTCTCTTTCTGCAGTAAAAAGAAAAGATTTTCCATACACTTGGTTTATAGTAGGAAGATATTTCTGACAGAGTCAACAAATCCACTAACAGGAATGAT
This sequence comes from Anoura caudifer, assembly GCA_004027475.1. NCBI lineage: Eukaryota > Metazoa > Chordata > Mammalia > Chiroptera > Phyllostomidae > Anoura > Anoura caudifer. The sequence goes on along the minus strand of PVKU01000324.1, from coordinate 528,110 downwards.
TAAGGAGACCTAGCTTCTGTCCTCCTGCCAGCATGCTAATGGAAATGCACACTGCTATTTGAAACAGGGTGTTTGATGTAAAGCTTCATTATTAAATTATAGAAAAAAGAGTCATGAAAACTTGAGTTTAAAAAGAACACAGTGCACCCAAAATAATCAGCTTTCTTGAAAATGAAAAGGACAGAAAATTGATATGACAAGTAATGGACTTCCACAACATTGAATATTTATTTTTTAATTTACATTTTTTCTTGTTAATGTTGTTGAGTGGCTTAGAAACTGTCAGAAAGATCATACATGATTTATACTAAAGATAAGATATTAGAAGCTTTTGTTGAGGAGTCAAGGAAGGATACAGGTTTTGGAAAACCAAGATGTCCTGCAAGACTGGCCCATATTTGTTTCCTCTTATCAATGGTGATACTTTCTCTCAAATGCCCAAAGTGGGGATAGTAGTACAACAGTAAAATAACTCTCAATTTGTTATAATTAGAAAATACAAAATAAACAACACTTTAATCAAATATCTGATTGGAAAGGATGAGTTACTTTGCAGAATTCTTTGAAATATTATCTTCACATATGGTTTCCTTTGGGAAGTATCTGGAAATCAAATTGCCCAGTTCATTACACTAAGTTTCTATTTGGAAAAGGCTACCCATCGGGACATATAGTCTAGAAGCAAGGGCAAGGGAGTGAACGCAGAGTAATGCTCTTTGCCTATTGCCTGGCTCAAATAATTTGTTACTATTAGTATTATTACTATAATATTTTCACCATTACGATGCAGCAAACTGAGCATCCAGTTTTTGGTGTGTGCTACTTATAAGCAGAAGGAACATTGTCAAATGACTGAATGCCCAGTCCTGGTGTACTCGTAAAAGTAAATGGCCTAATCAGATGTTCTCCTGGAGACGTCTGAGGTTTAACAGCCACAGATTTTGCCATCGTGTTCCAAATAAAGAAGTGGAGAAACCTCTCTGATTTTATTGTGAGAGCTCTGTATGAACAACTGTGTATAACAATTTGACAACATTACGGGAAGATTTTGTGAAAGAAATTTGATTTGCAATACCTATTTGAATTGGAAATGATCTCTTAGGGGACATGACTTCCCTGATGCTTACTTCATTAGAAAATATGCTGAACCAAAAGCCTAGCAAAATATTCTTTTGAGAGGAATTGTACATTATTTAAAAGGTCTAACAGTTTATCTTCCTAGCCAAATTTAAACCACTTTTCATATCATGTGTTTTCTTTTGGTTAATATTTACCTTAGCTTTTATCATTTTAAAATGAATAGAAACTTGAATGAGTAGAAAATCTACTGATAGCTTTCATGATATGACCAAGAAAATGATTTGAACCTAGTAATAATGACAAAATATTGCTTACAAATTATGACTTATCCCATTTTTTTCTGTTAGTGTCTCTTCTTGCTCAATAGTTGTCAACTTTTCTATGATATCTACAAATATGTGAGGCCTAGTAATGCGAACAATCCTGGGCCTCAGTTTTCCCATTCAGGAGGAACTGGGCTAATTGACACCTGGTTTCCTAGGTGTATCTGTGATAAGGTGGTAGCTGTGATAAGAGCCTTGTTTAAGAATGTGTGGGTGGTGAATGACTCCAGAGCCCAGTCAAACAAGGGTTAAGCCCCCGGGGCCCTGTTTAAAACACGCTGGGTCCGATGTGTTTCAAAATTCAGATTTTCTTCCTTTTGGGTTTTAGAAAAGAAATACATAGCAAATACAGTGCATTTTATAGTGCCCCCAACAAGGTTTGGGCAGCTCCCCACAACTGAGCACTTCAAAGATTCTGCAGTCAGTGGCCTGACTACCCACATTAGATGCAGCTAAACTGGGACAATAAATAGCATCTCTTCCGTTCAGGTCAGCTGTTGTGACTAAAGCAGTTACAGAACATCTTCTTCTTTTTCATCTGCGTTTTGGATTTCAGAACCATGGATAAAAAACTGTGAACCTGGACAGCCATGGAACCTACCAATGAAAACACAAAAGTAATAAAACTTGTGATAACTCTTTCTGCAGTAGTGGGGATTAAACATAATAGGATGAACACGTGGCTCCCCGCCTCCTCCACTCATGCCCGCTTTCACGTGCAGGTGGACAGAAGTCCCATCTGGGGAGGGTGTGCGCTTGAGTGGGGGTGTGGGATGTACTCTGTCAGTATTTACTTTGCTGGTTCCAGTATAACTTTCACGACCTTTTGTGTGTGTGTGTGTGTGTGAGCGTGTGTGTGTGTGGCGATACAAACATATGAACTAACTGAGGAAAAAAACCCTAAGTTTTATGAATTTTGCAACTAGGTAAGGGAGGGGAGGGGGCAAAATAGAGGGAAACTGACAGTTACTGGATCAGGTCCTGGCTCTGAGGGCTGGTTGATGCAGAGGTTATGGGTCAGAGCTCTGTTGTCATAGATGGTCCAGCTGTTGTCTTTTTCCATACTAAGTCTCTCGGTGCAGAGGAGTTCCAGCATTTCTAAAAAGGAGAGACTCAAAAAGGTAATGTTACAGAGAAAGAGTCTTTGAGAATCATTATGAAGCTCTGTGTGAGGAAAGCTCCCTGGCTGTCTGGAGATTGTTTGCTTGTTTGGAGTGGCTTTCAGTAGGACATGCTGGACACAGCAAGGTCTGGAGGACCCCCCTGCTCTCAGTAGCTCCATGGCTGGGGGTGCCTGCCTGTGTTAAAATTATTTCATTCATATCAGGGAGCTGACATCAACTTTTTAAATGTCATTGAACAAAAAACTTTCTAAGAACAGGCAGAAATTTCAAATCTTGAATAAAACATCCTTTTTCTGTGCAAGATTCTGCTCTAATGAAGCACGCTAACCAAATAATTTGCTTTGCAGGTCCCTGGGAAGTCACTGAGAAAATGATGAATAGGAGGAAAAGTGAAGGAATTGCAAGACTGAAAAGAGAGATGGGCCAATGAGCTTCTGAGTCACTTGAATAAAATCAAATACTAACTATGAAAATTAACCATTAGTCAAACTAATTGATTTATAAGATGAATAGTCCTCTCAGAATCAAAATAATGATATTAAATGGCAGAATAACTGCATTTGGAGTTATTGAAAGGAAAGAAAACCTCAGCAGTGACAAAAGTTAATGGCCTGCTCTGCTCTAATGTCAGCTTCCTCTAGTCAGAATATATAGATTTTCTTTCTCTCTCCCACCCATGGATTATTAATATTCATATGGCTATTGGATTAGTTCACATATCACAATAAAACAAAATTATGATGTGAATATTACTCTCATATTTTGAATACTCCCCGAAGTGCCTTTTGGGTGATTAGAGTGATTTTTTACTTAGAACGTGAAGATACTGGTTTTTAAATGAAGGGTTTCTAATATACAGCACTGAAATTGCATATTATCATTTTACATTTTTATAAAGATGCCCATTCAAGGCTTCCAAAGCTCATGGTTAATTGAAATTTATTTCCTATCCAGCCATGTGGCTGCTGTAAAGACGTATGCCATGCAGCTCCCTATAGGAACATCAAGAGCTGGGAAGGGCCTGAGATTTCGCCCAACTTGCAACTGATAAGTTAGGCTGCCACAGTTTCGTGGAAGCTCCTAGAAGACATGAGGCTCCTGTATCAGAGACAAGGGACTTTATTACTTATGGTGCCACAGGCAGCTGAGCTTCCTGCCCACCTTGTTGGTCAGTGAGTCCTACTCAATCTACTCAAAATCAGAGTATCAGGTCAGACACTCACAAGGCCTCCACTGGCTAGTGCACAGGCAACACACCCAAAACCCTGGGCACCTCTGGGTGAAGGGTGCCACCCTTTGTCAGAAGATCCTCTTGATGAATTGCATCAGTCAGAAAAATTTGTATAGTTCAAGAGGTCGCTAGAGTTTTGGCCCCTGACAGTAGAGAATGGATCACAGTTTGCTGGGCGGTTTCTAACCGAACTTGTTGGTTTGAACTCCTTTCTGGATTTGTATGCTGGGCAGTAAAAAGGGCCTCATGGAATGGCCAAGGTTAGCACAGGCTGTCTGCAGAACCCAGAGTCCTAAAAGGTGCTGACTTTTCCAGCAGTGGCTGTGGCTGGAGGAGAGAAGCAAAGAGATGGCAGTGTTGAACTAGATGCTGGTGGGATTGGGAGCTGTAAATCCACATATATGTTCCCAAGGAACATTATTTTGTGACCAAGGCCCTGATTTTTATATGGGTTTCTCCTTGGGCAATAGTGTGACTATTCTATAATCAGGTCCATTGAGGCTTCTGACTTTCTAATCAACAGTGAAAACTTTGGGCAAGGTCAGGTGGAGGCGCTTGTACTAAATCTTAACCCACCATCTAGAAGCAAAAGACAGGGGCTTTTCCCATTAGCACTTCACCACCTGTGGCTCTTCCTGGTAGGGAAAATCCCTTTGGCACTTATGGGACTAGGAGTTCAAGCATATGATGTTTCAATGACCTTTTATACATTCAGACTTACCTGGGACATCAACAGGTAATGCAGTGCCTCAAGGGCCCCACAGTGTTCTTATTGAGAGCTCAGCTCAACCCCATTGGTTGAATTTGGGCTTTTCTGGGATCAGATAGGGTGGAGGCTTGGGTGACAGTATCCAGCAGAAGTTTGAGACTCTCCTTCCTGTTCTGCAGCTATTCGGATTAGTGGGCATGGGCTTCAGTCCCCCTCAGGGACCAAGAGACTTTGGCTCCACCCCTAATCATCTTAACATGCTTTAATACAATCTTTTTTTAAAAAAATTATTTTATTGTTGTTGGTGCTTTAAATGCAGCCAATGGTCTGCAGTTAAAAGAGTCTTTAAATTACATGCAGTTAAAAGAGTCTTTAAATTACAAGTAGAAAATAACTAAATGTTTACCAGTCTTTTAACTTAAATATGTATGTACATTTGAGGACAGATGTTTTAGACCTTTATGTCTCTCAGGAATTTTGAAGGGAGTCTTGTTTGGATCATTACCTTCTTATACTGCTGGTTCACTGATCCAACACGGCAACGCCCTGTCCTCTCCTGTCCCCTCCAGGGTCCACTGCCTGTTCCAAGATCTCCACCACATTTACTGTGTGTCTCGATGAATTGACTCTTCTGGGTACCTCAGATAAGTGAGATAATACAATATTTATCTTTCTGTGACCTGCATATTTCACTTAGCATAAAATCTTCAAGGTCCACAGACTGTGTTGTAGCCTATGTCAGAATTTCCTTCCTTTTTAAGGCTAATATTCCTGAAAAATGTTTTTAAATATAAGTTTTTCATTGCTATTTTCATTTCAAGTTGAATTTATCATATTCTATCATGCAGGTTATTCACAGTCTCTGAAAGGATGTCTTCCTTGGGCAATTTCAGAATTTTTGAGAAAGTTAGTAAGATAGGAATCAACTATGTAAAATCTGAATCAGGCCATAAATAAGGATACAGCATATTAGTGAGAAGAAATTTAATTCTGCTGACCAGTACCAAAGTTTGACCTTTGTGATTATCTCTTAATAAAATAAAGGTGGAATACTGTGCTCTGAAAATGTTTATTCATGAATCAGCAGGGTGAGGAAGACCTTGATCCGAGAGGAAGATCTCAGACTTCTGTGCCTGTCAACCTTCCCGTGGGTCTCAGGGAGCAATAATGGCTATAAATCTGCACCTCAGAGTGCCTCAGATCACTTCAGGCTATACACAACCAACTTTTACTGCCATTGTTCACTTGACCTCTTTATCAAATTTTCCCACCGGCCTGCCAATATCACCTTGTTCTGATGTAGGCAGTGCTTTGGTTGGCTGGAACCTCACTAACAAATGAGGTGAACTCCATGTGAGGTGAAATCCATGTAAGGAGAAATTAGAGGCCTGTTGAATGGAAAGGACTTGCCTCTGGAGCAGCAAAGTTGGTGTGGGACGAGACTAGAGCCCCAGATGTATATTTCCAGTCCCTTATTTCCCCCGGGAGCCAGTATCCTTCAGCGAATCAATCAACATTCACTTATATGTCCCCTGCAGCAGTCTCACAAATGGTTTTCAAAAATCATTGAACCACTAACAGTTTAACCATTCTGAAAATACACATAGCCTCTTCTCATAAGCAGCAAGGTTACTTCTCTCTCAGCTACATTCAACTCTTTTTACTGCTCCTGGTTTCAATAAGCAGAAAATATATACACCTACCTAGGAAAACCACTCTTACCATACAATTGCCTCATATTGAAATGTCTGAGACCTTCTCCCTGCCAAAAAGCATGGAGGAGCTGAAGCACTGGCTTTCCCCAAACTTAAACCTACCTGTCTTATAAATAACACGCCCTTGGCAATGGCCAACACTGCTTTCTCCTTAGACATGACTGCCATCACCTTAGGTGTGACCTTCAGCTCTGATGAAATAAATCACCAGCAAAGATGCCCTTCCTACCCACTGGCTTCTATTCCATCCTGCTTTGAGTGCCTATAGAGTCCCAAAAGGTAAGGTTCCTGGTCACCTTGATCTTGAGACAAAATGAAGGGGTGGGGGTTCCCTACTCATGCAGCTGAATGAAGCTGGGGATCATGGTGCTGGTGCTTCCATAGACTGTGACCTTGGGCAAGATTCCTAACAAACTTCACTTTCCTTATCTGCAAGTAGAATTTCCCTAAGGTGTTTAATCCTTCTCACTTAGCTTTCATTGTTTAAATCTGTGCAAGGGGCTATATCCTACTTACTATCTTATCAATTGGGCCAAAGAAATTGCAAGTGAGAGCCAGCACATACTTCTGAATAAGTGACAGGAATCTACATTTTCCTTTTCCAGACTGACCTAAACAGTTTAACTGTCAGCAATAGTTAGATCCTTTTGGTTAGTTACGGTAGTTAGAAAGTGTGTGCATATATATGCACACACACATTCATACACATTTAGCTTCTAGAACTCCCAAGTTCTTGGGAATGAGAACAAGTAATCTCTGACTTGCAGTGTTCATTAGGGCAATTATGAGTAATATGATAAAGTAGTCACACAACACCCCCAAAAAGATTCTCAACAAATATAATCCTTCACTGCTGGCTACAGCCAAATGTATATATCATATTATATTTGAAATTAATTTTGTTTTATATTGGATGAATTCTTGCTACTTAAAAAACAACCCAAGCATGGCATATGATACACTAGAAATATTATAGATATCCCCTTGCTACTCAGTCTCCTGTAACAATAAAATTATATTTAATATTCTAACAAAGCATACCTGTTTTAGCAAGGAGGCATAACTGGTTTTATAACCTTTTCTTCCAGCAGATGCTAAGCCCCACTTTCTGCCATCAGGCTCTGCGTCCTGACACGTGGACACAGTTAGGTTTTTTTTTCTTTATTTTCGGCCAGGAACTCTGTGTATTCTAAGGCCATGACAGTCTTCTGCTGCAATATTTCATTAAAATAAAAGTCACAGTGGCATAAAGCAAAGAGCACCTATTCCTTTCTCATGGGATTCCAGGTCAATTGTTACTCCCTGGCTAAGCTGACTTCCAGAATTTGGACTAGAGGTTGCAGAATGCCAGTTCATTTTAAGGCTACCCCATATATTTTTTCATCCTCAGGACCATGAACTACCTGGAACATCTATTCTCATGGCAGTTGATATGATGCAAGATAGCTAGCTAGATGTGCATGCATGTTTCAAGATTTTTGTTTACTCCACTGCACTACTAAAAAAGTCTGCATGATGACATTAACATCAGTGGGGCAGGAACGTACACTCTGTGTTCTATTGCACTGCAACATAGTGTGGAGGGGGAGAGGGACAGATGAATAATAATTACAATTACAATAGTGAAACCTACCACAATAGGACATTCCTGTATGTTGATCTAAAAAGTCCTTTGGTAATGAAAGTTAGAGAAACCAGGATTGTTTGTCTCTGTTCAACTCAGCTGTCTGATCAAAAACTTGGAACCTAGAAGGAATGGCACCTTGAAAACCTAGCAAGTAAGGCTTCGGAAACTAGCAATTAATGACAATTCAATTAATTATTCAGGGAAACCTGATCTTAATTATTCTATTAATTGTTTACTGATCCAGTACACTAAAATGTGAACATCTGTGAGTAGATCAATAAGATTGTCTTAACTCTTTTATCTTTTTTTAGGACTTAGAATGATTTTGGTAGAGGAGGATATAGAGTAATTTTAATTTAAATTATTTTTGAAAAGTTGTGTTTTAAACACTAAACAAACTATTTTAAAATTTGTAACAAAATTAAAATACCAAAATAAGTTCAATACATTTGCATATAATAAAATGCAGGAAGTAGATTAGTTTTTAAATCCAGAAATAATAATCAGATTTTCAAATATTTAGAAAATAATTCATGCTTTTTATTTCTTTACTGTGCATATTTTAAATCAGATGTGTCTAGTGCAGTTGAGTTTTGTAATTCCTGCTTAAAAAAGTTCTAAAAACTTATGTGTAGAATTTAGAAGTAAATTATGTGACTTTTATTCATCTATAAATATTTTTAAAAGATTAGATATCTCCATTAGTATTCACTTCTTCCCCTCTAAAAAAGAAAATTTTTATAATTATTATTTTGATATAGTTTTAAAAATTGTTTTAACATGTTATAATTTCATTATTAGGTACTAGCTGAAAGATGCCTCTTAGTTCAGGTATTATTTTTTTACTCAGTAACTTTTATGGTATAAGCTTGAAGTTCAAAAATATGGTTATCCTTAAAATAAGCTGTCATTTATTGAAAACAAGAAACAGTTCAATAATTCAGCCTATATATATATCTTCTCAGAGTAACTTGCTGTCAGTAAAAGGCAGATTTATGCAAATACATTTAACAAATAATAGTTGGTTTCAACATCTTTAAGTCATTTTGAGGAAAGATTCTACGTAATTCAAAGAAAATGATTTTAATATGAAATATTTTCCTTAACAACTCATATATACTCATCTAAGAGTATGTTTGACATTTTCATGTCTTTTTACATAAATATTAGAAATGTTTAAGTAGAATTTGGATGACTTTAATTTTCTCATATGCTTTGGCTTAAAAGAAATTAAAATCATAGGGCCTGTGTTTTTGGCAGTAAGCAGAACAGGTCATTAATAAGAGACTCAGAAATAATTTTCTTGGAATAAGAGAAGTCTTTATTCTAAATTAAACAATAAGTTTCTACTATGGAAAATGTGTAGTTTTCCAAATAATTAATAAATAATAGAACCTAGGAAGTGCATTTTTATTTTTCAAGATAATTTTATATTATCTTGGCTATTCAAATGCATTAGGCAGTCGGGCTTTCTCAAGAGGTCAAAGTTGGTAGGCTTTATTGGAGGAAGTTATAGGGAGATGGATTTCAGCTTTATCCAAGGAAGACCATCACTGCTGTCCTAAGAAGAGATGTCCTGGCTTAAAGTGTTCAAGCTGAAGCTGGACCCCTGCTTAGTGAAATTACAGAGCAATGGTTCTCTGCAAGTGTGGTATCTCTGAGATCTTGTGACATCTTTGTGATGGGCGAAACCACTTTTGTAATTATATGAAGATATCAATGACTTTTGTGTTGCCATTGACACTGATGATGTGGAAGCAATTGTGGACAAAATTGCTGATGGCTTAGTATAAATTAACACAGAGGCACAAACTGTACTAGCAACCATGTTTCTCACTATCAGCACAGTAAAACAATGGTTGGCTTTGCTTAAGACACTCTTATCGTAGTGGTAAAATACATTAATTTTCTTAATTTTTTACTCTTTACTACCTTTTAACATTCTGCATAATGAAATAGGAAATACACATTATTCACTTCTGGATACCAACGTAGCATGATTATCTTGAGGAAAAGCATGTGTTTGATTGTTGGAGTTGTGAGCTAAACTAGCTCACTTTTCCATGGAAAATCATTTTTATTTTAAAGAATGATTGACAGAAAATCTCTGGTTATTCAGACTTGGTTACCTAGGAGATATTCTCTCAAATGGAATAAATGGATCCACCATTTCAAGGAAAACAACTGACACTGTTTGTTGCTAGTAAATTTTGAGCTTTCAAGTGATAGAATTCAGAAAACGTGTATGTGCCATGGTGATCCTGCAACTTGCTGGTACTGACATACTTTTCTAATGAGCTTAGTGGTGATAGTGTAAGTGTGAATTTTTGCTATTATATACTGATAGGTCAACATTTAAAAGAACTGAATAACTCAAACCGATATTTTCCAAATGACAAATGAATGACATTATGACATTACACATAGGTAAAAGATCCATTTGAAAGTGTAAGATAAACTCACAAATATTAATTTAACAGAGTACAAAATGTTGTTGTTATGGTTTCAGATTACACAGCACATGGCAGTTTTCACATTGAAACTTATAAGAAACTCCTACCTGTCAAATTTTGGTAAGGTATCAAAAATACAACAGTTATCTGAAAGGGCTGTTATAATATTCTCTCCTTTTCCAAATACATATGTTATGTGAGGCAGAATTTTTTTATATACTTCATCCAACACATTTCAACAGAAGTAATGCAAAAGCAGATATTCAGAATTCAGAGACTCCATGTTCTAAGTCAGATATTAGAGATGTTTTTGAAAAGTAAAACAATGCCTCTCCTCACTTTTTAGAAGAAAATATAGTTATTTTTTGAAAATATGTTATAATGTATAACTTTATTATTATTTTTTAAAATGAATCAACAACTGGTTAACATATTTTTTTCTCAATTTTAGTTTTGAGTGTGCTAAAGATTTATGGATATAACCCACACAGTACAAAGCTCTTTGAGATTCCCTAAAATTCTTAAAAGTGTGAAGGGATCCTCAGTCCAGTGAATTTCAGACCACTGTTATAAAATATAGGAGTAAACAGGCCGTATAATACTTAGTGGCTCAATCTGTCCTGAGGAGCTATTAGTCTTGTGTATATGTGTGTTTATGTGTGTGTGTGAGAGAGAGAATATAATATTTGAAACCCAGGATTGTCATTTTTGGTTTGAAATATCTTGTTGATTGAGTTCCTTCAACCAAATAAAAGAAATCTTAATGTTTGTGTGAAAGCCCTTTCTTCAAAATGATTGGGATAAAAGTTATCAAGTCCTATAATTACGTGGACATAGTTTCATTTTAATAGCAAAGGGTGTTCCCTTCCAATACTTAACACAAAATGTTCACTTAAACCACCCATTAGTAAATATTGATGGCAGTCCAAAAAGGCACATCAACTCTCAAAAATATCAGTAAGTTGACTGGTGCCAGAATGTGCCAGTAGTGCCGTGATTACCAATAGTGTGGCTGGAATGAAGACTTAAATAGTATATGATTGTATGTAACAACGACAGCGTGATTGTTGGAGGTGCTTCTTTAAATGTAAAGAAGAAAAGAAATCTATGTGGGTTTAAAGTGTTTAGTATTCCTCTTATTTCACTATGCTTTATGATCCCTTGGAAAGCACATCATATATAAATAAATGGCTGGTTTTCACTTGATTTTTCTTTCTCTTTATCTTTCCAAATGGCAAGGTTCTGTTTATGCATGAACTTAAAAAGTTTGAGTATTATGCCTCAATGCTAAGCTTTCCCCTCAAGAACCCCCTTCTAATTAAAATTTCTTTGAAAAGTTTATATCTGTTTTTATTGTTGTTCAAGTACACTTGTCTTCATTTTCCCCCTCCCCCTCCCCCAACCCAGCCCTCCCCACCTCCCACCTTCAATACTAAATCCTTTCAATGTTTGAAAGGTTTATTTCTTAACCTAAACTTTAAAATGGTATTTCTTCATAATATTATATACCAGCTTCACAATTTTATACCAACTATACCCTAATTGAAAAATCTTCATCTCTAAAAAGATATCAAATATCTCCACAACAATATTGACCTAGTGGTAATATGTAGTTTTAAAATATGGCTATTTAACAAGAATCCATTTAACTATAGATTGTTACTCCCAAGATATAGAGGAAATAAAATTGTTTTTCTTCTTTCTAATATTCCAGGACCACTCAGCATGCAATTTTGTATTCTAAGAAATGTGCTGTTATCTACAGAGTTGAGAAAATAATAGGCATCTTTAGATGGCTATTTTCCCATTTTTTTTCCAGCAAATATTTACTATCATCTAAGTGCCATTAGCTTTTCAGGGTTCAGTGGCAACCAAATAAACTCATGTCTGTTAATATAATGCTTTTATTTCATGTTGCTCTGACCCCGAATGTCTGTGATCTGCTAGTCTTGGTTCTACCACAAGTATTCGTAAGAACTATCTGCCATTATCAGTGCAGGGTGCTTGTAATTGTATCCACATTTTAGAATTGATTCTTATTAATGGGTACACAGAAGCATTCCTTCAACATTTTTTTTTGTGTTCACAATATTGTAGATGTTTTAAAACTTCTATTTTCAATGTTGATACATATGATCTATAAGAATATAGTCAAGGTCAACACATCTAAGACACTTAATATTATGATCTAATGTGCTTGTTTCACAAGGGCAGAAATCATAGTTTTCAAAAAATGACTTAAGTTGATACATTTTTAAAAACAATTCCTAAAGTCTATGAGCTTTGTAATAGCACATAAATGGAAACTTCAAATCAGTACTTAAGAAAAATCACTAATGTCTCTAAATTACCCAAAGAAGCCAAAAACTGAGAAACAATGTCAGTTTGTTATATGCCCTTAGAAACAATTTAACAATTAGTACACTTGGAGTAATTTCCTGGCACTATTGGCTAAATGACTTGATTATTGTTCTCATTCAGGTATGGATACATTACTGGGATCAGCGTTTATAAGCAGTGAGCGATGTAAAAAAGTAAAAAATGTAAGGAAGTAAACCTATAATGCTTTTAGGACAGACAATGAATCACAGTGAACTTGAAATGAGCAATAACTATGATTTAGATTTGCATGGCCCAACACAGCAGTTACTAGCCTTCTGTGACTACAGGCACTTAAAATGTGGTCAGTCCCAATGGAGGTGCGCTGGGAAGGTGTGTGCCCACCAGATTCTAAAGCCTTAGTAGGAATAAAATAATACAATGTATTTCATTCATAACTTTTATATTGATTGCACAGTGAAATGATAATTCTTGAATATATTGGTTAAAATAATATATATTAAAGTCAAACTGTCTCATTTTTCCTTTTTTAATGTGGCTACTAGAAAGTTTAAAATTACCCTTTGACCTTCATATTTCTATTGCGCAGCTCTGATATAGGCACCCGATGAGTGCAATATACAAAGAAAAAATCCACACATACAAATAAAATTGTTGCCTGCAAAATATGTCAATATTATATCTGGCATTAATGCTTTTTAAAATCCTGTTAATGTTTTTGCCAATTAACTATTTTTTGATCTATTCTATATGATTAATTTCTAAATTATTGGTAATGATATGTTGTGACTATTTGCTAAAACATATTTTCAACATCTATTTTATTTTGCCATTCATTATGATCAATTTTTAACAATTTTTAAAATATTTTATTTATTTATTTTTAGAGAGAGGGGAAGGAGGGAGAAAGATGGGGAGAGAAACATCAATGTGTGGTTGCCTCTGGTGCACCCCCTACTGGGGCCTGGCCCGCAACCCTGGCATGTGCCCTGACTAGGAATCGAACTAGTGACCCGTTGGTTCGCAGGCCAGCACTCACTCCACTGAGCCACATCAGCCAGGGCATGATTATGTTTTTGATGAATACTAGGAACCTGTCCTTGAAGGGTTCTACCTAAAAATATTAAAAAACTGAAAGTATTTGAGTAACTTAAGACTATGTGGAAACACATTGACAGATAAGTAAGTGCACATAAAACCTGAAGAATGTATATGACATCAACAATATTATTCATTTTGCAAAATATCATTTTATCTTTGAACTAATGATAATAAATTTCTTAGAACTATTCCATTCCTCTTAAATATCTTGCCCTGCCCTTACCTCAATACAGGGCTGCTTTGCTGTGCCAGGTGACTGAAGGCATTAACAACCTACACTAAAAGAACAGGAAATTATATTGACTACAGGCTGAAATTTGAGTCAGATTTTGGTAATGAGTGGGTGATTGGGAAAGATACAAAATCAACTCTAAAAGGGGAGAATGAAAGGATCTCTCCACTTTTCTCTCTCTCCTTCTCTCTTCCCTTCATCTGCTAGAAGTTGCAGGGGTTCAGATTTCAGGCAATTTCCATGCAGTTCATTGTCTCTCTAGGCTGCTTTTTTGGCCCCAGTAGAAGCCCTTTGCAGTTTCTGCAATTGTAAAATTGTCCAGGATTTTGTTTGTCTGGTTTCATAATGTATCTACTTTTTGTCCTACTTATTTCTCCTTTTACATCCTGATTTCAATCTGAACCCCTGTGCAAATTCACCATGAATTCAGTGCTCCAAAGATGCTCCTTCAAAACTGCCAGCCCTACAATACTCTCCTCCCCCCATAATAAAAACTCATGTGATCTGAACACAGCTCTGAAAAGTAGCTCACGCAACTGATATAATGACATAGTTTGTATGAATATAATAGATGCGATAGCATTGTGTATTTGCCTCTAGGTAACATATAGTGACCTGCTTAATATATGCCGCTTTAATGATAATACAGGAGATTTGTGACAATACTTGGGTATGGAATATTTGGTAGAAGATTGACCTTTTAGAATCCTTTTAGTTAAATAACAGTCATGATTAATTTGTACTCTTTTGATTCTTCCTATATAAAATGTACGGAACTATCATTTTATCTCAGTCATTTCTGAGATGTCTTATCATTCTTTGGATGAAAAATGACTTATTCAGTCCCAGGAAAACAAGAGAGAAGTCTTAGTTAATAGTGTTGGGTTTTATTATTACTTAAATATTTTTAATAATTAAAATACTTTATTTAAACATTATAAAACATGTGAGTGTGCTATATAATGTTTATATGTATAAATATAAATAAAACATACATGTAACATATATTTGTGTGTGCTTTATTAAGACAGATAGAAAAATGTTCCCAAGTTCACGAGGATGAGGATATAACAAGAAGAAGATCCTAAATCAAGTTTTCTGATTCTAGAGCCTAAGCTTTGTGGGATGGTGTTATTTTAATATTCTTAAGTCCATCTCCAAGAACAAAGCAAATAAAGAAAAGAAAAATTAACAAAGCCCCTACATTTTAGTTTGTCACTAAATGATTGAAAAATTGGCAGGTTTTCACCACATTTATAGAGTGTGTGGAATGATCTGCCTTAGAATATAGACCATGTAGTGAATGGAAATGTGCACATTCAACCTTGAATAGAACAAGGGAAAGAGGTTAAAGAGACAGAGTCACATCCCAGAAGAAAAACTGTCACGAAATGGGAAGGTGTGGTTTGGTGGCCAGACTAAATGCTATAGGCAGAATTTGCTTTGAGAAGTTTGGGATGTGGGGCTCAGAGAGGTAGATTATCCTTACCCTCTCCCAAAGCAGCTAAAAATTGCTGCTTAGGGGAGCTGGGAACCCTGCTTATGAAGAGATAGATGCAGGTACTCAGACTGCATGAGCACAACCACACCAGAAATTGTCTCATTGACAAGCAGCACCCCCACCAGACCTGCTGCATAGCATCACTGGGAAAACTGGTGGTTGTGAGGGTGGCCATTTCTTCTAGGGCAGCACTCAGAGATAAAGCCTGTAGGCAGACTCAGACACAATGATTCCCACCCTAGGGCTACAGGGCATTTAAAAAGTGGACAGAGAAGTACAGACACCTCTCAAAACCTTGGCTCTGTTCCAGTCAGCAGAACCTTCTCCTGGTATGATTGGTGTGGAGGCACTTGGGGACTAGGGTCTGAGTCCTGCCATTGTGGCTGTCACGGAAAACTTGCAGGGGGAGTTGCCTTACCAGTGCTCGTGGTTGGGAAGGCACCAGCCCTAGTTCTGGCGTTATCTTACGGAGGATCAGGATTTACTGCCTTAAACCCTGGGCCATACCTGGTGTCCAGGGGGGTCTGCAGGAGGCCAGGTCTGTCTTTGGAATGCCAAATAGCAGGGGAAAGTCTGGGACAAGTCAACCTTGACCTCTCAGTGTATTCACATATAAGCTCCATTTTGATAAGCAAAAGGGCAAGTGCTTGGAAGCAAAACAATATTGATTAGCAATTAAGCTTCTTTTCATGTGGCAACTCTATAGAGCATATTCCAGCCTGAGTAAAAGCTGGACTTTTTTCAACAAGGGAAACGTGGTAAAGCACTGATCAAAATTTCCCCTTTAATAGTCTTTTGAAAAAGGTCCTAGCCTTTAGGACCTTTTCAAAGTTCTAGAAAGACTCATGTAATGCTTTTTCCAAATTCGGGTGGCTTACAGTTATGTTTCCAGTTTCAAGGGTTAAACATACCTTAGACTTATACTCACTGCTATCTACTTTATATAAGCACACTGCTTCTTAGAAGTGAAGCCCATTGTGCATGTTATTTGAAAATTTACATGATGTTTATATTTTTATTAAATAGCTCAGAAACCAAGGAAACATATTTAAATGTCTATCCCAAGTATAAAAGTATTTTTTGAATTGAAATTTGTTTTTTAATTGCCAACACTAGTTTTCTTCTTAAATAAAAGATATAAAACTAAACAATATACATTAACTTTAAACAACTAAGAAACAAGTGAATTTTATAAAAGATGATCTTTATGAATCTGTGAATTATTTCCTACCTTTAAAATTCATATCTTATGTTTGACTCAAGAACTTTAGGATTGAACTAAAATATATGGTTAAGTCCCGGACAGCAATGTTGCCAAATGTTTAGCATTTATCTGAATTACTACCTCATAGTCTCTTCAAGTCTTTCTGATTATTAATGTTTCAAAAATAAAAAGTGTATATATTTTCTATTGTACACATAACAAATATGAACTTAGAATTATAAAATTAAATTGAAAATATAGAGATTTTCCATACATGAAAATGTAAAATTTTGAAAATTTATTCCTCTTTTCTTAGCTCCTTTTTAAAATTGTTTTTCAAGTACAGTTTTCTCCATTTTCCCCTGTCCCCTCTGCCTCTGCCCCACCCATTCCTGCCTCCCACCCTCCCACCCTTGATCCTACCCCCTTTGGCTTTGTCCGTGTGTCCTTTGTACATGTTTCTTGATGACCCTTTCCCTATTTTCTTTCTTTTTTAAAAAATATATTTTATTGATTATGCTATTACAGCTGTCCCATTTCTCCTCCATCATTCTCCTCCACCCTGCACACCCCCTCCCGCCTACATTCCCCCCTTTAGTTCATGTCCATGTGTCGTAAGTTCTTTAGCTTCTACTTTTCCCACACTATTCTTGCCCTCCCCTGTCTATTTTCTACCCACTGTCTATGCTACTTGTTCTCTGTACCTTTTCCTCCTCTCTCCTCCTCCCACTCCCCTGTTGCTAATCCTCCATGTGATCTCCATTTGTGTATTTCTGCTCCTGTTCTAGTGGTTTGCTTAGGTTGCTTTTGATTTAGGTGTGGTTGTTAATATCTGTGAGTTTGCTGTCTTTTTACTGTCCTATTTTTTTATCTTCTTTTTCTTAGATAAGTCCCCTTAACATTTCATAGAATAAGGGCTTGGTGATGATGAACTCCTTTAACTTGACCTTATCTGAGAAGCACTTTGTCTTCTCTTCCATTCTAAATGACAGCTTTGCTGGATAGAGCAATCCTGGATGTAGGTCCCTGACTTTCATGAGTTGGAATACTTCTTTCCAGCCCCTTCTTGCCTGTAAGGTCTCTTTTGAGAAATCAGATGACAGTCTGATGGGAACTCCTTTGTAGGTGACTGTCCCCTTATCCTTGCTGCTTCTAGAATTCTCTCCTTCATTTGAATCTTGGCTAATGTAATTATGATGTGCCTTGGTGTGTTCCTCCTTGGGTCCAACTTCTTTGGGACTCTCTGAGCTTCCTGGACTTCCTGAAAGTCTATTTCCTTTGCCAGATTGGGGAAATTCTCCTTTATTATTTGTTCAAAGAAGTTTTCCACTTGTTGCTCTTCCTCTTCCCCTTCTGGTACCCCCCTAATTCGGATGTTGGGATGTTTAAAGATATCCTGGAAGTTCCTAAGCCTCTCCTCATTTTTTTTTTTTTTGAATTCTTGTTTCTTCCTTCTTTTCTGTTTGCTTATTTCTTTCTTCCTTCTGGTCCACTCCATTGATTTGAGTCCCAGTTTTCCTCCCATCACTATTGGTTCCCTGTGCATTTTCCTTCATTTCACTTATTGTATCCTTCATTTGTTCAACTAATTTGTGAGCAAAATCAACCAATTCTGTGAGTGTCCTGATCACCAGAGCTTTGAACTGTGCATCTGATAGGTTGGCTATCTCTTGGTTGCTTAGATGAATTGGCTCTGGGGCTTTGATCTGTTCTCCTGTTGGAGCCATTTTTGTGTTTTGTGTCTTTTTTTTTTTTCCAGTCTGGTCCTGCCTGTTACGTAGTGAGGGGTGGAGCCTTAGGTGTTCCCCAGGGTGGGGCAGCCCATTCGCTGGGTTGTGACGCTATATGTCGGGGTGGGGTCTGAGAGGGAAGAAAGGCACTTGCTCTGTGCTCTGATTCCAGTTCCTTCTGTTGCTTTCCCCAAGCAAATTGGGCCCTACTGGTGCTGATTTCTGTGTGGATGGGCTTGTGTACATTCTAGGACCCTGCGGGTCTCTCCAACAAACTGTCCTGTGAGGCTGGGATTCTCTCCCGGCACCTCAATCCCCACAAGTGTTTTCAATCAGAGCTTTTAGGCTTTATTTCCTGGCTCTGAGGCCCTTGGTTGCACAGTCTGTCTAGCTGCCTATTTTTGCCTGGTTTATCTGCGCGCAAATGTGTGACTGCGGTCAGCTGCCTTGTGGGCCTCACTTGGTCTGCTCGTTGCCTCCCCACATCTGGTAATTGCCACCTGTGCACCTGGGGTGTGCCAACCACCACCTGCGCATCAGGGACCACTAGCCACTGCTTTTCCGTGTTGTGATCCCTCTCCGCCAGCCGCTGACTCCACCCCTCTTGCTGGTCTGAGTGAATTGTTGTTGGAGTTCCCGCACAATTTAATTTTCTATCTGTTCTGATTGTTTTTTTTTGTTCTAAATTTTTGTTGTCCTTAATTTTGGTTGTGAGAGGAGGCACAGTGTGTCTACCTATGCCTCCATCTTGGCTGGAAGTCTCTCTATTTTTCCCATTATCCCTCTCCCCCCTCCCCTCTGGTTACCCACGGTCTGTTCTTTATTTCAATATCTCTATTTATATTTTGCTTGCTTATCTGTTTTGTTGATCAGTTTCCACTTATAGGTAAGATTGTATGGTATTTGTCTTTCACCACCTGGCTTATTTCAGCTAGCATAATGCTCTCAAGATCTATCCATGTTGTCATGAAGGGTGGGAGCCCCTTCTTTCTTTCTGATGCATAGTATTCCATCATGTAAATGTACCGCTGCTTTTTGATCCACTCATTTACAGATTGGCATTTAGGTTACTTCAGAAATTTATTCCTAAAGTAACATATAATTTACTGAAAATCATTAACTGATAAAAATTAATGTTTCTAATTTAATGCCACTTACAAAATGTGCAACATATTTTTGTAAGTTCCCTCAAAATCAGCTACACTAAGAACAATGGCTAAATTTCAATGTATCTGAAAAATTAGGTTTGGACTTGGGACATAAAGTAGTTGGGAGATAAGGTAGTTGAAAAATAAATAGATTAATATGTTACTTCCCTAATCCAAAGTAAAGATATTTCTATGGTTAGATTAGAATGACGTGTTTCAAAAAATGCTATATAGAAGTGAGATCTTTTGTTAATACAGTGTATTTGGGCATTTCTATTCTATAAAGTCCAGATATTTAAATATTTGGGAATATCACATGCACTATTACATGGTTTTTTAAAATATGTGATTCACCTTTACAGTAAACTGGTGTAATGACCTACAGTTTGATCTGATGTCAGGATGAGTCACCAGGGAAATTAGGTAATCAAAGCAAACAGCGAAAAGATATACAAACCTGTGGAGTAGAGAGAACTGATGACACACACTGAGTAGCTAGATGCTGTACCTTAAAATAGATGTCTGCTAGAAATTGTTCTGGGGCAAAGACATGCAGGGAGAGAGTACCTCTTCTTTAAATACAGCTCTTTTTGGAAGTAATTGCCACTAATGTCTGTGTGGTTTAGAGACCTCTCTCAGCCACATGGGAACTTTCATTTCTCTTTCTATGGTCTGATTGTTCACTGTTGTTACCTATTTGGTCAAATATCATTTTAGGTTTTGGCTTCTTTTTCAACATTTTCTAGATATATTCTTATTGTTAGTTTCAATTTGAGACTCATAGATGTATTACATAAAACCCTAAGGCAAATATATCTCATTTGTTAATTGTTTCATTTTACTTCAAAAAGAGAAAAATTTTGATCTGAATCCTCACTATGTAAAGACAGCCTAAATCAGAACAGCCTTCTGTTAAAGACAAAACAAAACAAAACTTATATGCAGAGCAATTTTTACACAAAATAATACTAAATATGATGAATAAGTGAATGCACTGCTATTGCCTCCTGCTTTCCACTTAGCCACGAGGACCCTGTGCTCCACCCCCACTCTCCAGTGTGGCTCCTCACCTCTTGGGCCATACCCCTTGCCCAGTGTTTGAGACCTGGGTGGACTGGGTGTTCCTTCACAGGGACACACTGAGTGCCCCCAAACACAACTGCAAACCTTCTAAGAGAAGGAACAGATACTGCTGTGCCCTACTCCTAAGACAGTCACTGTGTGTGTGTTGGGGGGGTGACTGCTGGGGAAGGGGGTGGGGCCAGGGTACCAGGCTGTAGAAGAATGGATAGCTGAGAACCAGTTCCTGGAAAGGGTCAAGTCGGGCCTCCCTGAGTCCAGGGTCCAGGCCCTGGAACATGCCCCAAATGTCCATCGAATTTCACCTGCAAAACACAGATTGAAAGGTAACATTCCTTCAAACTTCAGAACAGCAACTGTAGAGGCTCACCCCCAATATGGGCCCCTGAGCCTGGCCCTGTGTGACTCACTGGCCAACACCTGGGAGGCTGGCCTGCTGGCCCACCCCAGCAGGTATGGCACTGATGCTGATGGATGTAAAAGGAGAAACAGTGTACTGGGTGTCCTCTCACTCTTCTCCTTGGACCTTCCTGCTCACAAGCAGCAAGTGTTTCTATGCTGGCCCAGACATCAGTTAATAGCAGCAGCTTCTCATTGGGAAGGCCAGCCCGGCAGCACTTGTCCCATTGGGTGTGAGGGTACTTGGGCCTAATTCCGGGGTCAGGGCCAGGGAAACCCTCACACCCAAGATAAGCCACATCTCCCACTGTAGAGATGAATCAGGGTCATACTTTGGTCTTTCACCATCCTTGCTGGTATTTTGTTTTAATTTCTCAATCAGATCAAGGACTAGATGTAGTGGGAAAGTGCTTTTAGTTGGGCCCTTACAGTCCCATTAGAGTAAGTTTGGTTCTTGTTGAGCAGATCCAGGCTGGTATAGAGGAAGAGACCTAAGGAGACTCTCATCCCCTCCCCCTCGGTCTCCCCCGCTCTGTCCCTACTTGCAAGCTCTTCCGCAGACCCTCAATCATTGTACATTGGGTTGACCATGCCCTCACTTCTCTCCTTGGGTCCAGGGTGCCCATGCTCCCCATTTTTAAACTGAAATGAAAAGGAAATCCTAAATGAAGCATTTGTGCAGCTTGTTCCCTTTTACTGACTCTCAATTATGAATGAGCAGCAGAATCAATAAAAACATACATGCTATATTCAGAGTGTAATTACAGGAATTTATTCAGCATCTGGTTTGTGGGACCTGTCCACCCTCATGCCCTCAGAGTTTATGTTCTGGTCACTCTGGAAGGCCCACACCCACACCCACACCACAATGCTTCTTGCTTTCATATTTTGCTCATACTTCACAATATACTTTTGCTATCTGGCTCATTCCTATCTGTGCCCACAAACTTGGCTCAGAGACCTTCCCCTACCCCACCTCCCTCATCCGGAGCCTTTCTGATTCCCTCAGAATCTCTGTTCTGCATATCCTGTAGTTAGGGTAAAAGGGCTATAATTTCAATTATTGTAATGCATTGGGACACTATTTACATTTCTATCTTTTCCTACTAGACTAAAAGCTATACAAGAGCAGGAATAGCAATTTATTTACATTCTAAGAACCAACCTCTGCCACAGAGCTTGGAATAGAAGAGTATCTCTATAAATAATTTTTTGAACAAAACAGAACATTTTTACATATATTTACTTGAAGTCAAAGAGACTTAGAATAAAACTGATAAAATGTTTTAAAAATGGGTATGTTTGTTTAGAAATGCTTTTTATGGAAAAGGATTGACCAGACACTAAAAGCACCAAAACTGCCTTTTGACTTGTTTATTTTCATCATCTGTTATGCTCTCTCTCATGTGGCTCTCACTTGGGCTAGTGAGTTAATTTTGAAGGGTCAGCTGTCACACTAACTTCTATGACCTTCATTCCATGCCTGGGCCACTTTGCTTGTGAAATTAGAGATGATAATGACAACTGTTAAGCAATAGTGATAAAAGAGCGTTGATTGAAAAGTTTCATAACTGAATGCTAGCGAATAATGATTGCAAGTACACTTTTCCAAGGGTTTGATGAACATGTGCATGATCAAGGAGAGGAAGGATGGGTTTTCAATTTGACAGTTTGGTGTTTCTAGGTATCAAATCTAGCTAGCTGAATTAAATATTCTGGTCAATTATAACTAATGCCTCTTGTTTCCAAACTATTCAACTATGTCATAGAAAATAATATTTGCTTGATCTTCTTATTAAATAGTGTGCTGACAGGCATAATTATGGAATGATGTGATTTTTTATTTCAGTAAGCCACATTTAGAACATTATTGTGTTTTTTTATTTGTCTACTCAGTGGTAATTTGCTTTACTGTTTTTAATGTGAATTTCATACTTTTTGATTTTTTTACTCAAAATTTTTCTTTGTCATCCATTCCCCAAATAAACCACTATGCTCAGAGGTAGTGTAATGTTAAAGAGAAATGTCAAGACAACACAAACAATGTAGGAAAATAGTGAAAGAAAATTCGAGGCTCACACTGAAAGATGGGGTTTGCCTCATGTCGAGGGCCATACCATATTCTTTGGTGTTAACACGGACCTTCCTCTTTCTTTCCACTTTTCAACATTCATAAGGCTGCAATGTTCATTCACCTCTATGTAGATAAATTCTGATTTGCTAGACTTCGTTTCTCACTCTATTTTTTATAATCTATTTTCTGTGTGTATCTCACTTTGGGATATTTTAAATTTTCAAATTCCAGTGAGCAAGAATAGACCAAAAATAGGTGTGCATTTAAAATTTAGGGTCTAGTGTTGCTTATTACCAACTCAACATATATGCAGAGTTTTGTTTCCATGAAATAAGATTATAAAATATGGATGAGTGAAAGCATTTCCATTGCTTCCTGTTTCCCACTCAGTCAGTAGGACAGAGGGAAGGCACAACTCTTGCCTTCCTTCTACCAAGGTGATGAAGAACTTTGCAGAATTCAAGACTGTACCCACAGCTGCAATTGTAGCCTCCCTTCTGCCTTCTGTTGCTCACAGATCCGAGGTCCCACAGCAGGTCTGAACTTGGTCTACCATGTCCTACAGAGAAACTGCATCGTACTCAGAACAGAAGTCATCATCTCCTTGAGGACTCTTTCCTCACTATGACCAGTGGATTATCTGTTACCGTAAAGTTGTAGTCACAGTAACTTGGATGTGTTGCAGGAAAATTTCCTCTTTATTCTTCATCAAATCAGACCACTTCATGACAATTTCTTCTCCATGATGTTTCTTGGCTATGTCCTTTATTATTTGAGTGCATAACTGCACAACCAAGGATTTTTATGGAAAACTATCATGTGGTCCTACTGCAATTTCTCCTCCACTTTTTTATTCATCTGTTCTTCTGACATCACTTTTATTTATCGCTCTTGGACCAGCCTTTTGCAGTGCTCTATGGTTGCCTCTGCAAGGCTCGGTTTGGCCCTATCTAGTGTCCCTCAGAGTCCACCACTAATCTCCAACATCAGCTGCTTGTCACTCTCCTGCTAGCATCCAATGTTTCAGTGACCCTACACTGAGGATGTTGGCTGCCACTCTCCTGAGAGTACATCTTTATACCAGATGCTTCCCTTCCAGATGCCTGTCTAGGTGACTATGTTAGTATGGTTTTCCATTAATGAGCCCCTTAATCTCTGGAGCACAGCGGCCCTCCTTTTGTTTAACTTGCCTTGATGATGGGCATGAAACAAGAAATACATATCGTTTAATTCCCTCACAATACCAAGTAGAGTTCAATTACACAGGTAAACATGAGGTGGAGTGCCCCAAATGTTTTAGGCAGGCTGGTGTTTTCAGGGCAGAAATTCCTCCCCAGGCTGAAACAAATGCAGAGGGGGAAGTCAGGTGGGCCGGGGGGGGGGGGGGCAATTTCCTTGTTTCCTGACTGGAGAAATATACCTGGTACCAAGGCAAGCCATGGCCTGAGTGTTGTCTTCAAGCCACTGAGGACTGAGACCACAGTGGGACAAGAAAGAGCAGCAAGATCTTAAGATACTCCCAGTCCTGATGAGGACTGAGGAGCACCGAGGATGAGCCTGCAGGATTAGTGCAACAATGGCTGGTACTCAGAGAAGCTTTTAAAAGTTCCATTCATATATTTTGTTAATGTGCTTGCTGGTTATAAGGATGCAGCACAACCAACATACAAATCAAAGTATCAAATCAAATTTTAACTTTTAAAATATGCTTGATATTTTTGCATATGGCTATTTCAAGAGCAATTCCCATTCATTATTATTGATGATCAATGAGAAGTGCCTTTCTTAGGCATGCTGACATATTTTATGGAGGAAGAATCTACCCTTTAGAATGAGATTGCAAATCCCCGTAGAGGAGATAGAACAGATAAACATTCTGACTTGTTTCAAATCTCTGAGCTCTTTGGAAACTAGCTAGCAAAATTATTGTCCTTAAATTTGTTATTTGGATTTTTTATGAGATTTGAAATAGGAATAAGGAGAATGTTTCCCTTCCTGAAATGTTACATTTTTCTACTTCTTTACTGTCTTTCCTGAATAATCTCACCAACACCCACGTGTACTTTGGTAATATTATCAGGTGATCTTTAAACACTAGGCAGCTAGGGAAATTTCTGCACCCAGTGGCAACATATTAGGTCCCTGGGCTGACTGTCCCACTGAAAACAGCTAATATTGCTGGATAAAACATGATACGAGGGGAGGGCAAGAAGAAAGAAAACAAAAAGCAGAGCATCTAGATGATAGAAAAGAGAAAGAGAAAACCTGAAATGGAAATAGAACTGGCAAATATTTTGAGGCAAATAAATTTTCAAATTATTAAATATTTAAATGTTCTTCCTCCAAAAAACAACAAAGGGAAAACAAAAATCCCCTTTGACAACAAATAATGCAAGCTCAGCAGTCTACCAGATCCCATGTTTAATCTGTTTTGTCAATTCCCATATAAGTTTTGAAAAAACCAAAAGATTAATTAGGCAAGTATTCCTTTCTGAAAACATATAAATCAATAAACTTATTGTGGAACATTTCAAAGTTATGCAAGTGTATGAAGTGCAATGCTGTGTATCACTGACCCTCTTGGACTTATCCTATAACTTCAATGTCAATTTAGGGCCCATTTTGCTTCACCTGAAGCCCATTCTTTCCCCACCTCCTGGAATGTTTTGAAGCAAATTGCAGACATCATAGCAACTGTAACCAGTGCTTACCTCTAAAGATAAAGTTTTGCAAAGTACAACCTCAATACCATTTACCATATCTAAAAGGTTAATAATTCCTATTATCTAATATCGAGTTGGTGATTAAACTTCCTCAATAATCTGAAATGTTTTTTTAAATTTAAATTTTTTAAAAAATATAGTTTATTGATTATGCTATTACAGTTGTCTCATTTCTCCCCGATCATTCCTCTCCACCCTGCACACCCCCCCCCACTCACATTCCCCCCTTTAGTTCATGTCCATGTGTCATAAGTTCTTTAGCTTCTACTTTTCCCACACTATTCTTGCCTTCCCCCTGTCTATTTTCTACCAACCATCTATGCTACCTACTCTCTGTACCTTTTCCTCCTCTCTCATCCTCCCATTCCCCAGTTGCTAAACCTCCATGTGATCTCCATTTCTGTGGTTCTCTTCCTGTTCTACTTGTTTGCTTAGTTTGCTTTTGTTTAAGGTGTGGTTATTAATATCTGTGAGTTTGCTGTCTTTTTACTGTCCTATTTTTTATCTTATTTTTCTTAGATAAGTCCCTTTAACATTTCATATAATAAGGGCTTGGTGATGATGGACTCCTTTAACTTGACCTTATCTGAGAAGCACCTTATCTTCTCTTCCATTCTAAATGACAGCTTTGCTGGATAGAGCAATTTTGGATGTAGGTCCTTGACTTTCATGAGTTGGAATACTTCTTTTCAGCCCCTTCTTGCCTGCAAGGTCTCTTTTGAGAAATCAGATGACAGTCTGATGGGAACTCCTTTGTAGGTGACTGTCCCCTTATCCCTTGCTGCTTCTAGAATTCTCTCCTTCATTTGAATCTTGGCTAATGTAATGATGATGTGCCTTGGTGTGTTCCTCCTTGGGTCCAACTTCTTTGGGACTCTCTGAGCTTCCTGGACTTCCTGAATGTCTATTTCCTTTGCCAGATTGGGGAAATTCTCCTTTATTATTTGTTCAAAGAAGTTTTCCACTTGTTGCTCTTCCTCTTCCCCTTCTGGTACCCCTCTAATTCGGATGTTGGGACGTTTAGAGATGTCCTGGAGGTTCCTAAGCCTCTCCTCATTTTTTTGAATTATTGTTTCTTCCTTGTTTTCTGTTTGGTTGTTTCTTTCTTCCTTCTGATCCATTCCATTGATTTGAGTCCCAGTTTTCCTCCCATCACTATTGGTTCCCTGTGCATTTTCCTTCATTTCACTTATTGTAGCCTTCATTTGTTCATCTAATTTGTGACCAAAATCAACCAATTCTGTGAGCAACCTGATCACCAGGACTTTGAAGTGTGCATCTGATAGGTTGGCTATCTCTTTGTTGCTTAGATGATTTGGCTCTGGGACTTTGATTTGTTCTCTGGTTTGAGCCTTTTTTTTGGTTTGTTTATTTTTGGTCCGGTCGAGGCTATTACATAGTAAGGGGCGGAGCTTTAAGTGTTCCCTTAGGCGGGGCAGCTCAGTCTCCGGGTAGTGATGCTGTATGTGGGGGCGGGGTCAGAGAGGGAAGAATGGCGCTTGCTCTGCTCTCTCTTGGATTCCAGTCCCTTCCTCTGCTTCCCCTTTGCCTGGATTATCTGCTCGTGAATGTGGGACCACCTCATCAGCCAGCCACCTTGTGCGGCCTCACTGGGTTTGTGCTGTTGCAGCCCCAAGCCTAGGGTCCATCAGCCGCCGCCTGTGCACTGGGGTCTGCCAACCTCACTTTTTCCTGCTACGACTCCGCCCCTCTTACCAATCTGGATGAATGGCTTTTGGACTTCCATACAGTTCAATTTTCTATCAGTTCTTGTTGTTTTCTTGCTTCTAAATATTTGTTGTCCTTAATTTTAGTTGTGTGAGGAGGCACAGTGTGTCTACCTATGCCTCCATCTTGGCTGGAAATTCAAAAATTTTTAAACATTTAATTTTCACATAGTAAGGCTGAGCTCAATTTCATTCATTGGTTATGATATAAACCAGGGGTGTCCAACACTTTGGCATCTCTGGCTCACACTGGAAGAAGAGTTGTCTTGGGCCTCACATTAAATACATTGTGACACATAATCACAAAAAATCTCATTATGTTTTAAGTAGATTTACAATTTGTGTTGGGCCTCATTCATAGCCATCCTGAGCTGCATGTGGGCTGCAGTTCGCAGGTTGGACAGTTCAATACTCCTTTTGTTGCTAGGTCTTTTTAGAATATTTCTATTCAAGACGTAGAGCAACCAAGAAATCTTATTGCTTAAAAATCTTCACACTCTGGTTCATGGCAAAACTCACAGGAAGCAGTTTCGTTGGTACATAGCAGAGATTGACCATATCCCCACAGATAAGCTTTGAGAAGAAGGATCTGTTATTGTCAGAAGACCATTCTAACTCAGCCTGGCATACCATTGAATCAATGTGTGCAGTTGTGCCTCCTCCAGTTCTCTGGGAAGTAAATACACTTAATCTGTTTACAGGCTGCTTGGCAGCACCCACATGTATTCTTCAATTTACTACACGTACAAATATGTGCATTACTGTACATTGTTTATGTCAATCTTATATCAACATTTTATGGCCATTCTGAATGGAACAAGAGCTATGCAAAATGGTAAGGCTTGAATTCAAACCATAGGATATGATTCAATAGGGAAAAGGAAATAATAAGAACTGTTTAGATGAACTCATAAAACCACTCAGCAATGGTTTTCTCTTTTTCCTGTTTTCATGGTTAATCCTAAATTTCTTAAATCCTAAAATCTTCTGATTTTACTAAAGGTTCCAGTAATTCAACAACAACAACAACAACAACAACAACAACAATAATAGTGTATTAAATTTTGAAATCCAGACTAACCTGAACATAAGCTTGTGGTAGGTCATGCTTCATTAACCATAGCCTTTGAGGGGCTGTAGCAGTTGGCCGAATACTCCTGAAATCCAGACAAATAAAGCAACTGGCTAATATAAATTTAGGGAAGTTATTGAAGCAGCTCATGAGAAAGAGAGAGAAAAATTTGAGAGAGCAGATAAATACCATTACCCTTAACTCTATGTGTGATTTGAACACAATATAGCCACCTGTTACTTCTCAGAAGTACTCAGTCATAGAAGCTGTTAGAACAAACTACTTGTCTTAGAAATGGGCTGTGGCACAGTCCTGAGTAAGAGCCTTT
Source organism: Anoura caudifer (assembly GCA_004027475.1). Classification (NCBI taxonomy): domain Eukaryota; kingdom Metazoa; phylum Chordata; class Mammalia; order Chiroptera; family Phyllostomidae; genus Anoura; species Anoura caudifer. Next base: position 499,189 of record PVKU01000324.1, on the reverse strand, counting down.
CTCCTTCCACCCATCCTCACCTCAGGAGCTCTCAGATGTAAGCTAACTGGTGGGCTTGGTCCCAATTTAAAGGCTGGAAGCACTTCATGTGCATTTGGACAACCAAGTAAAAATTTCAAATGGTTATAGAAATGAACTTTTAGTATGAAACCCATTCACAGAAGATGGAGTTGATTCTAGAGATCAAGAGTGGGCAGTTAAATTTACATGTTTTGGAGGTGCTTCAAAATTTGTAATGATTTACATATTCAAACTTTCAATTAGAATGGGATATAATGCTGCACTTCTATTGATTCAGGTTTTACAAAATGGAAACCTGAATATATAAATGAATAAGAATATTATAAAATATATAGAATGTATAATTTGATCAGATTCTTTTAGACATGAACAGGTTTAAATGAGTTGTTTTTAAACATTATCTTTAAAGAATCTTTCAAAGAGAATGAATCTTTTTTCCCTGAGAGAAAAGATAATTGTGAAAATGCTATTTGGAAGGACAAATAAGAAGTCTACCATACTAAAAGTCAGATTTTTTTTCTTGAATTACTTTAGGGAAAAGATGATTTTTAAGTATTTTCTATTATTTTAATGTAACTTTAAAGTTATATTCAGTAAAATTCAATCTTCTTTTGAGTATAGTTTTATAATTTGTGACAAATGTATAAAGTTGTGTAATCATCACCATAATCAAGATACAGAAGAGTTCCTCACCCTCAGAAAAACCACCTAATAGTGACACTTGTAGTCAAACCCTCTGCCCATTTGTCCCTCTAATTTTCTTTCCTAGAATAACATATACATTAAGATGAAATGAGGTCACAGGATGGGGTCCTGATCCAATAGGATTATTGTCCTTATGAGGAGAAAATGACCAGGTCATGAGCATCCTCTTTCTCTCATGTACACAGAAAAGGGTCATGTGAGCACAAAATGGGACAGAGGCCACCTGCAAGCCCGAAAGACAGCTCACAAGAAACAGAATTTTCTGGCATCTTGATTTGGACTCTAGTCTCTAGAACCATGAGAAAATAACTGCCTCCTGTTTAAGTCCCCCACGGTGGTGTTCTCTCATGGCAGCTTAGGCAGAGTAATATCTTTGCTTCCTTTTTTCTCATTCAAATATTTTTAATATTTAATTTTAACATATATTTCTAAGTAACATCTTTTGTTATTTTTAAGTGGTTGATTAAGGGGTTAAAATAGACAAGTCTAATATCACAATTTTCTTTGAATTGAAGATCTTTTCTTTTCCAATAATACAAAAGACACCTTATTTATGGCAATTAGCACATCCTAGTTTTTAGTTTAATTATTTTTGTCTATTTACATGTTTCATGCACCTTAATAAGCTCTAAGCTCTTTTTATACCAAACTGTGTTTTTATTTTACTGTATTTTTCAGGTGGTAGTTAGAAATTTTCCTATACCTAAATGATAATCCATAGATATTCTATAGTTAAATAATGAAACAGAGATATTTAATGACATATTTCTTTTGATATTATAAAGATTATTCCCTTAATCATGTTCCTAATATTATTATATAACATAGGCTTGTGTAGAAAGTGTTTTCTTCATTAGAGTAATATGAGTAATTATCATTTTTAAAGTCACAATTAAAAAGGCAGAAATTGGATACGTGTGACATGTTTCAGAAATAAAACTCTTATGGTATTCTGCAATCTGTTAATTCTCCAACTAAAAATACTATTAGGTACCAAAGTGAAAAATATTAAATTGCCCCTCCTGAAATGTATCTTAGCCATCACCATGGCTATAAATTCAACATCTAAGATTAGAACTGAAAAGAATTCTTTAATAGGCATGCACAGATATTTTCTCATTTTAATATTTTCTAAAAATAAAATAATCTGAAAATTATCTGTTAACACTACTTAAAAAGAAAATCTATAAGGACTTTGGTCTTGCTTTGATTGGAAGTTAGTTTTCTTTTTTAAACATTTATATCTATAATCATCTTGACATTAACCTTGTGTCACCAAGTGGCACACACAGTCAAGGATATTGTATGTCCTGCCCCAAAGTTATTCCTGGGGTGTTATAGTTGCCAGCAGGGGAGCAGAACAAAGAGAAGGTGAACGGCAACTTGAGGGGTGTGCCTCTGAGTGATCAAAGGGTTAGCGTTAGACTCAAAGGAGTTCCAGCATCAGCCAACTGTTGGCCAAGAGTTTAAAAATAAGATAGAAGGCAGTGGAAAGACCTGAAGTTCCCAGGGGTGCAGATGAGGTGATTTACAGTGAGAACCAGACATAAAAAAGCTAGAGAATAAGAATTTAATTAAGCCAGTGTTTTTCCCCTTAATTTTCCCCACATGTGTGGAGTTTTCTTCCTTTTTCTCCTTTTGAGTCACACTTTTCACTCACACACACACACACACACACACACACACACACACACCCCTATAAGCACATTCATTCAGTGCCTTATTCTTGTCTGTACTATTATCAACAATCCTGGAAGTTGATATATTGATCTCCTTCAACCCAAGGAGACAAAATGAAGATTTTAATAAAATTATAAGCCACTAAACCAGAATTGGGAATGAGATATCTCAGCAGTGCTCCTGTAAAGGGTTTGGATATTTTATGCTATTTATTGTAAATGTGAAACTATACTCTGAGAGCTCCAAGAGGCTTCAGCTGCTTCAATGTCACACCTTGTGGTCAAGATTCCAGTGTGTTTCAGGCAGCTTCCCCATCACCCAGTCTGACATGGGTGCTGCAAAGGGCCAGCTTGACTGCACAAAATGAACTGAAAAATTGAGTCAGTTAACAGGCTAATTCAGGATAGAGGGCCCACACAATATGAAAGTCAGTTTTATGGGACTTGGTAGATGGTGGATTGCTAAATTGTCCCTTGGTCAGTGTGTGAAACAAGAACAGAGTCATTTCATTTAGAGGAAAATGAATGGTGTGTCAGCCTCCCACATCCAATGCCTGAGCCAGCAAGGCACACTTAATGCTGCCTGAGAGAAAGCACTCTGCCCTCTCAGGGCCCCATCGTCTCTGCAGATCCGAAGATCTGTCAAAGTCTCTTCCAATCTCTCCTGATTGTGGCTAGGTGACAGGCCCCCCTTCACTTTGAATTCGATTCATTCTTTATACTGGACTCTTCAGACGGTGAGGGTCCTGAGCCTGCATTCTGTTGGAATGGTGCCTTTGCTCTCCATGTTATGCCTGAAGCTTTGGGTGGTTGTGCCCCACCCAACCCAGGCTTTGCCCCTAATGCCTAGCCTCAGTCAGATACACAACCTTCAATTCACATGCCTTGGGAGTGGTGTTCTGATATCAAATGTCTACCCTGAGCTTCTGCATCTTGAAAAAAGGCTCATATTACTTATTTCTACTTTGTAAATGGAAACCCTGAAGTTGGCAAAAGTCATATTTGATCTTAAGCTTCTGCCTCTCAGCCTCGCACACTTTACCCAACACAGCCTAGCCTCCCACCATGGCCCTGGGCGAAGAGCTCTTGGCCATCACAGCCCTTCCCTGGGCCATTGCGGAGTTCAATGTAGTGTCACACCAGTGCCATGATGATTTAAAATCTGTATTTTACAGATTTTTATCTGGTCATGAGACTAAGACTCAGTCAATATTATCTATATCATGTGCTTTCATTTGACATTATTTTGACTAAATCAGTGTCTTTTAGTTAAGTCAGAAAATAACCATGACGTGACAGAGACAAGCATGTGGAACATGAGGACAGAACATGTACTTCCAGGCACAGGAATATGAAGGTGTTATTGAATTTGTGAAATACAGGAACAGAAAATAGAGGACCAGGAAGACCCTGAAGTGTAGAATTGTTCTTTCTGTAAGGCATGTGAATAGAATGGTAAATGTCAGATACATGTCAGAGGGAAAATAGTTGTTTACCAGATATTGGTTTATCTTCCAGGTGAATGGAGTAAAGTTTAAATTTGTGCCAGATACTCAGAATTAATTTCAAAATTATTCATGGTAATTTTGCAAAGTTGTCTTGTGTCTCAGAGGAAATTATAATTTAACATGACAGAAAAAAGTAAACTAAAATATATGACATTTTAAAATGCATGCTTTATTCTTCTTTTGGCTTCATAATAAACTTATTTCAATATTTAATTTTTAGACAGTGGTAGAATTATACATATATTTAATGTAAATATAGCTTAGTTTACTAAAACTTGGCTTACTAAAATATTAAATTTGGCATCAAATTTGAGACAACATCTCTTAACACTTGTATCCTTTCTGTCTCTTGTAGGATGCCTTTTAGTCTCTGTTACTTATTAAATATCACATGTGATGCTCTACCACTCTTTTAACTGTTAATGTATTATCATTGACTAGTCCCTGTTACTCTTCAGTTATTTATTCTTTTTAGAGATTTTTTTAAAGATTCTATTTATTTACTTTTAGAGAGAGGGGAAGGGAGGGGGAAAGAGAGGGAGAGAAACATCAATGTGTGGTTACCTCTTGTGCACCCACCCACTGGGGACCTGGCATGCAATCTAGGTGTGTGCCCTGGCTGGGAATTGAACCAGAGACCCTTTGGTTCAGAGGGCAGCACTCAATCCACTGAGCTATACCAGGCAGGGCAAAAGTATGATTTTTAAGCTTATGTTCATGCCTCTACCAACAAAATATATTATTTTCCACTTGCATGGGAATAAATAAAATAATAAATAAGATCACTTTTAGGAAAATTAAGAGACAAGTTCAATGACACATTATATATCAACATTATATGAAAATATTAAAATGTGAATTATGTATTTTGTTGGCTTTAGACATATAGATACCTTAAGTGTGTATATCCTCAGATCTTTCTAAATATTATTAAAACTTCTCAGCATTTAGATAATCAAGTGTAAGATGCCTCACATAATATAGCCAAGTTATTAATACTTGGTCTCATGGCTTCTACTCTTGTCTTCTCACACTCTGTTCTCATACAGCATCCAGGATCCTCCAGGAGCATAAGCCATGAAATTGTCTCTCCCATCCTAGGATCTTGCAATGGCTCTTAATTCACTTTGACTAAAAGCCAACACCCTTACAGTTATCTATGTGAATTACCTCACCACCCCCCCCCCACTCCTGTAGTATCTGTTCATTTGCTCTACCTGCTGCCTCCATCTCTGATCACAAAGGTTGTTCTCGTCCCCTTGTATGGGAGATGGGGGACACCTTCAGAAGCAGAGTGTATGTTAACTTCACAAAGGGAAATTTATGCTCTGCTTTTAGGGAGAAAGGGGGAGGGAAGAGAGTTCTTCCTGCCTCTGCTGCTTTTCAATTGCCTTCAGCTTAAAATAACTCTTATGCCACAGGGACAACTTTTGGCATGGTATGTTCTGATCCCCTTCACAGGGCACCCAACCAACATTTTAATATTACAATATTGCCAGTCTCTGCCTACACTTCCCCCCACACAGCCAGTACTCCTTAGCATTCCTGGTCTTTCTATCTTCCTTCTCTCTTTTTTTAAACAGTACCTTTTGCTTTTTGTTGTTTACTTTCTATCCTTCCTATTATCATATAGGCTCTAAATGGCACAAATTCTCTTGTTCTCTTGCATCGCAAGTATTAGAATAGTGTTGAACATATAGTAAGCAGCCAATAATTACTTGTTAAATAAGCATTGTAAATGTGTAAGCACTCATGATATACAACCTAAACATTCAAACATAGGTCTACTAATAAGAGAGATAGGTTATGGTTCAAACTTTAGTTTTGTTCCAGTCGGTTGGTTTTTTAAATTTAAAACACGTGAAATTGCTTATGCAGATTCTGAAATCTCCACCATTTCTGCATCTTCAAAAGATCTTATTTCTTCTATAATAAAAATTAACTTGTTGGGAAAGACTAGTAATTATGTCTGTGAAGCAGGGCCTATGTAAGCATCTAAACCTAATATGTTAGTTTACATTGGAAAAATTGGTGCTTTAGAAAATAATAGCAAATTTTACACTTCATTGCTTCTGAAATTGAAATAAAGGCAAATGTTCTTGTTACTATAATAATTTGGGTAACGGAACATGTGTCTCAACAATGCTTTATTTTCCATGCCTGACAACATTGAAAGATACTCAGCAAGGACCATGTGGTTTGCAGTTGATGATGCTCTCTTTTGTGTTTGCGAAGCTGACAGCCCTGCCCTAGGGTGGAAAGTGTGCACCATGATTATCTGCCCTTTATACAGTGGGAACTTCTGTAGAACCACTACAGATGCCCTTCTTGGGTGGGGGATCTGCAGAATGGCCTGATCTTCTAAGGAGAGGTGTAGCCTCTTTGTCTCACAGCTCAAGTGATATTTTTGGTCCAAGCAAATAAATCTGTCTACCTAGTTTCACTTCCTCCATGTGTTCAGTAGTTTCAAAATACTTTAATTTCCATCCTTCTTTCTTCTAAAAACATAGGTCTATGAAATTTATGATGTTTGCCTGGGCTCTTAGGTATATGAAAATATCAAATCAGAATGTTTGTTTCACATTTAATTCGCAAATCCTTACTTTATAATGGGAACTTAATACTAAGCAAAAATGCTAGATAAATATTAAAATAGTCTTATGCTATGGTAACATTCACACTTAAAGGAAACAAGGAGCCAATGAAATGTGTGTGTGTGTGTGTGTGAATCACATACCACATTGCTTCTTTAATACTAACACCAGTGGTAATTTTCCACAAATAATAGATTTTTTTGTCCTTTCCTCTAGTGTCTATTAATTTTACAGATAGAATAATTTTCAACCTGACATGGGTTAAATCTTTAGAAAACAGATTTTGTCCAAGATAAGAAAGGGAATTAATTATTTTTTGCTACAGGATAAGCCCAGTGTGGTCAAGTAAGCTGACACAAAAAGAACAGACAATGGAGTGTTTCAGAAAAGAATTGGTTCTCCATGTTCTTTTACATATAATCTGATCCCTCTTTTCATATCCCAGTAATAGCATTATCACTACAACTCTCAGACATGTCCTCAGAGTATGAGGAATTATTGGGAAAGGGGAAAGTTTGTGTGAAGTATCAGTTTGGGTTTGTTTTGACATAACAAAAATAGTGGAGAACATTTTAATTCCCTGAAATAGTGAAATGATGTCTTGCCTCATCTTTCTTCCCATTGATCTCAATCCTACATTCTACCCAAATTCCAATCAACCCCTTGTGGCAGGGAATCAGGTGGATAGGTAGGCATGGGGTGATATGTTCAGTCTGAGTTTTTGAAATGTCATAAATGTGTTTCCCTATATTTTTCACTCTACCTCTAAAAATGATGAGGCCATGAAAATCCCCATTTTCTTCTAAAAGGAAAATGGTTTTTTCTTACTTTTTATTGGTAGTAGAAGAATACAAAGGATTATAGATTGCTTGATAATGTATTTTAAGAATAGGTTATCTTGGAAGTTGTACAACATTTAGAAACAATGAATATTCATTATTTTAGTAAATATGTCAAATAAATTTTGATTCCTCAACTCTTCCTTCATTTATTTCTTTTATGACTTTACTTGTTTTAATTTCTTGGCACCATGCACACCATCAAAATGTGTTAGTTTCAAAATAAACTTCCAAAGTGTAAATATCAAAATCAACAGACTTATATTTTTCCTTGAATGTAAAGACATTTAAAAGTCACAGGCTTTCTTGTAATAATGGGAACAAAAAAGAACATCAAGCTCTTTCCCACTGTTTTTTAAATTTAAGTCACAGAGACATCATTCACACATTGGGACAGCAAAGACAGTGTGTTGGCTAGAACTTGGATGCCCTGGGCTGAGGGGATCAGTGATAGCAGGTTGGTCGCTGACTCACCCTCTGCACGGTTCACTTCCTTCTCCTTTAGTCTCTGCTCCAGCCATGGGAAGATGTTCCCCAGCAGCTCCGCACTGTGCAAACACAGCCACTGGCTCCTGCAGAAGGGCACTAATTCTCTCCTGAGGTTTAGAGGAAAGATCAAATATACTCATTTTCTAAAATCATCCTGTCATTCCTGGACCATGGAAGACAACACTTATCATCAGTCTGGTCATGCCCCCCTGACATGTAAACCTGGGTGCACTAGGTTAGGGGAGGAAAGTTCTCAAAAGGAACAAAGCAGAAAAGGATGCCGGGCAAAAGGAAGCATTTGATGACATTGCAGAGGCAAAATATTTGGGTAAAATCCTCATTTAATAAATGAGAAAACTGAGGTGGTTGGATAATTCCTCAACTTTCCAGTCATTTGGTAAATAGTGACTTCAGCCTGAAAAGTGTACTTTTTTTGTAAAATTATTTATTGTTGTTCAAGTACAGTTGTCTGCATTTACCCCCACCACTTCCCCCTACCCCAGATTGCCTATTAATGGACATAGCCAATGAGGGGTGGATAGGATTGAATGTGGGAAGTGGGGGTGGATAGGGTGGGGGAGAGTGATGGGGGGAAATGGGACAACTGTAATTGAACAACAATAAAAAATAAAAAAAAATGCTCATTTTAAAAGGAAAGAAATTTTAAAAGGAAAATTAATTGTATCAATTATTTGTTTTATAGTGCTTTCACATGTCTATGTGCTGTTCCTCCCTATGTATTTACCTTAACTCAAGCTTATATAGGTAAATATATATTCATATGTATATGAGTATATGTAAATATATGTATTATGTGTGCATGTATATATGTGTAGGAAGATAGATAATCTATATGGTGATTCATTGCTTTAATGCCAACATTGATAAAGCAATTATTGAAATTTGCACCCAAAACTTAAAATTAACTGCCCTTGCCAGCAAATACATTATTTTCCATGTCTATATCACTTATAAAAACATCTCTAATTATGGGAGAATGAGTTAAACCAGTTCTTGATCACCCACTTCCATCCCTGCCTGCTCTGCCATTTATGCAAAGACAGATTTAAATTACCTACTCTGAGTCTTGAAAATTCAAGTACAGAATTTCCAAAATCCCATGTGACTGCTCTCCCCTTCAGCTCTAATCCTGTGTCCTTTTGGATTGACAGAGGCTCATAACATATCATGCCGTTGGCTTTTGGTCCTTCTGCCGCCATAAATCCTGTGTCACTAAATTCACTCTGTGCACAGGGGGGCAAGTTCCTTACACTAAATGAAGAAATAAGCTAAAAGTATTTTGAATAACTGAATATTTTCCCAGAGCAATCCCTGATTCTTTCAATCCCAGACCCCAAATGTACCTTATCTGTGTGAACGCAGAAACACAGAAACTTCTAGCGAAGAAAGTCTCTTCCAAAGGAAGGTTCTAATAAGCCAACAGCCTCATCTGATTTTGTTGTTGCAACTTTGAAAAACTCTAGAGTTTTCATACTCAGTAATATAAATGTGTGTGGGTATAAATACACGTGCACATATAAAAATAAATTTACATATGCATATACATAGGTGTTTGTATATGCACATGGCAAAAGGTATAAATATGGTAGATGAGTATATCCAAAGCTGCTTGTACTCTTGGGGAATGTAGCAACAGACAGTAACATTGAGACTGCGAAACCTTCCACAGGACATCTGCCACTCTGACAGAGGCTGGAGCACAGAATTCCTGACTCAAGGGCCAGGTGAAAAAGGATTCCTGGCAAATTAGAGAGCTGCACGGATAGAAGTGGCAAGTCATTGAGACAGCAATTTACTTATGTCCTCATGAAGAGCACATGAGGTTTTTCACGTATCCTTTTGTATACTGCTTAATGTATACTTTGGACTTTTGAGGAAGGAATCTAATTTCAAAATGTCCTAAGTATGTGTGACAACAAAGGTCATGCGGTTTGAGAGCACACCACTCTGAATGACAGATGTCTGTGACTACTTACTGATAGACCCATTTTTTTTTCTGTAACAGTTTTCTTTCAGCAAAAAAATATTATGCTGTTTCTGAAAAACTAGAGAATTTATATATGATAGAAACTAACTATATGTTATGCAAACTAATTATATCACAACTTTTGGCCCTGCAGATTTTTGAAAAATTAATATGACTGATGAATATTTTCTACCCCTCCTATAGGGTAAAAATCCAACATGCAAAGAAAGATTTCTCCCTAGGTTTTCCACTTTTTGATAAGCTCCAAATAAACTTTGAAAATGATTACTTCTGCATACCTGAAATGATTGTCAGGGAAACGTAAAACTAAAATGGTGTTGGTAACTCAGCACTGAAATGGGAAGCAGAGGTCAAATTCCTGTGGGACATTATCAGCAAAGTAGGTTACACATCATCCCATTTATATATATATATATCTGTATTTTTTCTACCTCCGCCAATCAATCCACAGCCATTTTATAGCTGTTCTGTGAAAAGCACTGTGTTCATGCACGTAGGAGGATGCAGAGAAGTGCAGAACAAGTCATGTTCTCATGGAACTGATGGCAGAGATGGGGAAGACACAGGTATAGATCCAGGACTGTGTCAAGGTTTGCAAATGTTTTTTCACCACAGGTAATCCTGTGGCCAAGCCACACATAGGTTATTTACAGTATTATCATGAGCTCATGTAAAGCTGCATGTAATCTGCAAAAAACAAATAAATGACAGAGATAATTAGTATTTATTATCTCAGAGGTGTAATATTCAAATTAATTAATGTAAGATGTCAGACATGATCTAAGCTTCGTGGAATGGGTGGGGCTGTTTTAAAGGTAAAAGCTGATGTTACCCTTCCATATCTATCAACATTAGTCTCCATTGGTATTTACGTTTCTAGAGCACTATGCTAGGTATTATTCTAGAATGGTTTGTTTCAGGAAGCTGAACTGAAGTAATAATGGTTGATTTTCAGTTTTATGCAATGGATCAGTTTTAATATAATGATTCTATACTCTTCTGTATGACCCTATGAACTTGGTTATTTACTTAAGGAAAGAAAGGTGAGCAAAGACAGATAGTCACAGAATCTTAGTTCTTGAAGCTTTGCAAGGACAAGTGTGACATGATAAGAAATGAGTATTTCATCTCTGCCTCCTATTCCTGACACAGAGGTCCTTGTAATTTCTTGACTGCTGGGGGTTAAAGAAGCTTCTTACACAGAGCTCCTAATTTTTAAAAATTTCCTGAGTGATAGGAGTATCTTTTGTTCTATGAGGTGACACTCATGGCCTCTTGGTTGAGGGCTAGTGACTAGAAAGACCAGTCATGATTAGAAACCTCTGGAGAGTGGGGAGTGGATAAAGATTGAGTTAATAATGCATCGTGCTTACCTGACAAAGCCTCCATTAAAATCCCTCAACTGTGGGGTTTGGAGAACTTCAGGTTGGTAAACACATCCTAATGTGGGAGGGCGGCACACCCCAACTCCATGGAGACAGATGTTTCTGCCCTCAGGACCCTTACAGACTTTGCTCTATGTACCTCTTCACCTGGCTTTTCCTCAGTATCTTTTATCATATCCTTTGCAATAATCTTTTTGCAAAAATTGCTTCCACAATTTTTTTGAGCATTTATAGCAAATTATCAAATCTGAGAAAAGGGTTGTGGACACCCCTGATTTGTAGTCAGCTCAGAGTGGAGGTGTCCTGGGGACCCACTACTTGAGACTGGAATCTGTAATGGAGGCCATTTGGTGGGATTGAGCCCTTAGCCTGTGGGGTCTGCACTAACTCTGGGTTGATAATGTCAGAATTGAGTTAAATTGTAGGACACCCAGTCTGTGTCTGCAGAGAATTGGAGAATGGCTTCATGTGGAAAATCCACACAATTGCTGCCAGAAGGTTTATGAGTAGGGAAACAGTTTTACTTTAATAGGAAAGTAAACTTTCTAAAATAGAACCACCAGCACCATTTTTCAGAAGCCTAAAAGAAGAGCACCTGCAGGTGCTCACAGGTCCTATGACTTGACCCGTTTCTGCACCCCTCCCAAACCCCTTTCCTCTCCCACTTCCTCTTCTCCACCTGGATTCTATTCTTCTTCCAACCCTTCGAAAATAGTCCTGCCTTAGAACCTTTCACTTGCAGTTACCTCTGCCTGAAATCCTCTTCTCCAGGACATTTTCAGTGCTCACTCCCTCACTTCCTTCAGGTTGGGCGAAAACATCCCTGTCATGGAGAAACTTTGCTTCACCTCCCTTTCAAAATCAGCAAATGGTTCCTCTGCCTTCCCCCTTCAATTGCTGTCAACTTTCCCCACTTTATTTTTCTTCATTGCACTATTGAAACCTCATTTGTACGATCTGTCTGGGAAAAGTCCAGCCATTATTAATATGACAAGAATGGTTTGTGCGACATCTATGTAACCTGGCAGCCAAGGAGAGTGGACTAGAATGCGCATGTGTGAACACTGATGACTTCACTGTACTAATCAGTGGGGTGGTAGATGCCACTGAGTGAATATGTGTACTGTGTGGCCATTGCATTCAAAATGACTGAGCAGGTAGAGCAATGAATCTACATCAAATTTTTTGTTAGGCATGAACACTGGTTTCAGATGATTCAGAGGGCCACAGATATGGGCCATTGGTGATTGGCAGTTTCATCATTTGACAACATGCCTGTTCACACATCACATCTCAGGCAGAGTTTCTTGTAAAAACATCAAATCACCCAGATGACCCAGCACCACCCTGCTCCCCTTAGCCTCTACCCCTCCATGGCCTATAGCCCAGATTTGGCGCCCTGCAATTTCTGGCTTTTCCCCAAACTGAAATCACCTTTGAAAGGGAAGAGATTTCAGACCATCAGTGAGATTCAGGAAAATATGACAGGGCAGCTGATGGCAATTGGGAGAACTGTGTGAGGTGCCAAGGTGCCTACTTTGAAGGAGACTGAGGCATCATTGTCTATGTACAATGTTTCTTGTATCTTCTTCAATAAATGTCTCCATTTTTCATATTACATGGCCGGATGCCTTCTGGACAGAGCTGGCACTTTATGTCTAACATATATGTTTATTCCTCTGCACACCCTCCTCCTCACATGGGTGTGAAAGCTTTGAGGTAAAAAACTCGGCTGTTTTCCATTGCTCTTTCTGCAGCGCCTGGTACATACTGGGCTCTCAAAAGTATTTGCTGAGTGCATGAACTACAGGCAAGTAGGAATCACACAGCACATCTACTGTGGGCTGGGTATTTAAATGCTCAAGATCAGAAAGCTATTGCCTTTTGCCTTTCTCATGGTGAGATACTTAGTTGAAATCTATGATAAGGACAGCAAATCTAACCCTTTCAGTACTTACCCTGTGTTATTCTGTATGTATGCTGTTCTCAGTGATGCTGCTTGGAATTCAACAATGCATCTGAAAGAACATTAAGTCATACTCCATAAAGCAGGGGGTGTTGTTTTTGTTGTTGTTCAGTGCATGGAGATCACTTCTAAATTGACTGATGTACTATTTATATATATAAAAAACTGTTGTTTTAAAATCTTCCTCTGTTCTTCAGGACTGCTCTGGTTTCCCTCCGTTTCTAAGTCTCTCTGCTTGTTTTATTTTTTATTTTTATTTTTGGTACTTCCCTCTAGCTGTTTTGACCATCAGACATTAATCTTCCAATGAAAAATCACTTGAGAAGAATTTCTGTGAAATATTTCTGAGCACACTATAAATAGTCACAACTGGCTTTGACTTCTAACTCCTGTTCCTCTTTTAAAACATTTTTTTTGTGTGTGTGGAACTGTAACAAAAAAATCTAGCACATCTAGAGATGTTACTGCTTACATGAAAAGAACATAAAATGCCTTTATGGAATGTCAGGAAATCCTAAAATTAAAATTATATTATTGTGTTCATGTATTCATTCACTCACTCAACAAATACTTATTGTGTCTTTGACATGAGTCATGCACATGGTAAGTGCTGATGGTGAAAGATGGTTAAGATGCAATCCTTTCTATAAAGCAAACCATTGTCTGAATGTGGGTGGTACTCTGTCCTAATTTTCCTCTTTATTGTAACATGCAGGCAGAAGCCCTACAGACAAAAACGTCATGAAGTCTGTCTTCTTTCCTCTTCTTGAGACTCCCCTCCCCCCAAGTAAGTAATTACTTCTTCCATGTTGGTCCATTGTGATTTTAGGTTCTTGTTTTCTTTGTTTTTTTCCTGCTCACTATTGACCCATTCTCCTTTAAGTCTTGCAGAGCCCTTCTTTTAGCCATCTGTTAAGGTTCAGGGCAATCTAATAACTCATTCATGTATTATTGGTCAAAGATCAGTTGTTACACATCCATGGATATGAGCACTACTACAGATTTCCCAGAGTACTATGCTGAGTCCTAAGTAGTACACTTTTAGTGATGGAAATTTGGGGGCTTCTAGAAGACTATCACTTACAGTAATTTCACATAAGGGGGGCCTCATCCTGAACATAATTTATCCCTCAGTCCTATAGTAGTAATTTCTCTTATGGACCAAAGAATTATTTTCTCATTGAAAACCTGAGATAAATATTGGGTATTACTTAATTATACTGTCTATCAACACCCCCGTGTCTTATCCACACTGATGTTTCCACCTCTTTTCAAAGTATCACATCAAGTCTCTCCTCAGTTTTCAGAAGGCAAAAGGATTACTGAAATTGCTCTGAAGGTCAATAATAATAATAATAAACCAAAATATAAGAATACATAAGTAGTTTTCCTGCTAAGGCAAAATCCACATGGGACAAAGAAAAGATTAAAGGTTTCAAAAAGCTTCTTGTATTTATGCCTTTGTATTTTCAAAAAGGGAGCTGAGTAGTAAGCCTACTTTAGAAGGGAGTATAAGGCTGGATGCTATTACTATAGGTAGAATAATCAGGCAAGGGTGGGGAATGGGGTGGAAGACTAGAAAGCCCTGTCCTGCTTCACTTTTACCACTTCCTTTAGTTGCGGCTGAAAATTCACTCCTTTACCTCAATTATGCATCAGGAAGGAATGGCACATTGATATAAGCAACACTTAATACTTCTGTGTGAATTAAAAGGTTGTTAAAATTTTAGCCAAAGGAAGACAAGTATAAGGGCACCAGTTATTGGAGAGAGGAATGCTCCCTAGTAAAAAAAGATCCAAGAAGATAATAATAAAGAACATTCAAGAAAAAAAAACACTAAGAAATGTTGCTTCAGACTCATCTAGCTCGTTTGAACAAACACAATGAATATATTAAATGGGGAGTGGTGCAATTTTAATGCCTTGCTCAAACAGAAGCTAAGATGACCCACATTTAGATGCTTGTGCTGCATTTCCAAAGTGATAAAAAAGCATTCCCCTTCTGTTGTCAAGATATTAGTGCTTGAGTTCAGAATGGACTAGTGCCCATCAGTCCATTGAAATACATTAGCCAAGTGATGATTACTACCTTAACACAGGCGATATGCATTTTAGCATACATTATTCAGGTAAAATGAGTTTTAATCCTCATGCATTCTGACTGTGATCTGATTAAAGTTTAATGATACTTTAGAGTAGGTGCTTTTGATTTATTCCTGCAGCTATCAAAACAAGCCCTGGTTGAATGAATCTGTACCTTATCTTTTGGGGACTTATAAGTTTTCCATTACTCGTGTTATTATTTCTGTGTTTTTGTGGTTATCAGAGAAAAGCAGTTTCAATTGAAATTTGTTATTTGTGTGTTTGTTGTTGGCTTTACAAATTTTACTTATTCACATAGGGTACATATAGGTAAGTGTTTGGCTGTTGAAGGCAATTTTTTATAACTTACAATACAGCTTGACTACTCACACTGAAACTCCATTTCACTCACCATTGTTTCAGTGAATATAAAACAAACACAAATGCTTTATACAAATTTTCTTTCATGAATCAGTCTAAAGCTACTTTATCATTCCTTGATTGTTCTTACATCCTTCCTACAATGAAAATTTTAATAGCTTTCTGAAATCTTTATAACTGTCATGATCTAGATGAATAAAATAATGAGATTATGCCCTAAATACTTTCTGACATTGAAGGAGCCTGATTCACAGCACCTATTTCCTTATGACCTAGCCTGTGTTAGACAGGAAAACACAATGATGGTCAACCCAGTCTGGCACTAGGGGAAATCTCAGCTCACCTGCAATCATTCATTGTTTTTTTTTTTTTTTTCTGTTGAGGTAGCATCCATGGGTGCATATGACTATAGGTTTTCAATTGTGTGTAGTACACGTTATGTGAAGGCAGTGTGCATGCAGTGGATAGAGATTTAGAAGAGGAAAATAGATTGCTCTTTAGACTTTATTTTCCTTCCCTCACACCTAGACAAGGTGGTTTAGGGAATATTATTTCCTTAGGTTAAATTAGAGCAGTTGGAAACTTGCTTATCTTACGGATATCCTTGGAATCATCTTGTCAGATCCAAAAAACATGAGAGATGGAATCAATTAAACATCAGTGTAATTTCCAATAATTAATCCATCATTTAAAGAATTAGGTAAGAAATATTTTTGGCCTGAATTAGTCTTATATTTACAGTGGTTTTCCATTTCTATTCATACTTGTCCTGGACATAAAAAATGCAAACATAACACATATCATGTACATCTCTGGTCTTGTGCCAAATATCCATAATACTATGTCCCTAATACTATGAATAGCAATGCTATTCACTAGTTTCTAGCTTATCACATTGTTATTCTTACATGCATATTTTTATAGTCTTTCTTGAAAGAAGGGTCAATGTTGGATTCAATTGGGATCTTTCTATCACAAAGAACATAGCATATAGTCAACAAATGCTAATATAGAAATAGATTTATTTAAAACTTCTTTAATAAAAATGGTATGTAAGGCTCTGAATGAATTAATAAATATAAAATTCAAATTGCAAGTTTAATTATGACATTCTTTGATTGTCTTGCTATTGAGTCCATAGATAATTCATCAGAACATGTAAATTATGGCAGGTCCTGAGACACCAACTCAGAAATCTCTTCCTCTGAGAATATTTCCCCTTGGAAATCCAAGCATTTGCATCACCCACCTGAATGAATAACTGAAGGGCAAAATGCAAGTCACCAGTGGCAGACTTAATTATCTCTCTAATAACTATGACGAGGTCACTACACGCATGCTGATATTTGGTGAAATTAATTCAAATGACCTGTGAGCCTTTCAATGAAACCCAAGGAAGAGGGAGAATTCGATTTCTAAAGGAAATTTATATAAAGAAAAACAGTCTATAAATAGGTAACAACATATCATTTATACAGCTGTCTTTTTAAAAATCAAACGAAATGAAACTCTTACATTTTTTAGTTCAGATATTTTACAGGAGAAAAATTTTCATAAATTAGCTGAAAATTAACATAACATTTTGCAATGGCTTCATGTCATCATAAAAATATTCAGGAGAACCAATGTAGCTGAATCTATTTCTTCTTTTTCAAAGGTAAGTTGCTTTGCTAAAGGTGCATTGAAAGCACCGTATCTGATTTTTATGTAGGCATGCCCTGAAGACAAAATTAGCAATAGCTTGTGATGTAGCACCAGAGGCAGTGATGGGGTGGTCCTGGGGATAAAAAGAGCTGGGAAGGAGCAGAGGTATGAGGAGAAGAATTTACACTTAATGAGTGCATATTTCTGATAGTTGTCATAAGTGCTCTGGGTGTATTAACTAATTTATTTTTTCATACAGAACAGTGTGGGAGACAGTATTTTTATTATCCTCAATTTACAGATGAGGACACAAGGCTGAGAGTGAGTAGTAATTAACTTTTCCTGGGTCATGTGCTTTGTTCACTATGACCCAAATTCCTGGTTGTCCAATCTAAACTCTTTTGCATTCTTGACCTCTCTCCCTTTCTCAGCTGGTTGTTTTATTTGAAAAAAATGGCAAAATAATTTACATTGAGGTAAATGACTGTCAGCAATGCAGTCTTCTTTGGGGTGATTTTTCCCAAGGAATAAAATTCTAATGATTACATTTGTGTCAAAGCTTTGGGGAGGTAATCACTTCAGAGGGACTTCCCAAGAATCTGTAATTTTACATTCTTGAAGCAGCTGCCCAATTTTAACTAAGCAGTAACTGTTAGGCTTTGTAGACAGAAAATACTAAAAAAAAAAAAAAGAAAAGAAAAACACCTTTTCTGATTTAATTTTTATTTCATAAGTGTTGCTATAGACTGAATGTTTGTGTGTCCCCCAAATTCATGGAGGTGGGATCTTTTGGAGATGATTGGTTTTGGGGGAAGTTGGAGGTGGAGTCCCCATGGTGGGTTTGGTTCCCTTATAAGGGGATGAAGGGGTCAGAGTTCTGTCTCCTCCACATGTAAGGACATAGCAAAAAGGCACCACTCTGCAAACCAGGAAGAGGACTCTCACCAAGAACTACTCACATGGCACTTTGCCGTGAACTTCCTGGCCTCCAGAACTATGACAAGTAAATATTTGTTGTTTAAGCTCCCACTCTATAATTCTATTATAGCAGTTTGAACTAAGACGAAGATCTTGGGCATATTATTTTAAAAACTTATTTATAGGCACCTTCAAGTTTTGGGTAGCTATTGAAATACTATTTATTTGAGTAATTATTTATTATATTATGTAATTTTTTACTGGTGGGTAGTAATATTTGTACATTGATATTTTAGCATACAACTTTTTGAATATTCCTTTTTGTTTTAATTGCTTATTTATTCTCTTAAACATTCTATGAGGATGATCCTATAAGTCAGCAATAATAATTTTATTTCTTCCTGTATTAGCTATTTTATTAATGATTCTTTGTCTCCTATTAGAGGAAGGCATTCATTTAACTTGTCCCATGGTGTATTCATTTCCTGAGGTGCCTGTTCCAAAGTCCCACAAAGTAGATAGATTAAAACAGAAATTTATCCTCTCACAGTTCAGAAGGCCGGAAGTCTGAAATCAGGGTGTCAGCCATTCTCCCTCCAAGACTCCTTCCTTACCTCCTTTGGATTTGGGTGGTTGTTAGCAATCTGTGGTGTTCTTTAGCTTGTGGTAGCATAACTCCAATCTGTGCTTCTCTCTTCATGTGGCCATGTTCCTCTGCGTATCTGTGTCCAATTTTCCCTCTTCCTACAAGGATTCTACACATTGGATTAGGGACTGCAGTAATTCAGTATGACCTCACTTTAACTTGATTATACCTGCAAAGACCTTGTTTCCAAATAAGGTTACATTTACAGGTTCAGGTGGATGTGAATTTTTTTGAGGGGGGCACAGTTCAACCCAGTGAAGTCTACTTTCTTATGCTCCTGAATTCATGTTCTTCTACATGTAAAATATTACTCACTCCATCCCTTCAAAATGTTAAACTATTCCAGCATTTGTTCTAAATCCAAAAACTCATTAAAAATGATTCACTCAAAAAAGTTCCAAATTTCATTATCTAATTACCTGAATCAGGTATGGGTGAGACTCTTGATATGATCCATTCTGGGCCAAAATTTCTTCCTTTCAAAAAGCTGTGAAACTAGAAAAGAAATGATCTGCTTCCAAAATACAACAGTGGGACAGGCATAAGACAGACATTTCTCTTCCAAAAGGGGTACAATGGAAGGAATAAAGGGGATACTTGGTCTAGAGCAAGTTCCTCAACCCATTGAGGTAAGTTCTATTAGCTTATAAACCTGAGAATAATCCTCTGGGCCCTTCAAGATGGCAGCTCTGCTTTCTGTGGCTTTTGGGTCCACAGCTCTGTCCTTGGAGTAACTCTTCCCTTATTTCATCCCATTTCTGTCCCTTTCAGTACAAGCTGGAAATGTTTCTGATGGCATAAAGTTCTTAAAAACCTTGTGAGTCTCCCATGGATGTCAAAGGGGTTCTCATCTTTAAATACAGCTTTCTGTACAGATCTTTCCTGGATTACCCTATCTCTACTCCTGACTTCTGCTGAAATGGTTGGTTGGATCCATGAATCACACATCTAGTCTCTTTAGCAAATGGTTTTCCAGTCACACCCTTTGCCCTATTTCCAGCTCATGATATCTGGAAAGAGTGAGAATTTTCCAAATCATCAAGAGCTGGTTCCTTTTGCCTCACAGTTCATTGCGCAATTTATTTAGCAAACAGCAAGGAGAAAGAGGTCACATCTTCCATGTTTGCTTGACAAATCTCAGATAAATATCCAAGTTCATTGATTACAAGCTCTACTTTCTACCCAGTGGTAGAACACCATATATGTATATATATGCACCAAGTTTTCTGCCACTCTATAACACAGTAACCTTTTGTCCAGTGTCCACCAACATGTTCCTTATTTTTGTCAGAAACCTCTGTGCCTGCCTGTTTTTTCTATTTCTTCTTCTTTGTTTTTCTATGCTGTCATTTTCTAAAGTTCATGTTTAGTTGCATTTCCTGTTCAATGTACTTTGTATTGTAGAATGTTCACACAATGTGATCTTTTATTTTTGTATCTGTTTGATGTTTTATTTAATTTCCTATTATTTGTTGGTTATATACAATGACACAATTGGTGTGCAATCTTTTACAATTAAATTTTGAATTTCAGTAGTTGTTTTGTAAATTTCCTAGGATACTTTGTATGAACAATCATGTCATCTTCCTCACTGTGCTTCATTTCTTCTTGAAGATTTGAATTTCTTCCTGTCATATTATTTCTCTTCAGTCTGAAGAATTTACTGTGATAATTCTCAAGTGCAAGTCAATGTGGTCTTTCTTTTCTTTTACCTGAAATTCTCTTCCTTTACCTTCATTTTCGATGGATATGTTTGTTGGATGTAGAACAGTGATTTGACAGTGTTTTTTTCCTTTAGCACTTTACATTGTTACATTGTCTTCTGATCTCCAAGATTTATGACAAGAAATCATAAGATATTTGAATGATTTTTTTCTTTCTTTGCATGTGGGTAATGTGTCATTTTGCTCTGGCTTTTAAAATATTTTTTCTTTGTTTTTTAGTATTTTGACGATAATGAGCCCACCCATTTCATGCACACCTACTCTTGAGATTCACTGAGTCTCTTGATTCTATAAATTATATCTTTTACCAGATTGAGAATTTTTCAGCCACTCTTTTTCAGAAATTTTTATGTCTCATTTTCTCTATCCTTTGCTTGTGGGACCACTATTACATGTGTGTTTGAACTTTACATATTGTTTCACAAGTCCATGAAGCTTTGCTCATTTTGGTTTGCAAACTCTTTTATTTGTTCTTCAGATTGAAAAAGTTCTATTGCTCTGTCTCCAAGTTTACTGACTGCTTCCTTTGTCAGATGCATTTTGCCATTAAGCCCAATCAGTGCACATTTATTTCAGTACACTGCATGTTTTCATTCTTGATTTTCCATTTGAGACCTTTTCATAGTTTCTCTTTTTCTTATAAAACTTCTTACATTTTTATTTAGTGAGAGAATATTTTCCTTTATATTACTGAGAATAGTTCAAATAAAATCCTGCCTGCTTATTTCAATATATGTTCATTGTGAGATTGGTTTCCACTGATTGTCTATTCTTGTGAGAATGGGTTAAATTGTCCTCTTTTTCAAACCTGTTGTCTGAATTTGTTTTGTTCCCTAAATATTCTGAAGGTACAGAGACCCTGAATTCTGTAGTATTCCTAAATACAGTGCTGATCTTTTGGCTGCAGCTCGAAATTCATTTTAAAATGAATTGAATTTGAGTTTGCTCTGTGCATGCATGGCTCAAAATCAGCCAGGAAGCTGGACAATATATTTTTCAATGTAGGAGTTGAGGATCTACCTTTCTGGCTCTATTTCTTTTGCAATATCTCCCTAACTTTCTGGTGGCAGTGATTATAACAAACTGTGTCTTCCTGTTCCTTACGCCAGAAATAATATGGATTTTCCAACAGTGTTTTACCTAGCCTGTTGTCAGGCTTGTCATTAAAAAAAAAAAAAAAAAAAAGGAAAATCACCCTATGCCATTCTTTCTTCCAAATAGATTCTCTGCTATAATCTTCCTGCTTTTGTTCACTCTGTGCTACCTCCAGGCAGTTTTAAAAATCTTTGTCCAAGTTTATAGCTGTTATTTGGGAGAAAATTGATCTGGCAGGAGCTTCCTCGGCCATGCCTGAAATGGAACACATGAAAAGTGACTTTGCATTTTCTTTGGCTGGAGCCACCAATATCTCATGTTCTCCAAATATATTTTCTTTTAATTTATCAGCTTGGGATTTCTACAACCCTTTGATAATATTAGCTTAGATTATATAGCTGTGTGAAGGTCAAATTAGGATTTAATTTCTTACAGAAAATATTCTCTCCCCCAAATTAAAGTTCCATGCAGATGGCTAGTTCTCTTGAAATATTTTTGACCCTGTCTTGGGGCATGTTTCTAGCATTCCATTATGAATAGTATTCCTTCAAGAGTCCCGGTATTTTGTAAGTATGCACTTGAACTTTCCAATCTTGCATAAGTTTAAGACCTTGACCGTTCTCTTCTCTCCTCATGTGGGTATTAAAACACCAAGCACAACACACACTTCTTTTCATACCAATGGAGTTATCTTACACTTGGCAGATAGTCAAAATCTTTAAGGTACTGAAGGAAATAGAAAAGTGTCAGAATAGTTATCAAGACAACTGCCTTACGTAGGAAACTTCTGTTTTACTTTTCTAAGATTTTGCTTATTTTTGGAGAGAGGGGAAGGGAGGGAGAAAGAAACATCAATGTTTGCCTCTCACACACCTCCCACTGGGGACCTGGCCCACAATCCTGGCATGTGACCTACACTGGGAGTCAAACCAGTGACCTTTTGGTTCACAGGCCAGCACTCAATCCACTGAACCACACCAACCAGGGCAAGGAAACTTCTTGATAAGCAAGCAGAATAGGTAGCCCCTCCTTAATGATGCTACTTAGAAAATGATGCAATGACTTATTTTCTGAGTGAACCAGAGCAAAAAAAACTTCTGGACCCATTAGAAAGACAACTCAGTCCCAGAGAGTTTACTAATCTTGCTGAAAATAATGGGGCATTTATAACACCAGAATAACTACCCTATGCACGACTTCCTGATATCAAAAAAAGGAAAAGCCAGATAGTAATCAAATGTGTGTTACAACTATTTAGTTCATGATGAAGTGACATTGTTTGTTGTATATTTTGATTTTGTTTAAAGAGAACTAAAATGTAATTTTTATGTAATAATGAAAAACCTTTGGGAACATCAATTGATGTAAAACTGTTTGCAAATAAATATCCCTATAAGAAAGTATTGTAGCATTAAGAAGAAAGTTATTCTAAGACAATGACTCATGAAAGAGTGTTAAGTGCCATATGCTCAGATTCCAAGAAAATCTTAGGATTTGGAACATTATTTTTATTACTAGTTTAGTGATATTTTTGAAAATCCAAATATGTAATTAAAGTAGCTAAAGGAAAAACATTAAAATAATAAGTTTAGACTATTGTGAACTGGCTATATTTTGATAAAGAGCTTGTCAGCTTATTATTTTCTTATAAAGTCTAGGTAGTAGCAGCACTTTTCTGTGATTTGTGTTTTCCCAGTAATATTGCATTTTTAATTGAATTATAGTTTATGGCATGAAGAACAACAATTTTGCCTCTGGGTATTATCTAAAAAGGCAACTAGAAAAATATTATCTATATACTTTTAATTGGAGAAATCCCTAAAACTATTTTAAACTTCATGGGAGTTCAGATAATTGGGAGATATATTTATTGTTAACGTTATTTTCAAAACCGAAGCCTAATAAAAAAGAAAATGAACATATTGACCCTTGAAACCTGGCTCTATCAATCATTGGTTGTATAACTTTGGGCATTTTATTTAAGATCCCCATTTTGTAATTTGTAATATAGGAATCCTTTCTATTAACATCTCTAGAAGATTGTTGGGCATAGTAAATTACATATGTGTGAATATGCTAGGCACGGTATCTGGAACTTTGCAGTAGATGCTCTGGAAATGTTAGAGTGCTTTTTTTAAAAAAAAACCTTCTTTCTTATGTTCAGTTTGTAAATTTTAAACACATTACTTTTCAGAAGTAAACTGTAGAATTTTATAATACATTTGATTGCCCTTTTAATGGATCTTAACCACAAGATTGTTTGAACAACATGGTTAAGATTAAGCATAATAAAAAACAAATAAAATATGAATTTGAAATCTCATAGTGAAATGTACTAGCAAGAAATTCAAAGAGATAAAGACAAATCTATTGTGAGAAATAACTAATATAAGCCATTTTGACTTAAGTGATATTTGGAGGTAGAAAAGAATAAGGTTTTCTTACCTACTATAAATTTACCCCAATGGATGAACTGTCCCTTTACAATGAAATCAGGAGTAGCTTGCTCTGCCTGTAATTAATAGAGCCAGAAAGATAACTGCCAAAAATGTAGCTTTCCCAAGGTTAAGAATGGAACTTACTTTTTAGTATATTTCCTGAGTGATGCATGTGCTTCTTAATTAAGAACTTCACATTTAAGGCTGTTTTCTCTGATTCTGAAAACTTTAAAATAAAAAAAATGTGTTTATCACTCTGAAAGATGAGTGTCATGGGGTGTCAGGGTGACGGCAGAGTAAGAATTTCTGAAAACCCTCTACTCTATAAAAGTAATGAGAATATTGGCAAAAATGATCAGAAAAAACTTCTACAGATCTCAGGAAATTAACCAAAGATAATAATCCAGGCAGTATCTATTTAAGAAAAAAAACTTTAATTGCAGAAAGGAGAGCAAGTTTTGTGCAGTTTTAACTTGCCTTTTCCTGTCTCCTGTCTGCCCTTCCAGCTCTACGGGTAGCCTTGGAAACAACATGCAATCTTGGGGAAAACCAGCCGCCTGGCAGCCGCTGAAGGTACAGGCCCCGCTTCCAGGGAACAGTCATTATTTTAATTGTCTGTGGTTCCCAGAAGACCCCGTTTATCAGCCTTGTCTTTATTTGACCTAACTCAGAGCTCACTCAAAACAACCACCTTTTTGCAGGGCATTTGCTGAAATCAATCAGTGGCACTCTTTTTGTATTCCAGTGGCCCTATGTGGTGAGTAACAGCAGGGTAAACAATAGTCAAACCAAAAAGGCTATAAAAAAAACACTGGAGGGAAAGCTGTCTTGAGGGGATTTGTGAAGCTCTGACATGTACCTGGAATCTAGAAGGTCACATACATACACAGAGTTGCACATGTGCCCAGGGCTGAGCACATGCTTAGAAAAGGGTTTTCATAGGCACAAATGGATAGCGGCATGCAAAAGAATGGAACTGGACTCCTACCTTACACCATGTACAAAGATTAACTCAAAATGCAAGTGTTAAATAATAAAACTTTTATAAAAAGATAGGTGTGAATTGCCATGACCTTGCTATAAGCAATTTTTAAACTCTAACAACAAGAGCACAAGCAACAAAAACAACAAAAATAGATAAAATGAAATTCATCAAAATTAAAAATGTTGGTGCCTCGAAGGACACTACTCTTAAGAGACTGAAAAGACCACCCAGAGAATGTGAGAACATTTTTGGATATCATCTATCTTATACAGGACTTGTGTTCTGGATATAAAGATTTGCAACTCAACAATAAAAAGGCAAATAATAAAAATGGACAAATGATTTTAATAAGCATTTCTCCATACATCAGTGGTAAATAAAGCACATGAAAATATCTCAAAGTCATTAGTCACTAGGAACGTTCTATCAAAAGCTCAATGAGAGACCACTGTGAACAGCCATTAGGACAGTTACAGTGAAAAAGACTTATGATAACAAGTGTTCACTCAGTGAAAAATTTAGAGCTCTCATACATTGTTGATGATCATGTAAAGTGTTGTAGCCACTTGGGAAATAGTCTGTCAGTTAGTCAAATAACTAAAATAGAGTTTCCATTTGACCCAGAAATTCCACTCCTAGCTATCTACCCAAGAGAAAAATCTGTGCTTAAACAAAAACTTGTACATGAATATTCATAGCAGCACTTAAAAATAATAGCCCCAAAGTAGGAAAAAACCCACAATGTCCATTAATTAATGAATGTATGAACAAAACATTTTATAGCCATATAATAAAATATTATTCAGCTATAAAAATAAATGAAGTTCTGGTATCTCTTTAAACATAGATGCACCTTGGAAACATTATACTTAGAGGAAG
The DNA here is from genome assembly GCA_004027475.1 of Anoura caudifer. Classification (NCBI taxonomy): domain Eukaryota; kingdom Metazoa; phylum Chordata; class Mammalia; order Chiroptera; family Phyllostomidae; genus Anoura; species Anoura caudifer. The sequence continues at coordinate 473,203 of PVKU01000324.1, read as the reverse complement.
AAGCCAGAGACATTAATATAAAATGTCTAGGAAATACAAATCCACAGAGATAGAAACTAGGTTGGTGATTGGCAGAGTTGCTGCTAATGGGAATGGGGTTTCTTTTTTTGGTGTGAAAATATTTGAGAATTACATAGTAGTAATGAATGTACAACTTAGTAAATATACTGAAAGCCACTGAAGTGTACATTTTAAAAATGTGAATTTTATGGTATTTTTAATCTGAATTTTTATGAATGTATGAAACAAGACACAGCCATGAAATGGAGAAATAAACTTTATATCTCTCTCTCTCTCTCTCTCTCTCTCTCTCACACACACACACACACACACACACACACACCTTATGACTAGAAACTGACCTATCTAGACCTAGGAATTATTTTTCACAGGGGAAGTATATGCACTAATTTCCTATATTTCAAGCACTCCTAACTTTGTAAAAAAGCCCACAATGGCATATATTATGCAATAATTGGTTTGAAAGATGCTGATTTAATGAAGCTGATGAGACTTTAATGCCCATTTATTCATACAGTAGTCATAAAATCTCAGCAAAGCCCTTTTAGTCTTAATCATAGCAGCATTTGACATATTTGGGCAATTCTTTATATACTTTTCACATCTCATTTTATTCTTTCAACAGCCTTCTCAGTTATATTCAGGCATTTTTGTTCTCATTGTATGTATGAAGAACCCATAAAACAGAGCATTTAAGGATCCTATTCAAGACTTTATAATAAATCAATGATGAGAGCAGGTCAGGCTCTGGATACCAATTTTTAAATTATTTCCAAAACACAGAGAAGGGAGATCTCGCACAAAGAAAAACGTCCACTTTAAGCATTTGGTGAGAACATTTTCCTAGCAGTTTAAATAAAATCAAGCCAATATTCAATTTTATTGTACTGAGTGAAATGTCCCTTCACTCCCTATAATGCTGCCTTTCTTTGAATGACTTGAAGGACCTTTAGGTTCTATCAGTTCTTCCCTGTGAAACAGAATGTGCATGTCACCAAGTTGCTCTTTTAAGAAAACATTTCACTCTGGGTAGTTCACATATTACAATATATTAACATGCAAAATATTAATCCTTGTTTATAAAAAATACCGAAACAGGTGGAGAAGTTGTTATGGATAAAAATAGGTCTATTCCTCGTACAGACTCCTGAACAGTGGCGCTTGAAAATCAACAAGGAAACTGAAAGCATCTGGTGAAACCTAGCCCAGAGAAGTGACACCCTGTCCTGACGTGACAAAGAGCATATTGACAGGGAAATCTGTGGAAGCCTGGAGCGTATCTACACTGGACTTCCAGTAGTTTCTATCACTGGTGGTGTTTTCTGTGCCACCTGGACTTTCTTGGCTGTGCCATCAGAATCTCTGACTAAGAGCTGAATGACACAGCATCCCTCTGAGCACTGACTTCTGTTACTGGGTCAGCTGACATCGCCCAGTGAGCAGAGCTGTGCGAAGGGCTCAGAGTCCCGACTCCACCTTGAGTCAGAGTGGGTGCTCTGCCTGACTCAAGCAGCTGCTGTCTGCCCTCTGAGTTTACTTATCACAGTTACTTTGTCCCTGCCACTCTTGAGTTATTTTGATCGATGAAAGAAAGAGAGACAAAGAATTTGCCCCTTCGCTGGAAAATTAAGGTCTTTGGAGAGTTTTGTGTGGCTTCCCTAGGCTGGCCTGGGGGCTTGAAAACTCAGGAAACAAGGGCAGAAGTCATAAATGTGAAGGGGGGAGAATCAAAGCAAGGCTGGTTGGGGTAGTGGGCGGAGTGGCTAAGGCCACTGCTGCAAGAACAGGTTCATCCGTGCTGTTCCTAAGTACAGAGGCGCTCTAAATAATACCAAATCATTCCACAGCTTTTTTTCTGGAAAACACTGCTGCAGGTTAACCTTTCTTTCTTTCTTTCTTTCTTTCTTTCTTTCTTTCTTTCTTTCTTTCTTTCTTTCTTTCTTTCTTTTTTTTAAGACTTTTTTTTTTTTTTTTTAGAGCAATTTAAGTTTCACAGGAAAATTGAGGAGAAGGTACAGGGATTTCCCGTGTACTCCCTGCCCCCATACAGGCACAGTCTTCCCCGCTATTAACATTTCCCAGCAACTGGTACATTTGATTTAACCCACAGACCTGCACTGATGCGTCGTCATCGCTCAGAGTCCGTACCAGTCTCGGTGCTGTACACTCTATGGGTTCGGACAACTGCATAATGACACGTACGCACCATCACGGTGCATAGACCATCATGGTGTCGCGGTCCTAAAAATCCCTGTCTGTCTGTTCATCCTCATCCCGCCCCAAACCTTGGCAAACACTGATCTTTCTTGCTATCTCCATAGTTTTGCCTTTTCCAGCAGGTCAGAGAATTGGGATCATACCGTAGGTAGCTTTTTCCGACTGGTTCCTCAGGTTAACCTTTTGGAGTTTTCAGTTATTAAAACTCATGTGTAACAAATGGAATGAAAAGACTTCCCATCATTTAGCACTTTATTATTTTAAAACTATGTTTTGTTTGGATAACTTTTTTGTTTTTTAGCTATTGTGCTAGTTACGGAACTATGAACATGAACAATAGGCATTTATATGAATGCATCAGTGCGTCCACACATGGACTCATGGAGAGGAAGTGAGAGTGTGTTGAAGGGGTGAAAATAAAAGAGTGTGTGTGTGTGTGGGGGGGGTGTTGCTAAATCGCTTGGTAACTCAAATATCAATAATGCTTTTAAATAGACTGGATCCTGACACAGCCGCACTTTCCATACCAGCTATTCTCAGAGTGGTGCAGACTTCAATTTGCTTCATGCATTGGAGTTCAAAGGCACAAAACACGTTGGCAAACAGAGTGAACACAAGAGATAATCTACATGTCAGCCAATAGCAGATAAGAGAAATGAAACTGTCTGGCTGAAAATGGGGCTGTTGATAGGAGCAGGACTGAACTGGAGGAAAGTACACTGGAAACAATATTAAGGGGGAACATTTAGTAGCTTGGCTCATTCGAAGTTCTGCAGCTCAGAGTTAAAAGAAAACACAGGATGTGTAATCCCAGTGGCTTTGGGCGCAGTCAGCATTGTTTGCAGCTGGCAGGGCTCCTGAGGAGGTGACATGTTGGAGAGAAGCTCAGGAGCTGCCCCTGGGAGCTGAACTGTTACGTATGCACCAGGAGCCTTGTGATCCCACACTTACAGCTCTTCCACATGCATGCCAATGGCTAATTCTTTCTGAGAAATTAGAGAAAAGAAAAGGAAAACCACAAAGACTGGAAGAAGCCAGTGAGGTTATTCCATTGCAGTCTGCTTATCAAAATGCTGGCCATAGGGTAGGAGAGGCTCATTCTGTGACTACGGATTCACATTAATGTGACAGTGATTACTATAACCACTGCTAGACAAAGAGTATAAAGTGACTTTCTATACATATGTCTAACTGGCATACTCCATTGGTTAATTTACTGAAAAGAAGCTATTGAGAATTGTATTCTTGGCTATTTTCTTACTTAAAAAAATATATTTTATTGATTGTGTTATTACAGTTGTCCTAATTTTTCCCACTTTGCCCCCTCCACACAGCAGCCCCCCCCCACTCCCTCAGGCAATCCCCACACCATTCATTGTTCATGTCTATGGGTCATGCGTATAAGTTCTTTGTCAACCCCATTCCCTATACTGTAACCTTATATCCCCGTGGCTATTCTGTAACTACCTATTTGTACTTCTTTTTCTTCTTCTTCTTTTTTAACCCTGCATTTCCTCCAGAGTAATAGGAACAAAATCTGGTTGTTTTGCATCACGTAAAGTAGTTTAGTTGCCATAACATGACTTTTGTACTTTGAGTCATTCATTCTCCTTGGTCATTTGATACCAGAGTTCAGCTCTTTGACTTGCAGTAATTACCAAGCCTAACCCACCCCAGTTTATTTCTGTCCGTCCATAGGTCCTGTATAGTTACATGTACCCTGATTCTCAGTGGTCACCAATGATTCACAGGGAGTGGGAGGGAAGGAGATGGGGGAGATAGAGAAAAGGAAGAGGGGAGAGAGGGGTGAAGAGGAAGAGAAAGCAGGGCAGAGGGAAGGAGAAGAAAGGGGGAGCATAAGAATCTTTTGTCTTGTTTTTTTTACAAATTTTTATTTATTTATTTTTAAATTTCAGGCTACTTGTTTTCTTAACTAGCACTGTTACTGTGGCTATTTTAGTTTGGTTATGAATAAGACAAGACTGTTTATCACACTGCCTACACTTTTCTTCAAACAAACACCTGTAACTGAATTCAGTGGGAATGACTGAGAACATGTCTAAGAAAAGAATTTGGCTTCAATACCTATTTGACTGTAAATAAATTGCTTGTGAGACTGTAGATATGAAGAGTTCATTATATCAGTTATCTCTGAGTAAATGCTGAATTTCATAAATAATAACAAAAAATCCTTGGATGTGTCAATTTCCAAAACAAGGTGGAACTTCAAATAACTTCACAATGAGGAAAAGCTTTTATGAGCTGTAAAGTTAAAATGCAGATGTGAGTCACAGTTTGGGCTCTTTATTGAAAAACAACCTGATAAATGCAAAATCATTTGTCAAAGTATGTGTGTGTGTGTGTATACTGTATAAAAACTATACATATTCTACATATGCATAACATATATAGTATATACATATACTATATTGTATACAGTAGTTCTATATATACTGTGCACATATAAAACTACATGTATATACACCCAAACATACATTAAAAAATCTATATATGATAAAAGTATATATGTGTAAGTTTATAAAACATATAAAAGTATGTATATACTAAACAGTATATATCTAATATATTAACATTATTAATATATTAATAATGTAGTTAACATTAATAATATATACTAACTATATAGCGATAAACTTTTTAGTATATAATACATCAATATATGCTATGTTAATATATACTATTTTAACATATATTTTTATATACTATAATATGTGCTGGTATGTATTTTTTTAAATGTAAAAAAATCTAATTTCCTTTCTCTTTGTGTACCTATGTGTGATGTCCATATATGTCCTGGTTTATTTTATTAGCTGTGATCAAGATATCCTTTAATTCTAAGTGCATGTTTCTTTGAATGTAGTCTGAGGGTCCTCAGGCTCCGGCTGTCTGAGGAAGGAGCTCAGGATTTCACAATTTCACAAACAGCTGTCTCCCCGAGAGATGCAGGCTGCCAGCAGATTGAGGCTTACTGGATACACACTTACAGGAGATGGACAGCAGGGGGCAGAGGTGTCCACATTTCTCTGAAGTGGCAGATTTGACTGTCTTGGTTGGGGACAACCTGGGGCTTCAGGCACTTACATTTAGAACTTTCAGATAAAGATTTCTTGCCTGTTCTTTTACTTTCCAGCCTCCAAACAAATAACTATATAGAGGCAATACAAATTCCTTGAGCAAAAGTTGGATAACATGAAAGGCATTACAACAGAAACAACCTAAAAATAACTACTCAAATTTTCATGTGCAAGAAATATATATTTTGATAATATTTTGTCTTATTTGCCTGTATACTTTTTGTGCATATGTAAGTATATATACAAAATATAATACAAATATATAAAATACAAATAATAATACATAAAATTCAATTTTCTATATTATATAGAAAATTGAATATATTATTGTATATATTAAAGTCATATATCATTTAATATATCATGTTAATTCATACATGTATACTTTTAAAAATGGAGATAACTTTGAAATATTCAATTATGAATTCTGTTTCTTTTCTCACTTATACTATACTTTTTCTGAGTTTTGGTCGTGTATACATAAGCTTCATTATGAAACACAACAAGCTTTACAAAAGGGATTAAGTATTGTACTGACTGTGGGCTGGGAAAGAAAGAGAAAGATGTCTCTTATTTTCTCCAGCACATCTGGGTCACAGAGACTGAGACATGAGTTCATTGTAAACTCACATTCGACTATACCATCACCACTAAGTTTTGTTGCAAAGGGCTTTAATCATTTCAAGAATATCAAAGCACATTTTCAAGACTCAACATATCTCCGTAAACTCTCATTTTATGTATTATAATATATACATTATACTTATACATTTATACATTATATATAAGTAAGTGATATATATTTTATGCCTTAAAATCTCCATCTTGAGATTTTCTAGCATTCTCCAGATGTGTATTCTGCAGTACTCATATTCAATCACTTTAGTTCTCTATTATATAACTTGATAGCTTGACTAATATAATTTTTCAGACTGCCAGGAACTAACAGTCAGAAATTCAATCAGGTAAGTTTACCCTTTCTTTTAATACATATTTTGTGAGTTCCTACTACAATTTAATTCATGGAAAAACAGTAAACAAGGAAGACTCTGCCAACTTTCTATCCTTTGCCTAAAATGTCACTCTTGGAAAATGATGGCTACAAAATGATGTTTTCTCTATAACTTTTACATGCATTAAGAAAAACTCTATTTCGAACATTTCCAAGTCAAGCACACAAACCCTGGAGAATCTGCAGCCCTGTAGTGAGGCTAGAAATGCAGTCCATCTCAGCTGCAGCTCACAGTGCTGGCCTTATGCAGCTTGGGTCCGTTAATGACTCATAAGGCATTCCCATAATCTGTAGCCAATTAACCCAATCAGACTCAGCTTAAATTGGTTAACATCAGGTTGTGCTAGAGAATTTCTTAGGTCCTATTGTGGATTTGCTTCTTTTTCACTAAATGTTATTGATAATTGGACATCCACATGGAAAAAGTGATATAAAAATAAATTTTACTTAACATGGAACTAAATGAGAAATGCAAAACTTTAATGTAGATAAAAACATTTTAAAATCTCATTGTGTCCATAAGGAAGACAATAATTACTTAAATCAAGCAACAAGGGAAAAACAAAAACCATGAAGGCATTAAATATATACATACATAACATTTGATAACATATTTTATAAAATATTTTCTAATAAAGATAACAAATAAGCCACAGATAAGAACAAATAGATTTACAGTATATGTAATTTATAAAGAATTAATAATGGTGAGGATGTGGAGAAAGGGGGACATAGTTATACTGTTGGTGGGAATGCAGATTGGTGCAGCCACTGTGGAAAGCAGTATGGAAATAATTTAAAAAATTTAAAATGGAACTGCCTTTTGACCCAGAAATCCCACTTCTGGGAATTTATCTGAAGAAACCCAAAACATGAGTTAGAAAGAACATAAGCACACCTATGTTCATTGCAGCATTTTGTACAATAAGCTAGCAGCCCAAGTGTCCATGAAGAGATGAGTGGGTAAAACAACTATGGGACATTTACACAATGGAACACTACTCAGCTGTAAAAAAAAAAAAAAAAAAAAAAAAAAAAAATTACCCTCTGTGACAACATAGATGGAGATGGACAACATTATGCTAAGTGAAATAAGCCAGTCAGAGAAGGACAAATACCAGGTGATTTCACTTATTTGTGGAATCTAGTTAACAAATTGAGCTAACAAGCAAAATAGAGGCAGACTCATAGATGAAGAGCAGGATGACAGCTGTGGGGGTGGGGGTGGGGAGTTCAGGGGGTAGAGGAATCAAGCATAAATGTAGAAGGTCTCATGGACAACAGTGTGGTGATTGCAGGGGAGGTGGGTGTAAGTGGGCTAAATGGCAATGGAAAAAATACAATAAAAATTTTAACTTCAAAAAGGAATTAGTAATCATGCTACTTAAAGTTCTCTAACAAATCACCAAGAAAGAGAAGTGTAGTAATGTTAAATAAAATAGTGATAAAAGGTAAATAAACTCAAAGTCCATTAGCAGAATACATGAGTATATTTTTAGATAGTTATAAACTAGAATATATTATTCCCCAAATTTTTATATTCCTGAACTTGTTTGTCAAAATAGTTCTAGTCTCTCTTTCTAACAATTTAAATGAGACACTGAAAGACTATGGTGCTGTTCACGTAAATTACAATGTACATGCCAAAGGACAGAATTGGATTAAGTGTAATTTTGTTTAAATCTCCTCAAAGCACTGTATTTTAGAAAAAATAAGAACTGAACTAAATGAACTAAATTTATATAAAAGAAAATGGCTGCTTTTGCTAAATAACCTCATGCACCTGAAATCTTAGGTATCTTTTTCTGAGATAAGAGCAATCTAAATAGAAATACAGTTACTTTCTAATTGTAAATTCTTAAAAGAAAATCTCAGAGAATAATGCAGGGTTTATAGAACACCAAAATCTAAACAAAGATAATTCCTAGCACACACACAAAAAAAACATTGGCTAGAGTGAATAGGCCCAATGATATGAATGCCCAGTTTAGCAAGGTGGCCAAGTTTCAGGGCTCTGAGGAATTGCAGTGGAGGAAAGAGGGTGCGTAAATGGGCCAGCCTGCAGAGTGCAGAGGAAAACGGAAAAACAGCCACGTAATGATGGCACTGGCTTCCAAAAATGTGGATCTGATCTCATTCCCACTTAATAGCTTTCAATATCTCCCTATTTCCTATATTTCTAGTTTTACACTTTTTCAGTAGCAGCTTTTGTAGGACTGAGACACCATCACTGTAATTCCAAAAGCTTTTGCACAGATCATTCATAAGAGTCTGTCCCTTGCCTCATCTCAGGACACTTCTCAGGTATCCGAGGAGTAGATTTGGCAGAAGATGTCACTTTTGGCAATAAGGTTTGGTTTAAATTTAAAATAAGTCCTTGCAAATTAACCTGCAGGTCATTTTTTAAAATATCTCAAAATTCATGCAGAAGTTTGGGATCCTGGGTCCTGTGGTAGATGACTCAGTTTTATGCCAAGCTGAACACCTCAGGGTGGGGCCAGCAAGACATCTCATGTCAGTGACAATAAACAGAATTTCCTAATCTTTTAATTATAGGTTGTGAAGCAAATTGGTTGTGAGAACACCCAGCCTTTTACAGTTCACCATGCCCTGTGTCTGTGCTATCACCACAGGCAGCCTCACAGCATTTCTGGTGGTGTTAGTGAAATTGCTTTTTAAGAGGCTTTTGTGAAGTGTATTTATTCTTTTGCTTAAATAGCATTGACCATATGAAAAGAATTACTGGGTGCCATTTAGTGATCGGTAGTGTTCTATTTAAATGTTTTACGTTACAGAAAAATAATAGAAAAGTGAGATATCTTATCAATCTAGTCACCTAGAAATGCTATTGAGTGAGGTGCTGCCCTAACATGACAAAATTCAGGAGTAAAATCTATTAAACCTGTTCAAAAACATATATGTGTATATTAAACAAGGTGTGAGACAGTTTATTTCTCCACTATCTAGATGTAAATTTCTGTTCCATATTCTTCATTTACTTTTTATTAATGAAGAATCTATAATCTCCAATTTTAGGTCCAAAGTTTTATATAGTTTATAACAGGGAATTGGCAAATGAATGCTGAAGAGAGCAATACCTTTGTTTATCTCTGGCAACCTCTGCCATGGGGAGTAGCCAGCCCCTGTTATGTTACAAAGACTGAGCGCAAAGGGTCATATTTACTCATATGAAAGTCCATCAGTCTCCCAAACCCAGGTGAATTTATTTTGTTTCCTAATCAACTTTACTACAGAAACAAAAGGGGAATTTAGGAGAATGGTCTTTGGCCTTTTAAAGTAGTAAAAGCTGGAAGTCTATAGGAACATGATAAGCAAAAGAATGAAGCAAGAGAAGCTAAGCAGCAAAGTGAGCTGGAGGCTGGCACTTATAGGAAGGTTACACCAGACAGTCATGGTGCTTCTGCTTATGTACAAAACCCAATGCTCATAAATAAGCCCTCCACCCTCATGATGAATAGAGTTGCGATGATGGTTTTACCTCTTGTGCTATCCATGTCTACACATTTCACTAATAAATAGGTATATAAATGTTTCAGTAATGACCTAGACCTTTGCTTTTTTTCCTTTTAAAATCATATTGCACTGTTTAATCTATTACAGTTATCCCAGTTTTTCTCCCTTTGTCCCCCTCCACTCAGCCGCCCCCTCCCTCAGGCAATCCCCACACCATTGTCCATATCCATGGGTCATGCACATATGTTCTTTGGCTACTCTATTCCCTATGTTGTATATTGCATCCCATGACTATTCTGTAACAACAATTTGTACTTCTTAATCCCTTCATCTTTTTTGTTCATCCCCCCAACACCCTTCTGTCTGGCAACCATCAAAATGTACTCTGTACCTAGGATTGCCTAGCATGTTTGTTTATTTTGGCTTTTTTTTAGACTCAGTTGTTGATAGATATGTATTTATTGCGATTTTATTGTTCAGAATTTTGATCTTTTTCTTCTTCTTAAAGGAAACCCTTTAACATTTCATATAATACTTCTTTGGTGGTGATAAACTCCTTTAGCTTTTTCTTGTCTGGGAAGCTCTTTATTTGTCCTTCATTTCTAAAGAGTAATCTTGGTTGTAGGTCCTTGTTTTACATCACTTTGAATATTTCTTGCCAAACCCTTCTAATCTCCAAAGTTCCTTTTGAAGACTCTGCTGACAGTTTTATGGGAGCTCCCTTGTAAGTAACTAATCACATTTCTCTTGCTGTTTTTAAGATTCTCTCTTTGTATTTAACCTTTGTCATTTTAATTATGATGTGTCTTGGAGTGAGCCTCTTTGCATCCATCTTGTTTTGGACTCTGTGGTCTTCCTGGACTTGTATGTCTATTTCCTTCAGCAAGTGAGGGGAGTTTTCTTTCATTATTTTTTCAAATAGGTTTCCAATTTCTTGCTCTCTCTCTTCTCCTTCGGGCACCCCCATGATGTGAATGTTGGCCTGCTTGAAGTTTCCACACTATCTTCTTACTCTATCTTCACTTTTTGGATTCTTTCTTTTCCTTGCTATCCTTATTGGTTGTTTTTTGCTTCCTTATGTTCCAAATCACAGATCTGATTCTCAGCTTCATCAACACAGCTGTTGATTCCGTGAAAATTGTTCTTTATTTCAATTAGTGTATCTTTTGTTTCTGACTGGATCCTTTTTTATGCTGCTGAGGTTCTTATTAATTAATTGAGCATCCTTATAACCAGTGTTTGGAACTCTATATCTAGTAGATTGCTGTCTCCATTTTATTTAGTTCTTTCTCTAAAGTTTTGATCTGTTCTTTCATTTGGGTCATTTCTTTGTCTCCTCATTTTGGCAGCCTCCTTGTGTTTGCTTCTATATATTAGGTAGAGTTGCTATGTCTCCCAGGCTTGGTAGAGTAGCCTAATGTAGTAGGTGTCCTGCAGTGTCCACTGGCACAGTGTCCCCTATTACCGAAGCTGGGTACTCAAGGTGTGCCCACTGTGTGTGCTATGTACACCTTTCTGTAGTAGTTGAGCCTTGATTGCTGAGGGCATGTCCAAAGTAGGCCACCACCTGTGTTCTCTCCTGGGTCACAGCATAAGCTGCAAAGCAATCTGAAGATGACTGGTACTCGTGCTGGGTTTGGAGGTGCCCAGGAAAGGCCTGGCTGTGAACTAAGGCTGGCTTCTTCTAGTGCTAGGCCTGGGGCAACTTAATGAGAGGTACAAGGTTCACTGAAGCCAGATGCTGCTTGTTTGAGAGAATTTAGGAAAATCTGAAAGATGGGCCAAGGTAAGCCATTTGTATGGAAAGGCCACTGGAAACAGCTTGAGTGGGTCCAAAAGTTGGGTGGGGCAAAACCTCAGGGAATCACCAAGGTGGAGCAAACAGTGTGAACCTTGTTGTTGGAGTCTCAGATACGTGGCAACCATCTGCCAGCTCTGCAGCTCTGTCAGGGGAGAGATCAGAAGAGGAACAATGGCCTCTGCCAACACTTCTGTCTGGGAGAAAGTGCCCTCCTGCTCTCTCACTGATGCCAGACAATTCAGTTCTTCCCCATACGTCCTCCCCTTTCAGTCTGCTGCCCCTGTGCTGGAGTTCAGAGATAGTGAATCTGAGTAAGTTAGTGCATGAACTCTTTAAGAGGTACTGCCTGGGATTCCAGCAGTTTCTATATCCCACAGCCTCAATTACTACTGTTTTTTTACTGCCAGAAGTTATAGAAACTTAACTTCCTGGTAATGGAACCCTGGGTTGGGGGGCCTGGTGTAGGGCTAGGACTCCTTGCTCCTGAGCTATCCCTTTTGATTTATATTCACCACATCTGAGCATAAGACCATCCTGTTCCATGCCTCTTCTCTTCCTACCAGTTACAGTACTTCCATTCAGCTCAGTGTCTGATGGTTTTGAGTAGTGGTTGTTCTATAGGTTAGTTGTAATTTTGATGTGGTTGTGAGAGGAGATGAGCCATGTTTACCTATAGTGACACTTGACTGGAAGTCAACCTTAACTTTTTGTACTTAACATTATCTTCTTGGTGTTTTGAAACTCTGGGTGGTAATGTGGGTGTTGGAGCGTGTGTGGGCAGTTGACAACATACAGCAGCAATGACTCATCATTAATATTGAATATGAAACCTAATAGACTTTTAGAGTTTTCACTGGAATACCCAAAATCCCTGCATTACATTCTCAGCCCTTAAAGAATGCCAATAATTAGTATGATGTAAGAAGTTACAGTCAAATTTCCCAATCACTCCAGTTTTTTTGCTTTGTTTTTTAATTTTTATTTTTTAGAGCAATTTTAGGTTCACAGCAAATCTGAAAGGAAGGTGTAGAGATTCCCCATATATTCCCTGCCCCCACACTTACACAGCCTTCTCCATTATCAACATCTCCCACCAGATGGTACATTTGTTGCAATTGATTAACCTGCATCGACAGGTCATCACCACCCAAAGTCCATGGTTTACCTTCAGGGTTCACTCTCAGTGTTTTACATTCTATGGGTTTGAACAAATGAAACATGACATTTGCCCACCATTATAGTATCATACAGAATACTTTCATTGCCCTAAAAATCCTCTATGCTCTACCTGCTCATCTCTCCTCCCTCACAACCAATGATTTGTTTATTGTCTCCATAGTTTTGCTTTTCCAGAATGTCACAGAGTTGGAATTAAACAGTTTGTAGCCTTTTCAGATTGGATTTTTTTCACTTAGTAATATGCATTTAAGATTTCTTCATGTCTTTTCACAGTTTGATAGTTGATTTATTTTTAGTGCTGAATAATATGCTTTTATTTGGATGTATCAACTTTGTTTATCAATTCACCTACTGAACCACATCTTAGCTGCTTCTGAGTTTTGGTAACTACGAGTAAACTGCTATAAATATCCATGTACCTGTTTTCGTACGTACATAGTTTCCAACTCCTTTGGGTAAATATTATAGAATAACCACTTGGGTTTTAAGAAAGAAGTGACTCAGGTCTTGGGAGATCAGAGAAAAAGAAAGGATAAAATAAAATGAAAGCATAAGCTGAAATAGAGCTCTTGGATTGTACAATATGCTCAGAGCACTAGAAAGTAGAATAAAATAGTAATCCAGAGAGCTCCTCACCCATGAAATGAGTATTTTGTGAGCAGGTTTATCTTTCTCCATCTTCTGAGTGAGACTCTGGATTAGTCACACAATTCAGGTGACAGACTCTCCAAAACATTTCCAAGATTAACCCAAAAGGTACGAGGCCTTGCAAATGCAAACTTCGAAACAAACATCTTTCCAGAATGCACAGATTTACTTTCTTTCCAATGACTAACCTTCTGCATTACATTTTCACCTACTGCATCAAGCTTGAGAGGGAGAGTGATGATGTATGTGCAACACTATTATCTTCATGTCGGGAGACTGATTGCAGTGATAGAGAGGTTTATGATGTGTCATACTCTCCAGCATAAAAGCTACCTTTTTTTCTAAAGTCATTTAATATTTCATTCCAAGGATACTCAACGATGTCAAAAATCTGAATCCTTTTACTTTTTGTTGTATAAGAAAAATAAAACATCAGTTTACATAAAAATCCCACAGATGCCACTTAAAATCAAGCCGTAGATCATACAAGCTGGCAGTCATCATAATGCTCAGTATTTTTATGACTCAGAAAATATCACATCAGGTGAAACGAATAGTATTTTCTATTAAATGTCACTCACTCAATTCTGGGGATGGTTATTCATCTGTGTTCCACACATAGACTCAAACACTGTAGTTAAAATCAACAGACAGCTTGAGTTGGGATCTAGGAATCCTGTCAGCAGTCACTATTACTCTGGAAATGAAGAAAGAGAGAAAAAAAGGAAGTAAATGTTCTAATGGGAAGAAGACAAAAACTTCTGTGTTGTGTGTTTAAGGAAAGCAGGTACTTTTTAAAGCTTTAAATTAGATGGCAAAAAACCACCCCCCTCCCTAAACCTATGAGTCCCACCTCACTCTTCCATTTCAGAATTCATGCATTTTCTGCATAAAGAAGTATACAGCACATACATTTCATGATGGATCCAATGTATTCTCAGAGCACTTTTGCAAATTGATAAGGGAAGCAACTTCCAGTTGTTAAAAGCCCCATCATTCAATGAGATGAAGCATAGGGCAGACAATGGTCAGAGCAAGTGATACTGCTGCTTATGACACATGCCTGCCAACACAGATGGAACTCCCTACAAAGTATAAGCTGTGTCCTACCCCCCAGCATGCAGTCCTCTAGCCATCCCTTGAGCAGGTTGTGCCTTTCCAGTCTGGTTGTCTACATTTTAGGCTTAGGCATTAAGTTCCCCGATGCATAAGGCATGCACACTTTATCTCACTGTCAGCACATAGTATGATAATAATCTCTTTGGCTCCAACACTAGTCTGTAAAATCCTTGAAGTTTGAACCTGAGTTTGGCACCCAGTGATACTAATAGATATTCTTGGAATAAATGAATATGTGTACATAGTAACATTGAAATCCACTTAATTTTGTTGTTGTTTTTTAAAATACTAAGTGTGTAAACAATACAGCTGAAACTATCAAACTGCTACCATGTAAATCAGGGCTGATACTGATTGGTATCTCCTTTCCTAACGCCCATTTGTGTTGGTTCTTGCTGTTTCCAAAATAAATAAATATTAGGTGCCAGGGAAATTCCCATTTCTTAAAACAATGATGTGAGAACACCTATGCATTTCCACTTCAAGCAAGAGACTTCTACTACTAATCTGTGTATATTTGATTATGAAATCTGATTTCATTCATAGGTGGACTCTAATGAACAAACTGAATTAACAAGCAGGATAGAGACAGACTCATAGATGGAGAGCAGGATGACAGCTAAGGGGTGGAGGTAGGTTAGGGGTAGAGGGGTAGAGCAAAAGGGGAAAAGGACTCATGGACATGGAAAACAGTGTGGTGATTGTGGTGGGGAGGGTGGTATAAAGGGGCTAAATGATATGGAAACAATACAATAAGATTTTTTAAAAAAAGAAGAAAAAAGAAATTTGGAAAAAATGTCTGTCGTACCAGGACTTGAACTATAGTTTAAACGTTTTAATGAATATAAATGTTACTGTCATCATTTTTAAATTATATACATATTTTTTAACAATTTCATTCTGTTCCATTTTGACACTTATATTTGGTTTGGCAGTGCTGGGAAGTTGCATAGATCTAATAAATTTTGTATCATAAAACCATAATAAGTTGCCTACAACACCTACTAAATTTACCCTCTAGGATAGATAAATCATAATAATATTTAGATCAGATTCTTCTGTGAGGATAGATAAATATATAAGGATAAATAAATAATAGGATAGATAGATAAATCATAATAATATTTAGATCAGATTCTTCTGTGAGGCCTCCAATAATTAGTTTTAATCTACTTCTTAATTTTTAGCATTGTTATTTATTTTACTTATAAATAGATTTTTATGAACATAAAATGTTTCAAAATTATCCTTTGTTATCATAAGCAAAATTATGGTCATTTTTATAAAATCCAATGTACTACTTTAAACCATTCATTCAAAAAATACAAATTGCTAGTAATATTCATTGGAGCATATTTTATGTATATTGTATGGCTTAAATGGCTGGATATGTGGTCAGAAATTAATGTAGTTGTGGTATAATTTCCCTGAGTCAAAGACACCAACATAGAGATAAAAAGAGGTGGGTTGGTGGTAGCCGATAGATGAACAATTATAAGATTATTTTCCTAATGAATGAGTTTATGTCTGCTTTTTGAAGTTTGGCAGAATATTTCACAGTAGTGATAGTTATCAGTAGCTTCGAATTTCGGTATTTAAAAAAATATGCAGTACCTCCGTCGAATTTGTATGAGATCTATATTTGTAGGATTCTTTATAAATTTAAAACGATGGATGAGCATGGATTCTCCCTGGGCCTGAGGTCTGGCTGAACACCACAATGGCTGACCGTGTCCTTAGCAGAGCTCAGAGGAAATGCAGGAGTCCTGCTGCCACTCATCCCCACTGAGGGTCGCTGCCACCATCTGCACATCCACACTTTACTTCTAGGACAGCTGCCTCGGTCAGTTATTTTGACTGAGATATATTGTAATTGGAAAGTTTGAAAATGGATGGAAAATACTCATTTTACCAAGTCTTATAAAGTCACAATTCTATTATCTAAGAAACTTTAGGAATCAAGCTTTGGTGACATGAAATATTGCCAAGTGTCCACATGATGACACTTGTGTTTAGATTCTGTACCATCTTTCAGCATGCTCCCTGCTCTGTTGAGGGATGAAAATGATGCAGTTAAAGTGATGCTGCATGACTTCTGACGCCAGCTCCTCAGGGACAGGCACACCCTTGCCTCTCTTTCTTTCTCTCTCTCTTCCCCCGTCCCTCCCCATCACTTGCTCTTGGCAACTGGCCACCATATGGAGGAAGCTCCAGTCATGTAGAGTTCCCAAGTGCAACACTAATATTACATCTCTTAATATTACTCTTACATGCTTAGTCCTGACGATGAAATATAAGTGAGGTGGATGGGTTCCCTACCTTGGTGCAACAATGCAAACCCATGTTTCTCTCTTTTCCTACAGCAAACAAGGGGTATGTCTTGAGCAGATTCACAGGGTGCAGCTGTTAGACAGTGGTGTTTCTATTAGTCCAGGTTCCTTAAAGAGTAATAAGCAAACACATATGCAAGTTTTTGGCTCCTTATTCCTTAATTCTTAGATTTTTTAAAGGAAGTATATGGAAATGTAGAGGAATATATGAAAATTGAAAATGTAGTCAGAATAAAAAGTTTAAAGCCTTTTTGCCTGATGGTATCCTGTGGCCACATCTTGCTCATTCTTTGAGACAACGACCTTGTAGTTTTGTTGAAAAAATGCTGGACACTTAAAGCCATTGAGGAACTTGAGTTTTTTTCATGAGCATATTTTTCATTTGATATTTTAGTTTCATTTTTATGTCTATACAGAAGTTAAATTACATGTTATGTTTTCCAACTTTCGGTCATCTAAGTCAAGGGTAAAATAATGGAAAAATTAGACCATTTTTCCATTGCCTGGAATAGAATGCATTAACATTTAAAATTCACTAATTCTATTGATCCGTTAGAAGCCATTTTTAATTGTTCCACTTCTACTTGATACAGATACAAGTGGATATTTAGGATGAAAGAAAGAGAGGGCAGTGCCAGCATTATCTGCTTTTTACTCTAATTTCTTCCTTTTTCTTTAATCTTCACTTTTTTGTCTTTGCTAAGAAACTGGTTAATATCAATCTCCCTCACCCCATCTTGCACATAACATATGATCAGCAGAGGAGGTAGCACACTTGCCCTTCACTGCATACCTGCTAGGAGAATCCAGACAAGCTTCTAATTTCTATGGGACTGACTTTTTAGCTCTATTAAGACTGATGACAAAAGAACTATTTTTGGTGCCTCCATGAAAGAAATGCACTGGAGCTTGTTATTTTCAGTAATCCTGCTGTTAGGAGAGAAAAGTACCCACAAAGCCACTCTTTATCAAATAGCACTAAATTCTCTCACCTCTGTGGGTTTGTTTTTTCTCTACCCACTGGGCCAAAGTGCAACACATCAAGGTGAATGAGCCCTGCTGGTTGTCTCCCTACAAAAAAGGAACCAGGGGTGTCTTGCTCCTTTGGTTGTGGCCCAGATTATGCATCTTTAAAACCTTTTTTATTTTCAACTGTTCATCCAGGATGTCATTTTAGTATCTCATTATAGGAAGTGATTTGGAAATGCTATTCCTTCTGTTCTCTTCAGTCCCTGTTCCCACAAACACAAAACATCCTTGCATATTCAAATTCAAGTTGCCCAACTCCAAGCAGATAGGGCAAAAGCCCTCTGATGTCTGAGCAGTAAGATTTCTCACAGACTCTCCTTGTACTTCTGTAAGGCAGCAGTATGCATTTAATAGTTGCGGACATGGTCTTTGTTTGGTATTAATGGAGAATGTGCAAGAAAGAGGATGCATAGACACAGTAGCCTGGCAAGAAAAAATAAAGGTGATGAAGACAGTCAAAGAGAAGAGAAGAAGAGAATGAACTTATGGGAAATCTTTAGCACTATTGTACAGGATGAATGTGAGCAGCACATGGAGATATAATTAGGATAATTTGGAGAATAATTTATGTCAATTCTGAGAACAGAAGTTAAAAATAACTGCAAGGTTTTAAATTTGGATGACTAATAGAATGTAATGCCTGCAAATTAAAAAGAAGACTAATGGAAACAGATTTAGAAAGATAGAGGGTAGGATAAAAATTGAGGTATGTTAGATTAGGGAAGAGAAAACTGGTGATAGGAATAATCAGTGTCCAAAATATTTGAACATTGAAATGGAGAAGATGGGAAGGTTAGTAGCTTTTTTTTTTTTTTTGATGTTTTTATAGAATATGTATTTAAGAAGAATCAGAAAAATTAAGGCATATGAGTAAAAGTAATTAAAGTATTTGTTCTAGCAAAACAATGAACTGGGAAGTCTTGGGAAGCAGTGAACATGTGTGGAGTTTCAGTGAAACTTATGGTCTCTGAAGGTGTGAGGAGATTCTTGAGTAGCCTGGGATGGATGTGTCATCTGTATCCCTCCCAGCCCTTCTGGCAGAGGACTCCACTCAAAGGGCCCCCCATCCCCCACTGCCATGGATGAGAATAAGTCTACCAAGATGTGATCTGCTTGGGGAGGAAAGGTGGCTGATCTTTCAAAGGAGAAGGGCCAAGACCCTTTTCCTCTGGGTTTTTACGGGGTTCAATTTGCACAGGAATACAGGTAAAGGTCATTAATCATTGTCAGGCAGTAAGGATCAAACAATGGATAACACACAAAGAACTATGAGGGCTTATCTGAGTCAGGGTCTGTTAGCTAAAGGGCTACAAAACTTTGGGAAACAAACTCATTTCCTGCTTAGACCCTTATCAGAAAATTGAGAGCATTCTTAGCAAAGCAGGTTTCATAGGATTTTATCTATTTTTTCTTAGGCCTGATCTCCCCAGGAAACCTGGTCTTTCCCACACAGGGCTGCACCACCCTCTGTCATTGTTTAAGGCTTAAATCAGGCAGGGGAAGTAAGGCAGCCAAGAGATTAGGACACTCCTCACAGACAGAATGAGGACTCAGGCTATGTCAAAGTTGAGGGGCAATGATCCATTACCACGTTTTGCTATAACCCCTCAAGTCCTTCCCTGAGGGCCTCCCATGATTGTGCCTGTCTTAGGTCATCCCTCCCTTGAGGAATCTTACCCATTATTGGCTAATAGATCATGCACTGGGGGCCAAGAAGGGTGAAGTAAAAGGAGCAGAGGTGGAGCTGCGCTTGCCAGAGAGATAAGCTTTTTCTCTTTAGTGGCTTAGGGTCCCAAGGTAGCTCACTCAGCCTTAGCCTTGGGGTGGGGGTGGGGTTACAGCTTCTGAAACCAGGCAGGGCAGTTCCCAACACACCTTCTCATCTCATCTGAATTTAAAAACAAAATAGGTCCACCCAGAGGCCTTTGATTTCTCTGCAGCTAGTGGCCCAGGCCTCTGCCTCCCTTCACAGCAAGACTCCTTGCTGAAGCGATCCACTTTGTTCCTTCCCGTTCCTTCCTTAACATACTCTGGTCTCTCACCTCACCACTCCAGGGAACCTGCTTCTTGTCAGTGCTATCTTTGGCCTCCATTTTGCCACATCCAAGAGACAATTATTAATTTTCATCTTATTTAACTCTCTGTTACTACAATAAAAGTAGTTTTTTACAAATTTTTTCTCTCTTGCTTCCTGTTCCTTCTCAATCTCATTTCCCAAATTCTCCTTTTTATCTAACTGCTCTCATTCCTCAAAGAGCTCAGTTCTGAGCCCTTTTCTCTTTGATATACATTTTTTACATGTCAAAGCTATTTCAGTACAGCTGCTTTTAAACTGTATGTGTTACATAACAATGGAAAACTCATACCAGGGCCAATGGGTTGGGGATGTTATTGAAATAAGAAGGGTTGTTGGAAAGACATGGAGGTATATTCATAGAATCAAAACTGCAATTTAAATTTTGGAGGTGATAGAGGAGTTCTGATGAAACCAGCCTAGGGTATGAACATAAAAGAGAGATACTGAGAAAAGTTCCAGAAAAAGATTTAGCAGACCCCTAGGGCTGACAAAGAGGAGAGACTGTGGGAGCAGATGTTGGGCCTATTTCTCCTCCAGTGCTGTCTCCCCACCCCACCAGTTACACCTGACTGCCTGGTCCCTAGGAGACAGTATGGTCCTATAAGCTTCCATTGTCTTCTCCTGAGAAAAATATTGTTTTTATGTTCCTCCTAAAATTTGTTTTCAGATTAACTGAATTATAACAGTTTGTGTGCTTATTTGCTTTATCCAACATCTTGAAAGTGGGAATGTACACTGTTTACTATTGGTTATCCAGTGATTAGCAAGTCTTTGCCAGAAGGCTGATTCTCCTCTCTAATTCTAAGCCAATGTTTATGAAAATTATAACACATTAATACATCCTAAAGGCCTAATGTTATCTGTATGTGTAAGTATTTCCTCCCATTTAAAATTAACTTACTTTAACAAAGACTCATTTTATGCATTTTGTCAAGGCCCATTAAGACTCTATCAAAAACTGAGATTCAGTTTCTGTGTCTAGATTCTGATTATTATCCTAGCTGGCACATCCCTAATACCATAGGGTTACTTGTATTACTCTAATTTGGAAATGCACTGATAAGGCTGGACTGGCTCATTTTCAACTTAGCAGACTCAAACAGATCCTATGAGGCTTGACAAAAAAATGGAGGCTCATTTTGAATATTCATTTTTCAAAGAACATCAAGCATATATTTTTGTATTTTTTTAAATATGAAGTCAAATTTGATCACAGATATTTAAATGATATTAAAAACAAAATGCATAAATTTGAGCTTCTCTACACTACCATTCCAATGTTTATAACCATTTTAGCAACTATTGGTAGAAATGTTGAGAAAAAGACCATACAAAAAAATGAAAGCAAATTTATTTTGTCATGTGGTGCACTTAAAATCTAAAGTTCCTATCTATAATTTCCTGTGCTGTTAGTACATTGATCTCAATGGGATCATTGTCTGTAAAATGATAACAGGGTATAAAATAGAATATCCAACTGTGACAAAGAAATCCCATTGAATACCCCTGAAACATACTATGTGCCCTGACGATTATTGTAAATATATATGCCCTTTGGATATTTTTCTTCCTTTCTATGTAAGGTCTGCTTTTCATGGGATCATATGTCAAAAGCTCCTGGGTATTTAGTATTATCAACACAGAGGTTCGACTGTATTAGAAATTTGGGACCTATCATAGGTTTTGCACACAAGAATGATTTCATAAGTAGGTATACATGTGTCTCATTTCATATTTACACAGACAAGCTCTTTATCTCTTTTGTATCTTCATTATTGCTAGTGATTTATCTAATAAAAACTCTGATTTACCTGAGAAGAATATATGTTTGTTCTTTAAATTATTCTGTGCTTAGTATTTATAATTATGTGTACTTTTATAAAATATTTTATTTCCTTAGAGTCATTTTAGGTTTATAGTAAAATTGAGAGGAAGGTACAGAGATTTCCCACAAACCGCTGTTCTAAGAAACTCATGACCTTTCCCACAATCAGCATCCCCTATCAGATGGCACATTTATCACAATCAATGAACCTATACTGACATGTCATTATTGCCCAAAGGTCACAGTGTGCATTAGGAATTATACTTGGTGTTGTATATTCGGTGTTTGAACAAACACAGAATGAATGACATGTGCTCATTGTTATAACTCAGAATATTTTCACTGGTCTAAAAATCCTCTTACTCCACCTATTCATCCCTCTCCTACCCCCCTGGCAACCACTGATCCTTTTACTGTCTCCATAATTTGGCCTTTTCCTGAGTGTCATATAGTTGGAACCACACGGTGTGTAGTCTTTTAGGACTGGTTTTGTTTATTGACTAGTACGATTTCAAGGTTCTTTTATGTCTTTTCATGACTTAATAACTCATTTCTTTTTATTACTAAATAATATTCCACTGTCTGAATGTACCACAGTTTATATTTACCAAAACCTGAAAAATATCCTGGTTGCTTCCAAGTTTTGGCAATTATAAATGAAGCTGCTATAAATATCTGTATGCAAGTTTTTGTGTGGACATTTTTTCATCTCCTTTGGGTCAACTAGTGATTTTCAGAGTTGTGCTGTTTGCTTTCCTTCCTGAGGTTTGTTTTGATTTTTCTCACTTATTTGGGGTATATTAAATACTTCCAACACATTCCATTTTTTTTCTTGTTAACCATATTTCTTTATGTTTCCTCCCAGCAGAGAACTCCAATAGGACAGATCCTATAGCTAAGTCAGAGCCTACTAGGATGATTTCCAGAGAGTTCTATAGATAAACCCTAATTACAGTTGTGCAATTACAAGCTCAGAAATTTAGCTCAAGTAAATTTCTTGGACCATGTTATATCAGTTTGGGAGGCTTGATAGTGATAAATGAGAAGTCCATTCTTACCTGAGCATACTGTATCCACTCTGTGCACTATTTCTACACCTTGAACAACTATCATGTTACATGATGACTTATAAATGGCCTTGATAAAGTACTCCCTAAAATATCTCCATACTACAAGCTTACATGAAGAACTAATGGCCCCGGATTTGATATATATATTATATGACATATGAATTTGAAGGAAAAAGAGTTGATCTTCTAGGAGCTCTGATGTACTATTTGTTTACTCAGAAGCTGTTATTATGTATAACTATAACTCCTAGTGATGATTTTGGGGTCTGGAAGCTTTAACTTCTGTTCTAGATATATACTTATTATCCTATCTCTTGTGTGTGGTAACTTCCTTTTCTCTACCCTTTAGATGATAAGCACTGACTGATTTATGCAACTGCTATCTGTACCTGGGTCTTTTAGTCAGCCTGAATCAATTAGTAAGGTATAAATCCAGGGGTTTAGCTCTCAAACACTTGATGTTTATGTATTGCTTTGATTCTAAGTAAGCTGTTCATAATTTTGTGTTATGTAATATTTTCTACATTTGAACACAAACATCTGTTTATTGAAAGTAAGTAATTCAAATGTTTGAGCATCAAAAAGTTGCTCTCCCCAGGTTTGTTATTGTTTATTGGTTTATTTTTATTTTTAAATAGAATTGGTTATCCAGAAGGTCTGGGTTCCAAACACAGCCTTTCATGCAGCCTTGTGACCTTTAATATTCAAGCTCAGATATGTTATTTTTTAAAGCAACAATAAAAAATCAGTTGTATTAATGAACAGCACTGTTGTGCAAATAAAATGATACAGAATCTGTGATTCCTACATATGGAAGAAAATTTACACTATCATAGCCCAAATCTCTTTATTATATGAATATAAAATTAAAACCATGTAGCATGAATAAGTTACCAAGACTGTGTATCTAATTAGAGACCCTGTGAAGTATATAAAATATTTTCTAAAGGTAATGTGCAAAACAAATAATAAAAAATCCAGAAACTGCAATGTTATATAATATGGAAGAAAATATGCTTATTATTACTTGGAACCATTGCATTACCAATATGGAGCATGGGGCAACTGAAGATTATATGTAGAATGTGAGGTGATATCTGCCTGAAATAAGATTTCAGATGCCATGAATCTGTTCTGATAGAGTTATACAAACTGAAAGAAAACCTTTCCAGAGTCGTTTATACTTGCTATGACTCACTTATTTTTATATCAACTCTATAAAATAATGGCATTCTGTTGAAGTTGAAATAGTGATAAAGAAAAAAGATGGGAGCTTTTATGTTTGTATTTATCTTCATTCCCTCTTGAGAGGGAAAATATGAAAATGATAGATTGCTTAATGAGATTGACTTTATTAAGAGGTGTTTTGCATTTATATTGAAGAGTTTGAAAAGAACTAGAGATTGATGCTTAAAAAACTGAGGACATTCATTCATATTTTAGTTTTTTCTTTTCACAAACATTGATCAAGTCTCTGTACCAGGCACTGTTCTAGATGCTGGAGAAGCAGCAGTGGACAACAAAGACAAGGGTGGGGATGGGGAGATGTAGCTGGTGCTTTAGAGGAATAAAAGAAGCTAGAGGTTGAGACAGAACAACCTATTGGAGATGAGACGCTGTTGCAGGGCTTTCAGCAAAGACTTCCGTGCTAACAGGATCACTCTCATTCCTGTCTTGATAATACGATCTCCGGGCAAGGACAGAGTAATATGATTGATTAGGAGGATTATTTGTTAAGTGCGGGTAAGGATTGTGTGTGCCTTGGATACAAGTGGGAGCAAGGGGTGTGGTTGAGATAAGGCTGGCTTGTGGACATATCCTGAAAGTAGACCAGGAAGGAAGTGTACTTGGATTGGATGTTGGATAAAATGATAGAAGGAGAATTCTGGTGTTGGCCAGAGCAACAGGAATGGCAAAGCCCTCATGTGCAGATATGGAAAATTTTGTGTAAGGAGACCTTTATGGCCAGAGTTGGGGTCATGGAGGTGGTGTAAAATCAGTACTTCTGTTTTGGTCATAGTCATCCCATGTGTCCATTGGACATCCAGGTAGAGAAGTAGATAGTCCAATATTCAAGTTAGGAGTCCGAGAGAGATGTCCAGATAAAATGCAAAGGTGATGCCATTGTCATGTAAATAATATTTAAAGTGATGCATCTTATTATGGTCAGGAGGGCAGTAGGTTTAAGTAAAGTGGAGGACAGGTCTGAGTATTGAGCTCACCTTGCCCTGACATTTAGCAGGTGGAGAGACAAAAAGTAACCAGTAAAAGAAATAAAAGGAGCAGTCAGTGAGGTCTGGGGAAAATGAGGATTGTCTGGTGTTTTGAAACCAAATGAAGTGGTTTCCATGAGGGGAAAGTAACCAGCTGTGCCAAATGCTGTTGTTAGTGCTTGTAAAATGAAGATAAAATAATGAGCACAGGATTGCCTAACTTTGGGGAAAAGGCTCACAGATGTAGTCTCAAAAGAGAATGAGAAGAGGGGATTTGGCACACCAAGTACACGTACTTCTCTTAAGGAGATTTTATGGAAAAAGGAGTGTAGAAGTGAAGTGACAGAAGATGAAGTGCATTTAGGAGAAATTTATTTATTTATTTGTTTGTTTTTATTTTTAGCATGCTTATATATGAAATTGAATAATCTGATAAGAAGAAGAGGAGAAAAAGGGATGATTTAAAAAAAATCATTGTTTGTAGTCAGTTTCCCAATTAGTTTCTGACAAATTAATTTTAGTTTTATAGGATTGTAAAGTTTTTAGGTCCAATTTCTTGTTAGACAAACACAGTTACATGTCTACAGACACTGGATAATCCTATGGTGGGTGTGTTGGAAATGCCCTAGAATGATACTAAATGTTCATGCAATCATTTCCCCCTCAGTTCAGATCTGGGAATAATTTTCTAGACTAATGATATTTGTGGGATTTAGTGCAGAGGTGTAAAATTGTCCTTCCTAACTGTGTGGGAAACTCAATGATCATGATAAGAATGGAATGGTGTGGACATTGATGCTGGTCTGGGTGGATTTATTAACTTCTTACTCAAAGGCAGAAAGGCCATTAAGAATGAAGTGACAGGCAGGAAAAATTCATAGTAACTCAATTATAAACAAATATGTAATAAAGTAATTTGATTCCATTGTAAACAATGTTTATAGTGGTAAAATGTAAGCAATGATTATTGACTTAAAGAAAAATTGGTATTTATCAATATTGGAAAAATGCTATTGAGTGGGGGTATGTAGGTGTGAAATTCTGACATTTCATAAAAGGAAGTCGAGGCTATTATGTAAAATTTACAAAGTAATGGCAGTGTGAAAATACAATATAGAAGTAGGTAAGTGGCAGAGGGAGCAGAATTGGGAGTGGTCCTCAGGGAAGGTAGTGATGGTGACAAGGAGGCTCATCATACAGTGTGGACTTTATTTTTATTTTTGTATCCTTTTTATTTATATATATATATTTATTGTTGTTCAAATACAGTTGTCTCCATTTTTCTCGCACCACTTCCCCCTGCACTGCACATCCCCACCTCCCACCCTTGATCCTATCTCTTTTTGGCTTTGTCCATGTGTCCTTTATACATGTTCCTTGACAACCCTTCCCCTATTTTCCCCCATTATCCCTCTCTCCCCTCCCTTCTGGTTACTTTCAGTTTGTTCTTTATTTCAACATCTTGCCAGTTTGTTTTGTTGATTAGGTCCCACTTATAGGTGAGATCATTTAGTATTTGTTTTTTACTACCTGGATTATTTCACTTAGCATAATGCTCTCCAGATCCACCCATGCTGTCATGAAGGGTAGGAATTCCTTCTTTCTTTCTGTTGCATAGTATTCCATCATGTAAATGGACATAGTTTTTCAATCCACTCATTTACGGATGGGCACTTAGGTGGCTTCTAACACTTGGCTATTGTAAATTGTGTTGCTATGTACATGGGGGTGCATAGGTTCTTTTGATTTGGTATTTTAGGATTCTTAGGATATAATCCCAGCAGTGGAATTGCTGAGTCAAAAGGCAGCTCCATTTTCAGTTTTCTGAGGAAACTCTGTACTGTTTTTTACAATGCTTGAACCAGAATGCACTCCCACCAACAGTGCAGTAGTCTTCCCTTTTCTCTACAACCTCAGCAGCTCTTCACACTGGTCAGAATGGTTTGTTGATTTGGTTTTGATGGCCATTCTGACCAGTATGAAGTTATAAGTCATTGTCATTTTAATCTGCATCTCTCTGATGGCTAGTGATGCTGAGCATCCTTCCATATGTCTCTGGACCCTCAGTATGTCCTCCTTGGAGGAGTGTCTGTTCAGGTCCTTTGCCTATTTTATTTGTCTTCCTGGAGTAGAGTCATGTGAGTTTTTTATGTATTTTGGAGATCAAACCTTTCCCTGAGGTATCATTTGCAAATACATTTTCCCATATGGTTGGCTGCCTTTTCATTTTGCTGATGTTTTCTTTAGCCATGCAGACGCTTTTTATTTTGATGAAGTCTCATTTGTTTATTCTTTCCTTTATGTCCCTTGCACTAGGGGATATATCAGTGAAAATACTGCTGCATGGAATATCTGAGATTTTCCTGCCTATGTTCTCCTCTAGGACTTTTATGGTGTTGTGACTTATATTTAAGTCTTTTATCCACCTTGAGTTTATTTTTGTGTATGGTGTAAGTTGGTGGTTGAGTTTTAATATTTTTCATATAGCTGTCCAGATCTCCCAATACCATTTGTTGAAGAGGCTATTTTTACTCCATTTTATGCTTCTGCCCCCTTTGTCAAATATTAATTGACCATAGAGACTTGGGTTCATTTCTAGGCTCTCTATTCTGTTCCATGGATTTATGTGTCTGTTCTTATGGCAGTACCAGACTGTTTTGATTACTATGGCCTTGTAATATAGTTATATCAGGTATTGTGATCCCTTCTACTTTGTTCTTCTTTCTCAAAATTGCTGTGGCTATTTGGGATCAATTATGGTTCCATATAAATTTTTGAAATGATCTATTTCTGTGAAGTATGTCATTGGACTTTTAATAGGGATTGCATTGACTCTCTAAATTGCTTTGGGTAGTGTGGACTTTTTGATGATGTTAATTCTTCCAATCCAATAACATGATACATGCTTCCATTTGTTTGCATCTTCT
Organism: Anoura caudifer; assembly: GCA_004027475.1. Taxonomy (NCBI): domain Eukaryota; kingdom Metazoa; phylum Chordata; class Mammalia; order Chiroptera; family Phyllostomidae; genus Anoura; species Anoura caudifer. Next base: position 445,166 of record PVKU01000324.1, on the reverse strand, counting down.
TTAATTTCTTTCTTCATTGTTGTGTAGTTTTCTTAATATAGGTCTTTCACCTCCTTGGTTAGGTTTATTCCTAGGTACCTTATTTTTTTTTTTTTTGTTGCTATAGCAAATAAGATTTTTTTTCTGTGTTCTGTTTTTGATATTTCTTTGTTGGTGTACAAAAATGCCTTTGATTTCCGAATATTGACTTTGAATCCCTCTGTTTTGCCAAATTCACTTATTAGGTCAAGTAGTTTTTTGGTGGAGTCTGTAGGATTTTCTATGTACACTATTATGTCATCTGCAAACAATGACAATTTTACTTCCTACTTCCCAATTTGGATGCATTTTAATTCTTTTTCTTTTCTGATTGCTGTGGCTAGGACTTCCAATACTATGTTGAATGGAAGAAGTGATAGCAGATATCCTTGTCTTGTTCCTGATCTTAGTGAGAAAGCTTTTAGTTTTTGCCCATTGAGTATGATGCTGGTGGTAAGTTTCTTGTATATGGCCTTTATTATGTTAAGGTATACTCCCTCTACTCCCACTTTGCTGAGTGCTTTTATCATAAATGGGTGCTGTACCTTATCAAATGCTTTTTCTGTATCTATTGATATGATCATTTTATTTTTGTCTTTCCTTTTGTTAATGTGGTGTATTACATTTATTGATTTGTGAATATTGAACCATCCTTGCGTCCCTGGGATGAATCCCTCTTGATCATGGTGTATGATCTTTTTAATGTATTGCTGGATGCAGTTCGCTAACATCATGTTGAGGAATTTAGCATCTATGTTCATCAGCGATATCAGCCTGTAGTTTTCTTTCTTTGTTGTGTCTTTTCTGGTTTTGGGATTAGGATGATGCTGGCTTCATAAAAAGAGTTTGAGAGTATTCCCCCTGCTTGGATTTTTTGGAATAGTCTGTGAAGGATAGGGGTTAGCTCTTCCTTAAATGGTTTGTAAAATTCTTCTGTAAAACTGTTCAGTCCAGGGCTTTTGTGTGTCAGAAGCTTTTTGATTACTGCTTCAATTCCACTAGCTGTTATTAGTCTGTTTAGGCTTTCTGTTTCTTCTTCATTCAGTTTTGGAAGATTATATTTTTCTAGAAACTTGTTCATTTCACCCAGGTTTTCTACAGTGTGGATTTAAATTTTCTTTTTAAAATAGGAAAAGAGATGAATGGGGATATAGAATATGGTAGATAAAGTGCTATGCGTGGGGCTCCTTTCACATAATTCTCTTGCTTCCCTTTTGTAACTTTTTGAGGTATTATATTAAGAAATAGTCTGTATACCAACACTGTCAGTAAAGGATGCTAAATATTATTTGTTAATTTGTCAATGATTAGTTTTGTGTAAAAATTAATAATTAAACATCTAATAAATTATTCATCTACTATTATTAGAGGGGGCATCTTAGAATAGAAGGGACAAGTGTATCCTGTATTTCTTTTTAATTAAACAAGCACCAATCATAATCATGTTTGGTATATGTTTGCTAACATTTTATTTAAAAATTAATATTTATAAGTAAAATTAAACAGATTTTTAGTACAATTTTTGTGAGGTTTTCAGATCAATGTTTCACCTGATTTATAAAAATACTTTGGTGTTTTTCAAAAATTTTTTATATGATCTGGCATAGACCCAAATTTAGGGAGTACTTCCATAAATGCAACTTAAATATGCCTTTAAGGGCCTGAGAATCATATCATTGAGCAATCATCATCAACCACCTTTCCTGTTGTCCTCATCTTCTCAGGTGAGGCTTTAAAGAAACAGCTACACAGGCGATGGTGGCCTCTGTGGATCTCACATTATTGCCATATTCACAAATGCACAGACATGTGCGCCTCTCAGAGGAGAGTCATTCTCAGTACTCAGAGGGGACTCTGCTTCCTGGGGAAAGCCCTCACTTCTCCTAGATGGTAGCAGACAATATGAGGACGCAGCATCCTCTCATTGCAACTGCTTTCAGTGAAGAGATTTGGGACTTGCTTCTTCAGTTGGCAGGTAATATTACCAAACTGTTTATCAATATGAATACTTAACTTTCTTGAAATTTCTTCTATTAATATAAAGAAATATTTGCTCCCCCCCGAGAAATGTTAAAATTTAAAACTTGTTTTACATTGTCACAATTACTCTAAAATAATTTATTTCTAGGTTTATTGGACATTACTGGACACCTAGAAGGGCACTGTGGAACAAGTGAAATCTTAAATTTTATTTACTTACAAACTACGTTTTCCCTCATTTATTTTTAATGAAATTTATTTAACACCATTAGAACTTTGTTTACTGAGCCTTTATCTGAAGTAGCTGAAAAGTTATGTACATGTTTTTTTAAATAACTAAGATAACTAAGACTTTAATTTTTCTACTTGCAGTTTTATATTGAAGGTGAGATAAACAAATTATCTGTAAAATGTTTGCTTGAGACAGTTACCTGTAGGTTATTTACAATTAGCATATATTTGGAATATCCATGCAACATATTCTCCGTGAATTAAAGTCTAGTTTATCATTATTTTTAAAAATCATAGCCTTAAAAAATTGTGAAAGAGAAATGAATGGTAATGACAATTTAGCTCATCAGATATGTGAAGAATTTGGTTGTTAATCTAGTGAAGCCCTCTAGTTGTGGGGGTCAACTTTCTGTTGCTTTTCATATAAAATAATATTAAAACAACTTGAGAGTATGGCCTTCAACATGTATTAACCAGCCATTCGGCTGTACAGTGAAAATATCCATATACTGTGACCACTAAAGAAAAGGAATTTTCTTTAGGCTGCTTAAGTATGAACCCACCTTAAGTCACTGTGTGTCTGGGTGACCATAAATGCAGATGTGAGATGTGTCATACTTCATATCACCAGAGGTTAGAAGACAGGGAAGGATCACACTGTACAGCTGCAGCACTTGCTGCCAATGAAAATACAAAGAGAATTTCTAATATCTAACACTACAGAGATCATTTTCTTTCTTTAAATTTAAATGTTTCCTGCACATGGAAGGTATAACCAATGACTGGGACTAAGTAGTTAGCATGCTAGCTACCTTGCAATAGTTCAATGTTGTAAAGATAAGGCTTCTAGACAACAGTGCCACACACAGAGGAGAAAGAGAAGATGAGGAAATTGTTTATATAAGCAACTTAGCAAAAATTTAAGAAAAATTTCCTGTATATCTTGGAGTCAATATAAAGGCTGTTAAATATCTCCAAATCTGTAACTTACACATCTAACCTTATGATAATGAGTTTCAAAATGCTCATGGGTAGAATAAGAACTCTGAAGAACTACAAGATCATCATACATACATATGATGTATCCATTAAATGTCATCAAATCTATAACATATATATTCAATTAGCTAAATATTATAAGAGAGAAAAGATTAGAATGTCAAAAATTAGCAAAAATTATTCAACAATATTTTTGTTAATGCTCAGTTGATCAATGGATCAAATTAACTCAATATTGAAAAATTGAATGGTGGGCACTGTGATGCAGGAGATGGGCCAGAACTTTTACCCATACTTCAGGGTGCATGACAGGGTAAATGATGAGGAAGCTTTATTATGAACCTTCCTAGAGAAAAGCACCCTTCCTTCCCTGGAAAAAAAATCCCAGAAATCTATCTCTGGCTTTCTTTTTTTAATTTTTAAGTATACTTTATTGATTATGCTATTACAGTTGTCCCATTTTTTTCTCCCCTTTATGCCCCTCTGCTCTGTACCTGCCCTTCCCTCCAGCATTACCCGCATTCCCCTTAGTTTATGTCCATGGGTCGTACATATAAGTTCTTTGGCTTACCATTTCCTATACTATTCTTAACCTCCCCCTGTCTATTTTGTACCTACCAATTTTGCTTTTTATTCCCTGTACCTTTTCCCTCATTCTCCCTGCTCCCCTCCCTGCTGGTAACCCTCCTTGTGATCTCCATTTCTGTGATTCTGTTCCTGTTTTAGATGTTTGCTTAGTTTGTTTTTGTTTTAGGTTCAGTTGTTGATAGTTGTGAGTTTGTTGTTATTTTACTGTTCATAGTTTTGACCTTCTTTTTCTTAGGTAAGTTCCTTTAACACTTCATATAATAAGGGCTTGATAATGATGAAACTCCTTTAACTTAACCTTTTCTGGGAAGCACTTTATCTGTCCTTCCATTCTAAATGACAGCTTTGCTGGATAGAGCAATCTTGGATGTAGGCCCTTGCTTTCTATGACTTTGAATACTGCTTTCCAGCCCCTTCTTGCCTGCAAGGTTTCTTTTGAGAAATCAGCTATAGTCTAATGGGAACTTCTTTGTAGGTAACTTTCTCCCTTTTTCTTGCTGCTTTTAACACACTCTCCTTATCTTTAATCTTGGGTAATTTAATTGTGATGTGTCATGATGTGTTCCTCTTTGGGTCCAACTTCTTTGGCACTCTCCAAGACAAAGAAATATGGCCCAAATGAAAGAATGGATCAAAACTCCAGAAAAAGAACTAAGCGACAAGGAGATAGCCAACCTATTAGATGCAAAGTTCTAGACACTTGTAATCAGGATACTCACAGAAATGATTGAGTACAGCCACAAAATAGAGCAAGAAGTGAAGGCTATGAAAAGTGAAATAAAGAAAAATATACAGGGAACCAATAGTGAAGGGAAGGAAACTGGGATTCAAATCAATGATTTGGAACAAAAGGAAGAGATAACTATTCAACAGGAATAGAATGAAGAAACAAGAATTCAAAAGGATGAGGAGAGGCTTCAGAATTCCTGAGACAACTTTAAATGTTCCAACTCCAAATCATAGAGGTGCTAGAAGGAGAAGAGGAAGAGCAGGAAATTGAAAACTTATTTGAAAAAATAATGAAAGAAAACTTATGTCAAGATCATTATCTGTTCATTTTGGTTAAGTTAAATGACTTAAGGCTACTAAACACTTATTAGACTCAAAGTTATTTGTTCACATCATCTTGTTTGTGTCTGTACATCTTCTTTGAGAGAGAATAAAACTTCTGCACATGTTCTGAGAACCTGTTTTTAAGTGTTTCTTGTTTTGTTTTGTTTGTTTTCTAAACATTGATTGCCTCCTCTGATCCACAGCATCAGCCTGCAAAATGAAGAACCTGAGGTTTGGAAATCACGTGTGGTTAAGGCACCTGGTTGTTAAGCTGCCCATTGATAGATGTCTGGGTGTATCTCACTTTTAAGCCCAAGACTTACTCTTCCTGCAGTTCTGTGGTGACTTTAGTATAAAACATGGCTAATACTATTTCCTATGAGGGAATTTAACCAAACAAAATGGAAGTTCAATCTGCCACAACAGAAACCAAACTTGTGAGGAAGGTGCTGGAGCAAAAGGAAGGAAGTTTTACTCAGGTGCCAGGCAACTTGGGAGAAAGGTGGACTCCAGTCTCAAAGACCATCTCATCTCCCTGCTCAGTCTCACAGTTCTCATAAGGATGGGGAGAGGAGGACATTTTTCCTTCTTTTTTCTTTTCTTTTTTTCTATCCAACAATCTTGCTAACTTTTGCTGTGCTGGGTGCCCTATCTTCATATTTCTAGTCTCTGGTGCACTCAGTGTCATAACCTCTTTCTGCTGCCACCTTGGCCCAATGGGGGGGGGGCACTCCAACTACCATCTACATAACATGAATATGGAACAACCAGTCACCTACTTTGTATTCTTTCCATCCAGAGCTCCCTCCTTTGTTTTAGACACCAGTGTGCTGGTGTATCTTTCCCTAAGGACTCATATTCTTCCCTACCTCTCTTCTCTTCTCACCTCAGTTTCCCCTAAGACTGGAAGGATCGAAAGAATGGAAATAGGATGACTAGATCCAGGTCATCCTCCCCTATATTTTACCTTTGGCTACTCTCTTCATAGTCATATCTGACAATTCTCATAATTGTACAGCTGGCAATTAAAACCCTTCTTTGCAGCCCTTACCACAGTTGTAATTTGCACTTATTTGTTTTTATGTTGATGGATGTTTCTCTCATTTCTAGAACACAGTTCTTTGTTTTGCTCTAATATTTTACCTTTTGGTCCCAGGAACAGTGCCAGCACCATGGGCTTGTGTACATAATAGACACACAGATTACCAAAAAATGAAAATTGCATGTACAGCTGTGCCTATTTCCCCAATATTTTATGTGTTGTTTTATTCTTTTTTTCTAATTTTTATAAATTTTGTAGTATAGAAAGAGTTATAAAGGAAATAAACAAGATGATGTAGTTATGGGACAGAAAATAGGCACTGTGCTCTATGAAAGATGGTCATGGGAGTTTCTCTAAGGAAGTCACAGTTGAACAGACACCTGAAGAATGGAGAGGAAGGTGGAGGAGCTCAGGGAGAAAGGACACGTTGAGCACAAGACTTGAGCTGGGAGGCAAGGAGGCTGGGGCAGAGTGGGTTTAGACCAGGTTGAAAGGATAGCCAGGGAAAATCTTCCAGGGCTTTTTTTAGTCTATGGTGAGGAGTTTGCATTTCATTCCATGTGTAGTTGGGAGCCATTGATTGGAGGATTTAGTCCAGCTGCTCTTAAGGGGTGATTATGAAATGGGGCAGGAGTTGCAGTCTCTCAGATAACGGATCATGATGAGCTGGTCTAGGATCCTGGCATTGGGGATGGGGAGAAAGATATCTTGATTGTGGAAATATTTTGAAGGTAAATCCAATAACTTGATGTTGTATGTTGAAGTTAAGAAACATCCATGACATTTACTAAGAGTCTGAAAGATGTGGCTATTTCAAAATGGCAGAACAGGGGGTGGAGAGAGAGGGGAACTCTGGGCAGGGCCACCTTCGCAGCAGGTGGAAAGGAGAAACCTCTGTTTCCAACCCCATGCTGAAAAGGAGAGGCAGAGACTGAAATTCAGCTTTCTAGGGAATGGAGCAGGATGACCATTGAGCTGGCCACCTGTTTTTATTGCCTTCTGACAGGGAACCTCCACTCCCATGCTGATGTTAAACCCCTGCCTGTTCTCCATTCCTCATTTCCAATAAATAATACCCTTTGTAAAACAAACTCTCAGGAAACTTCCTGTTCACAATGACTTAAAAAAATGGACTGTCAGAAGCAATGTGAAACTTTGGGACAGATCCTTAACTGATTCTGAAAATACACAGTCTTCTTAATGCATAAGATATTAAAGTGCCTGTCATGTCAGGTCATCCAGTCTGAAGAATGACCTCATTGGCCAGTAAGAATGAAAGCTGCACCAACAATTAATAAACGCCAGCCTTGAGAGAGGGGGCACATTTGTGCATTTGTTGACCTAATAATCATAAGAATACTTTGTATGTTACTGAAATTATCTATCTTTCACACAGAGGAAAGCTGAGACTCAGGAAACTAGAACAGCGAAGCAGTTGGCCTTCCCAGTCTTTTCAGTACATCTGCAGGTTTCTTCAAGACTGTACAGTACCCCATATGGCAATTTTAAGAATTTGCTCCATTGGATGAGGCTATATAAAAGCTCTTTTTCAAATAATATTTTATTGTTTTCGCTGTTACAGTTGTCCCAGTTTTTCTCCCTTTGCCCCCTCTACCCAGTGCCCCCCCCACTCCCTCAGGCAATTCCCCACACCATTGTCCATGTCCATGGGACATGCATTTACGTTCTTTGGCGATTCTATTCCCGATGCTGTACTTTACATCCCCATGACTATTCTGTTCTTAATCATCTCTGTTTCTTACTGTGTTCCTGACCACGCCTAGCACACAGTTCCATCCTCTGAGACAGTAACACTGACAAAATGACCTGGAGCCAGCATTAGTTCTCAAAACCACACACGTTTCCACTATCCCCTTCTATCCATCTTTTTCAAAGCCTGTGTAATACTCCTGTTCCATAAATCATCCTCAGGCAGACCAAAATCACACTCAGCAGGAGCTTAGCTTTGATCACAGATGTGCTGACACAGTCAAGACTCTCAAACTCAACTGCTTCCTTTTAAACGAAAGTATATTATGCTTTGGGGTCAGTGTGGCTGCTACCATCTCTTTATCTAGTGCAAAGTGAAAATGTAGGACTGTCCATTTAGATTACAAAGAGAAAATATTGTGTTTAATTTTCTAGGCAGGTGACCTGTAATCCTTCTTTATGTTCAAGTTTCTAGACTGTATTTTCTTGTTTATTTCAATTTAAGATTGACTTTTTCCCTTTATGGTTACTAAAGCTTTAGGAAATCTCTCACCAGATCCAATTGTTGACACTGCATGCTAAACAGCAATGATGAAATAAAAATCAATCTCAAAATAAGTGTTTTGCTACCCCTTCAAGAGGAAGTTTTTATAGTTGTGACCCTCCTCCCCCACCCCATCAATTAAGGTGAGCTGGAGAGATAGAGGAAGAGAGAGAGAACAAATGATCTGTCCTCCGATTTGCCAATTAAAAGGGCTTTCTCAACTATTTCCAAGAGCAAAGACCATTGGGTAGATAACTTTATTGTGCAAATAATTGGTGCTGAGAAAGCGATTGAGAAATACTTCTAAGCTGATTCAGAGTACTGTATTAGTTTTTACTGCTACTATTACCACCATCCCTATGACTGGTGTTAAAGTAATTAAAGGACAACATTAGACCAAGGTGGCTCTAAAACCTTGAAGCCTATGTAAGCAAACCAAAACCTAAGCCAGAGTCAATACACTCAAATTCAAGAAAGCAAAACCCAAGAACAACCAATCACAGCCAACTAGGCTCTCCCAAGTGAGGTAAACATGTACTCTATAGCCAAGCAAATAATTTCTTTGCATTGCTTCATTCTCTTCTGTATAAAAATCTTGCCCTTAGCTCCCATTTAGGGAGCACTTCTAATCACCTTTTGGCTCAAGCTGCCCAACTTGAATTATGCATGCTTAAACTCTTGAAAAAAATTTTAATATCTCAGTTTACCTTTTTGCACTATTAACTACCACCTTCTAAAACAGTGATTACATACTTTTTGAATGGCATCCCACTAAGGAAAAGCAAATGGTTTTGTAACAGGGTGCAGACAAGAGGGGGGCCCCAAAAAGGGATTTGGAATGGGGCCCAGAACTCAGGGTATCCAGGAAATGTTAGAGGGACATATAAGATGTCCTCACTCCTTTCCCCCTCAGGTGTGAGTTGGGGGAAGGGACAAATGGAGCAGGGCCATTGAGAGCTGTTTTGCATAGCAACAGTTTTGCAGATAACCTCCTGAGTGGTCATTTAACATATCTATAACCTTTAACTGGTTTCGTAGGTATGTTAAACAGCTGTGGCCATGCTTTGAGCCAGGGAGAAGGGAGTGACTTCCACCCAAGATGGAACTGGAAGTCAACTCCCCTTGCTTGTGGGTACCTGTGTGAGAGCTGGGAGACGATTGGCTCCACTCCATGGGGCCACACCTGCCCAGACTCACTATAGCAGCCCAGTAAAGCTGGAAGGATACAGGAGTGCTAGCAAGTGTAGCAGATTGTAGGAGGAGTCGGAAATGGGGCTGCAGAGGATGATTGGCATGGGGATTTAAAACCCAGGTGTGGCAGCCATTGAGAGAGAGATTCCCTGCGGTTTCACCAGAGTGCAGACCCCTACAGCTTTGGTGATGAGAGAGAGAGAGAGCCATGCACCTTTGCTCAGAGAGAGAGCCATGAGCTTCTGGCAGAGTGGAGACCCTCTCACAGCCACATGAAAGAGAAAGCCATGCATCTTTGGCCAGAGAGAGAACCACAGGCTTTGGGCAGAGTAAGGCCCTCGCAGCCCTGTGAGGGAGAATCACCATGTGGCTTTAGCAGAGAATTGCCACTCGGCTTTGCCCAAGTGGCAACCTCCTCCCTACAACTTAGGTGAAGGGGGAACCATGTGGCTTTGGCAGAGTGGAGACCCTCTTGCAGCTTTGCCGGGGAGAGCAACAAGACTTTGCCAGAGTGGAGACCCCTTCCCTGCAACTTCAGTAGAAGAGGACCATTCGGCTTTGGGGTGCTCCCTTTGGCTGCATAGCCTGGGAAGCAGGAGAGACTTTGCCTGGAAGAAGGGTGAAAGAACTCTTGCCAGTAGGCCACGAGAAGGTGCCTCATGGCTTTGGACTAATCAGAGATCCTGCCTGGATGGTGGCACAGCTGACGGTGTCAGAAGCCTGGATTCTGGACGTTTGCTTCTTTTCCTGAGTTACAGTACCCCGAATTAGAGGCAGGGTGAGAAGGAAGCACTGTGGGAATCTGTGGGTATCCTAAAGGACTTTGATATTTTAATAAAGATGTTAGGTCACTTCTTTAAGTCTGTATAGCATTAAATAAACATTTCCTTTCCTTTCATAAATCTTTGGCTTTGAGAGACATCTTTCCATAAGGCGGCGGACATAATGAACATTATGGCCTCTGTATGGCCCCTGTGGCCTCTGTATTCTGTAACAGTTTCACAGTACAAAATCTACTTTTCTTAGGAAAAGACATCAGTGAAACACAAGGAAATGTCATGTTCAAAGGCATGGTGGGAAAAATAATGTTAAAACAGCTTTAATAATGAGATAAGGACAAGGAATAATTGCTCCATTACACATGCATGTTTAAGGAGCATTTAATAAAAACTGAAGAAACATGTGATGGAAATATGCAAGATTATAGCATACGTTATGAAATAACTGAGTCACAACAATAACTTGAAAATGATGAATGTACATTATTTAGAATTTAAGAAAAGAAAGAGCTGCCATTTTAAACTCCTCCTGAAGACATTAGTTATTCAAACATGACTGAAGTGTGTATTCACATACCTGTATGTACTCCTCCATGATCTTTGATCAGGAAACACTGAATTCTCCCCCATTGGTGAACTGGCCAGATTTTCCAGTAGAGCCATTCATCAAAATTCTCTATAAACTCCAGAAATGTGCTTATTTTAGTTTAGGAATAATAGATTTTAATAAACCTTAACAACTCAGCGATTAAGTTCTAAATGAATAGTCCTCATCCTATGTAGCAAGAACATCAGTAGAATTAGGTTATTTGCTAATAACCATACAAAACAGTGAGTTCTGGGCAGCAACTTGACCATATGTTTTATGACTCTTTTTTATTTATTTAATCTTTATTGTATTTTTTCCATTACCATATAGTCCCCTTATTCCCCTCCCCATCAATCACCACACTGTTGTCCATGTGCATGAGTCCTTTCTCCTTTATGATCAATTTCTCTACCCCTTAACCTCTCCCCACCCCAGCTAGCTATCATCTGCTCTCTACTTATGAGTCTGTCTCTGTTTTGCTTGTTAGTTCAGTTTGTTCATTAGATTCCACATATGAGTGAAGTCATATGGTATTTGTCTTTGACTGTCCTGTTTCACTTAATGTTGTCCAGGTTCATCCATACTGTTGCAAAGGATCACATGTTTTATGACTTTTGAAATACTATCCAGAGAAGAAAATGATTGTGTAGACTACCATGACAGTGTAATTGCACTTTTGAGGAGAATGAAGTCATGAATTAGATATACCATACCAAAAATGAAATTTAGGCATTGCATTACTTCCCTAAATTGAGTACATCTAACAGATTATTTCATGAAGTCACAATGGGGAAATTATTATTATTACTTTTATCCTCACCTGAAGACATTTTTCCATTGCTTTTTGTAGAGTGGAAGGGAGAGAGAGAGGAACACTGATGTGAGAGTGAAACATTGATGCAAGAGAGAAGCATCGATTGGTTGCTTCCCCTGCCACCCTCCGTAGGCACCTGGACAAGGAACTGAACACACAACCCAGGTACATACCCTGACCAGGAATCAAACCTGCAATGTTTTGGTTAAGGGATGATGCTCCAACCAACTGAGCCGTACTGGCCAGGGCGAGGAATCAGTTTTTAATACAAAAGCCATAGCTGTCTGGTTACTTTAAAAATTCAAGTGTTTCCTGGACAGAGGAGGGATGTAGGAGGCAGGCATTCGCCTACTCTGCAGTGGAAGCTAGATCTCAATACTGGTCTTTGCTCTGGTCCTGGATATTTTCTGCTTGTTAAAAGGATCTGAAGAAGTTTGATTTATAAGAGGTTCCATGCAACAATCAGGAAACAAAGCAAAAAAATATTTTGTGGTTTCAGAGTGCAGTGAAAGGCACAGGATAAGAGGTATAGGCTTTAGGGAACACTGGAAAGGGTTTGCTCCCAGAGCAGTTACAGAACAGCAGCTTCAAGGAACATGGGAAGAAATGCTGTTTCACACCTTCTAGTCCCCAGGGGGTGTTGGATAGTCTAGTGCCCAAGTGATAGGAGAAGGAGAAAAAGGAGACATAGGTTCTTAGAAGAGTCTGTTATCAAAGTAACACTGTCTTTTGTCTTCTTCCTACCCAACTTTCTGAGAGACTTTTACAGTTTCCTTTGGGGAAAATTGATCTGATGGCGGGTTCACAAAATTTCCAGCACAGCTGCGCTCATGAGAAAAACCCATCTAAGCGAGAGCAGAAGACAGTTCCCAGACATCAGTGAGATGAGGTGTCACTTGTCAGAGCAGGAGCCTTTGTGAGTAGTGTGGGGGCAGGGGTTGGAGGGAGGACGAGAAAACACATGCATTTTTTCCAAAAAACAAAGAAACCAGAAGAGAATTTAACAGCTGGTGTTAAATTTCACACAGAAGTGTGAAACATGGGGGAAAGTGGGAAATGTCTGAAACATAATTTTGGAAACTTTGGATGTGTGAATGACTATGTCACCCCCTGATTTACCACTTCAGGAAGATCTACAGTAAACAGATTATTTTTCAAGGGTGTTGGTTTTAGAATATGGTTTCTTTTCTTTTTTTGTTATTATTATTTTTTATTTATTTAAATTGTTGTTCTTGTACAATTTTCTGTCTTTTACTCCCAACCCAGCCCTCCACCCCAGCCATCCCCACCTCCCTCCCATTTCCACCCCCCCTAGTTTTTATCCATGTGTCCTTTATACTTGTTCCTGTATTCTTTTGAAGGTGATGTTGGGATGAGGCTGACACTGAGGAAATCTGGCTTGGCCCAGGGAACCCATGTGTTTAATGAGGATGTGTCTATTAAAGAAACATTTCCATGCCTGGTGATGGTTACAGACATCTAAACTTGAATTCATTGTCACTGTCTCCCCAGGTCAACCAACCATTTCAGGTGTCCTTGTTTTGTTAATAGGTACACTAATTTTCTAGCAAAAGAACAGATTCACCAGCTTCCTTGTATTTTCCTCTTATTTGTTGTATTACCAGCAGTGGAGGGAGAGAGAATTAGTGATGGGTTAACAATGAATAAATATGGTATTTGATTCTGAGACCTGTTATAACCCACAGTAACACTTGTTAGCAATGATGTTTCATTTACAAGTTCCTCAGGTAACTGCCTTTGTGGAATATTGTGCCATATTCATCCCATACCCCCCTCAATATAGCAATTTTAACAAATGCAATGAACATAAAAGAACATTTATTAATTATGAAATACGAGTTAAATCCATTAAATAAGTGTGCCAAGACCCTTATCACCCATGCTAAAAGTGCTCTATTTTTGCAAATGCCCGTTAGTTTGCAGATTATGCCTAAAGATAGAAGTGAATCAATGTGGGCATCCTTAGATGTGATCTCACCATGACCGCACATTTACATTCATGGCATGGTTACATTAAATTTGTGATGCTGGGACGTAACTATGGTGGTTTTATGCAACTACCTTTATTATACTAAAGTTTATTTTTTAACTTTTTGTGTCTCATTATTTACCTTCTCTCTTTTTTGCTTTCTTTTACTCATGAAAGTATTATTTTTGGTTTTATTTCAGGAACCTTTAGAAGTTCAACATTGCATCTCTTGTCTTTGTTATGTTCCTATATTTTCTATCTTGTAAGCACTAACAAGTTGTGACTCTTGAAGGATGATGTGTTTTTACATTCTTATCACCATCATATATATATATACTGGTCCAGAAAGAGCAACATCAGTTCTACATTGCCAAATATTATTGTAAGTTTCTGATGTTTAAAATTGGCATACAATGCCTTACAAAAAGCACTGGCCAGGAATTCAAAACAATTGCATTTTATTCCTGACCTTGACTATTAACAGTTGTGTCAGCTTCCATGAGCCACTGTAAAATGAGAATAATCACATTCATCTCACTAGTGCTAGAAATTTGTTGCTAGATATATCTGTTGTAATGCAAGATTGTTACTTACCCTATAATTGTTTCATAATCTGAACTACTCCATCACTATGGAAACCCACCCTGATTTAGGAGTAGTGAGCAGCCAGAAGTGATGCAGGAACTGAAAAAAAGAAAAGGACTCATATTTGGTAAGTTTGTCACACATACACTTCTCAGACATAAAGCAATAATATAGGTAGTTTCTGTGCAGAACTAAAAAAATATAAAAAGAAGCAAGAAAGGTTAAGATGGATGAATAAAAAGTGGCATATAAAAACTTTTCCACATGAGGATAAATAAAATTGTTTTTAATTAGAAAAGTTCATGATTATAAGAAAAGTGATGTAAATTTTTATTTAAAAATATAGAAGCAAGATAATCAACTTGGTCTGCATATCATAATCAAGGAGTGAAAGTTTTTTTTGTGTGTTTTAGAGACTAACTGATTCCTAAAGCACAATCTACTCCAAAACATATTCTATTTATGTGTATTTCAACTTACAAACTTACTTATTAATATATTCATTCTTATAGAACAATGATGCAAAAGGAATTTTATAAAAGAACAGTTATGAAATTGTCAGGACTGGCTGTTTCTTTTGAGAGGTTAATATATTAATTTCATACTAACATGTTATGGAGAAAGAAAGATGGAGAGTGAGTGAGAGAGAGAGAGAGAGAAAGAGAGAAAAGAGTCTTAATGTTTGTGATTAAACCAGAAATCAGAAAAAGGCTGAAAAATCAATGACACAATGTGGAACTAACATTTGAAGGCAGAGTAGTAATTTACGTTGGTTGGTTTCTGCTTCTAAATTAGCATAACTGGCAGTTGGCATGCCATATATTTCAACGTCACTGCAGGTAGATAGGTTCTTAACTTGAGAAAAGGTATGGCTTTTAGCAAATGTCTTGTACATGATCAATGATTGCTTTAAAATGACAAGCTGGAGATAATCACCCTGAATGATCCATTAGTGTTTGGGCCCTTTTTCCTAAACGCTTTTAGAAATACAAAGGGCATCATATTAATTCTCCTTGATATTTCATTAGTTTCATGTCATTTGTTTCATTAGTTATATGCTATTTCACATTGGTGTCAATGACACAATGCTAATTTCTTGACACACACTTTTTTATGGTCCTCATGAACTGTGCTCATTATGGAAAATGGGCTGAATTTTTTATTGGTTTATCCTGAATGAGTGATTACATTGAAATAGTCCACTTTGCAATTGTTGTTAAGATACTTTTGCAAAAGTGTGTATATTTCTAAAGAAATCATTTGCAGAAAATGAAATGTCAGAATACCTTCTAGACAATGAGTAGTACAAAGAGCACAGTTACAATATTCACTGAAACCCATGACCTCAACTACCATCTCAGAAACTGTAATTTTTACAGTCTAATCCAATTCAAGAAAATTCTTACCTTTTTCAACTGCTGGTATCAACATTTAAAAAGGTAGACAAAAATTTCCAAAAATATTTAACATGAAAAATTTGCCTATAGACTGTATGGACAAAATATGGCAATATGTTTGGAAGGATTTTGAAATTGCTACAATACATTAAAACCCTAAATAGTAATTGAACTGGAAAATAATTTGGCACTTGGACAAAATGTTGAACATAGAGATATTATAAGACTAAACAATTTCACTCTTAGGTACATACCTAGAGTGTTAAAACATATATCCCACACAAAAACTTGTACATGCATGTTCATTGCAGCATTATGTATTTGTAATAGCCAAAAAGTAAAGATAGGGCTAATTTTTACCAGTGGAGGAATGGAGAAACAGATCATGATACATACATATAATGGAATACTGTGCAACTGTAAAAAGGAATGAGTACTGATACAGGTTATAACATGGATAAGCCTGGAAAACATCATTCTGAGTGAAAGAATCCAGGTACAAAGAGTAATATATTGTATGATCCCATTTATATGAAATATCCAGAATACAAAAATCTGTAAAGATAGAAAATCAATCATTGATTACCAGAGACTGGGAGGAGAGGTGAACAGGGAAGGAAGGTGGGAGTAGGGTGAGGAGCAACTGCCAATGGGCATGTAGTTTCTTTCTCAGGTGATGAAAATGTTCTGGACTTAGACAGTAGTAGTGATTGCATGACTTTATAATATATTAAGATACACTGAATTGTATGTTTAAAAGGGTGAATTATACTGTATATGAACTTTGTCTCAAAAATAAATAAATTGTTAAATAAAAATAACTGAAAATTTATTTCACCAATATCTTGGTTTTGTACACTTTCCACTAGATCATGTTAAACAAAAACAGGGATTGGGATATGAAAAGGAGTTTTCAGTTTCTTACTTTTGTCTGACTCTACTTCTGGGTTTGGGCCTGGCTGATGCAGAATATGGAGAAACAGAAGTGCAAACAAAGAAGAACTGGGTATTCTGAACAATAAAATAAGAGATTCTGTCTTTTGATATTTGAAAATACTGTAATGGGGTGTAGGCTTAATGGGGTGTAGACTTAATGGGGCATAGGCTGAGAGGCCCTAAGGCCACCCCACAAGCCTAGCTTCAGAGCTGGGAAAAGAAGCAGCACAAAGGATTGAGAGTTATTTTGCATATCAACAACAGTGGGCTTGCTTCATAGACTGCGTGGAGCCAGGAAGATATGCATGACTTTACTCATGATGTAGCTGGGAAGCAGATCCCCCATTACAGCACCTGCATGAGAGCTTGGTGATGGTTTGCTCCACAACATGGGGGCACACCTGTCCAGACAAATTGTGGCAGCCAAGTAAGGCAGAGAATAAGGCAGTGCTAGTGGGTATAGCCGATTTTGGAAAGAGGTGGAAATGGGGTTATGGAGGAGGTTCCAGGCTGGGATTTAAACAAAAAGATGGGTGCTGTGTGGGATGGGGACAATTCAGGACTATGGGGGACAATGCAAGATCATGGGAGAAGAAAAGGGGTGAAAGGACTCTTACTGGCAAGCCATGAGGGGTTGCCATGTGGTTTTGGAATAAGGACTGGAGATTGTGTTGAGATAGCTGCTGATGCTGTGAACCTCAGGAGGCATGCCTAGCCAAGCACAGATTGCTGGGAGGAACTGGGAGAGGTGAGCTGTGGACTTGTTTTTTCCTTCTGGAAGGTGGTTCCTCTGACTGGCATGCTCTGAGACTGGCCTGACTGGGCAAAGGCGGATGGCAGAACTGTATGTTTGTGGGAGTTTCTTCATTTCTAAAGGGAGTGAGATTTAATGGTAGAATTCTGCTATTTACTCTAAACCTGTATAACTTTTGAATAAATAGTTATTTCCTTTTTCCCAAACTGTGGCATTGAGAGCCACAATTCCTAACATGGTGGTGAGCAAAGAACCATATTAAAAAAAAAAAAAAAGATCTGGAGGGAGGGGAATTGTTTCTGTAACAATACCACAGCATCTACTTCTCTCCTGCCCTTTTCTAGACTTCACAACTTTCTGATAATCACAGAGAATGCAGATGATACTTTCTCCATTTGAAAGAATGTGCCAAACATCCTACTGTAGAGTCATCTTCATATGAATAGTAAACAAATACACTTTCAAAGAAGAATTCATTACAATGTTGTGATGAGTGTCCAACTAAACTTAAAAGTTCCTGGGGGTTGAATTTGGTTGGTGGCTGGCCAAAGACAACTTGCTTCTTCAAAGAAAAACGTCTAGCAGGGGATTACGAGGTTCTCTGAACATCAAATAGCTCTCATAAAAATACATAGGGATAATTTAATTGTAAAACAGTAAAAAATAAGATTTTAATTTTCTTCTGGCCACCAGGAACTTAAAAATTCAAAGGCTGAACATGTTGTTGAGGCAGACCTTGTGCAATTGATTGTGATGTGGCCCCTGCATTCACCACCACCAGGGACTCTGCTCTTGGGGGCTCTGTGAAGTTTTGGATGCTCCAGAATCATAGGAAACTAACTGTAATTATTAACAACAAATAAAATATGTCCTTTGAAACTACATTAATTATATTTTTATAAGAAAAGGGACTGATAAATGCCATTCAACTTTTAAATAGCATTGCCATTATGATTTTATAAATACTTTTTTAAGTTAGTGTCCATAAATCCCAAATTATGGGTTCCCAATAGAAGAAAGTTATATGTGTACATTTCTGTTTAATTTCTTTAATGATAAATTAAACATGTAAAAGGAATTTTAAGCTAGATGAAAGTAAAGGGTGATTTGGGAATTGGACAGTATATGACCTTAATATGTTGCTGTTAATTTTTTAAAAGTTCTGCTTATTTTAGTTAAGTGATTTGTGCTTGTTGTTTTCAAATTTCATCATGTGGCAAGGAGTATCATTAATAGTGTAATTTTAAGTGAATATAAATCCAACACTTCTGGGAATAAAGAATGAGGAGAAATACCCCCAAATTCAATGGCCACCACGACTTCTAGATGAAAAATCATTAGAAAGAAAGTGTTACAGGTGGCCTGTTGAGACTCACAGTATGAGGCAATTTAGAGAGCTAAATTAGATCAACTTCATGAGACTGAGAGTGAAGGAGTCATCTTCTCTGACAAATCTAGCTATTTCTAAACTAGACAATGTACTCAGCACAGAGCTAGCTTAGCTCCCCGGATGCTGCTGACAGGGAGATGGCAAGAAAATATATTCTGTGAGTGTTAGGAATTTAAAATTCACATTCAAATCCTTAAATATGATTAGGTAGCAACTCAAATATTTCAACCACTTGATTATTAGAGGGTAAGGCAATTTAAATTCCTTTTGTTATGTTCCACAATTTATTTTGTTTTGTTTCCTTCTTTCTATTATATACTATCACTGTCTGGTACCTGCTTCTATCACTTAAGAGAAAATGATATCTCAAACCTAACTTACTGTTTTGCCTTTGCCAGTACTGTCACTGCAGACATTGATTCAATGATAAATAGTAGGTTTGGATTTTTTGTTAAATGTAAAATTTAAGGGCTATTTAAATTTTCCATTGTATTTGTTTCATTCAAAGGGGAAAACTTGAAGATACTAAACCTTAATTTTACATGATTATGTCAAATTACATTATCCTAACAATGGTAACAGGTGCCTGATTACAGAGTTGTCTTTTAGGTTGTGACTAAAAACAACATTTCAATTCTAACTGTAGACAAATTAAGTATACCAGTGAAATTTTGGCCAGAAGAGGAAACAAAATATGTGTAATATTTTTGGACTAATTCTGAAGAATTGTGCGTGTGTGTGTGTGTGTGGAATGTGTGTATGTGCCAAACAGGAGGCAACATCTTTAGAGCATAGGACATATGGCACAGCACCATCCATTAGGGAAAGAAAAGCTGAAGCAAGAGGGAAATATCCAGGGAGACCTTTTACTTTTTAATTTTTGCAATTGATCTTCAAAATTCAGTGTGTATTTTATACTTACATTGTATCTCAGTTTGGACTAGCCACATGTCTAGAGCTCACCAGCCACATATGGCTAGTGGTACCTTATAAGATAATATGGGGACACAGGACAGCAACTCTAGGTTTACCTGTGACTTCGACACTGTATGATCTTAAACGCACTCCCTGAGAAGTCATCCCAAGATTGTTACATTTGCCAAAAAAATGGGGTTATATTTCTAATTTCCAGAGTGTCCCTTCAATGATGCCCTAAATTCAGGCAGTGAGGCTGAGCTATCACCTCAGATCAAACAGCCATGGAATGTGGGCCACACTTATACTCGGGATAGGCCATCAACTTGGGCAGCACTTTTGCTGCCAGGGAAGGAGTTCCTATAAGAGTTCACAGCCAGCAGCCCTCAAGATGCTGAAGAACAGAGCTCCTTATCTCTTGTTAGTACATTTGGGCTGCTGTAACAGAACACCAGAGACTGGGGGCCTTATAAGTACAGGCATTTATTCCTCACAGTTCTGGAGGTTGGAAGTCCCAGATCAAAGTGCCAACATGATTGGTTGAGACCCTTTTCCAGGTCAGAGGCTTCTCACTGTGTCCTCACATAGCAGAGGGGGTAGGGGACTGCCTGGGGTCTCTTTTATAAGGGCATTTATTTAATCATGAGGGCTCTACCTTGATGACCTCATCAACTCCCAAAAGTCCTACCTCCTAATACCATCACCTCAGGGGTTAGGTTTCAACATGTGAATTTTGGAGGGGGGGCATAAACATCCTGTTCATAACATTTCTGAAGGGGATATCTGGATAAAGAACACAACACCTCTAAGATAATGAATAGTATAATCTAATCCTTCCAAAACAGTTTATCTGCAAACCCTTCTAGAAAAACCAGGGAGTTATGCAGAACACTGGGGGCACACAGACAGGGCTGCTGTGTTGAGAGGTCTTAGCTCTATGGCCCTGAGATGAAGGGTATCAATGTCCTGGCACACCTGCTTCTTTGGGCCATGTGGTGGTACCTGACACTATGCCTGGAAATTCTCACCAAAGGGGGTCCCATTCTTCTTGGACAGAAATGAACATAGAGCCCAGCTCTGACCTAATAGATGGACAAAGAAAGAGCCCCTTGGATATATATATATATATACCCAGGGACATTTGTTAAAATGGCTACAGACAATGAACATTTGCATAACTCTTTTGAATAGCAATCTCTGACAGGGGGAGAGAGAGAGAGAAGAAAGAGAATGAGAATAAGAATGAGAAGAAGAAGAAAAAGAAGAAGAAGAAGAAGCACACACATAGGGAAGATACACAAATTAGGTACATAGTATAGGTAGTACAATCTGAAACCCTTAAATTATCTAATTTAATCTGTTCTCAAAGCTGTAAGGTCTACAAGGGACTTAAAAATTGTACCAAAGTGTTGGTTTAGCTGTGATTTTTATCTGAATTTCCTTTTGCTTTTATTAAAGTAGAACAACATTCTTTTAGTGATATGCCTGTGAGGTTGAGAAATATTTTCATTCCATTTTAAGATTAGAAAGATGAATTAGAAGGCACTCTTTTGCTCCCTTCAGCAGGTTAGAAGAGTGGATCAGACAGCAGGTAAGTGAACTGGAACTGCCTGGTGGGTTGACTGCAGATCATGAACTATGGCCCCTGGAGGGGGGTTTACTGCTTGGGTCCTGGCCTCTGGGCTCTGAGCATCTATATGAGGAAAATGAAAGCAAGCTGTGCCACCCAGGACCTACTGGGTCTGGGGAATCACAAACATGTCATATCTGTTTTCCCAGCAATGTGGCCACATTCTTCATATTACATTATGTCTCAGGAAGGGACACTATGGGGGAAATAAGGTAAAATGCTGAAAACCTTGTGCGTGTGGTTGTTGGCCTGTGTTTCAAGGTAAATATGTGCTCTGCTTAGTTGCAGTGGTGCTGGCCCAGTGCTTCCCTCCCACTTGGTTCAGCAAAGGTGGGTTTTCCTCCTTGGGTTTATTACTTTAATAAACACTTGAGTAACTGTGTTTCTGAAGCAATTTTGATCATGTCATTGGACACAGTTAAAGTAAGACAAGCTGACTGGGCCCTTTTCGTGTTTCTTACTATGGGTAATTGCAAGTTTCTACAAATGTCAAAAAGTGCCATGTTTTCACAGAGCTGTGAACAACATTGTCACCTCAAGGGCAGCAAAATGTGAAAACTATTTTAATGCTTTGTGGGCACTGATTAATAATAAATGATAGGAATATGCAGTTAATACTCAGTATTCTCCTTATAAATCTAGTGCTTATACACTACAAATATCCATTAATACAAAGGATTTACAAAATGGCTAGTAGAGCATCTTGACAATTACAGAAAGTAAATCATGATTTTCTTTAATTCTTCATTAGCTATAACATAACAGGCCTGCCAAATGATAGGTAGCTGGGAGAATAGCCTAAATGGAAGTCATATTTTTAGTTGGCTTCTGTGTTACATTTTGTTGTTTGGAATGTGCTGATAAAATAAAGAGGAAGGTTCTGAGTGCCAGGTATGTCCACAAGGAAGTTATAATACAGGCCAGAAACTGAGTATCAATGGTTATTGGTAACATCATGAAATGGTCCTTTTTATTCTTTCTGTGGCTTAATGCTTGAAAATCCACTGTTCGATCTGGAAAGATTTAAGGCTCACACCGAGCAAAACACTCTATGCTAATAAGGGTTAAAATGTAATTTCTCTCCTTCACAGGGAGGAGAGTTAGAAAAAAATTGGGGGGGGGGGTCCTAGCTGGGGAGATGAACAGGAGATTTGGCTATAGGTTTGAAGGCAGTCAGGGATGTCCCTTTGAAGTTTTCATTCCTAGAGGGACAAAGTATTTACTTGTGGGGATTTTAAGCTTTTGCCCTGAGGGCCTGTCTTAGGCTTGGTCTTGGGCCACACTGCTCCCGTTGGTCCTGCTCATTGCTGCTGCTTCCTGGCAGGACTGCTGCCTACATGGTCTCTGAGGACTATTGCTTACACACACACACCAAGCAGGTAAGGATGGTGCCTAGGTCAGGGCCAAGCCGGCTGAAGGCCTCATTCGCCAGGAAGGAATACAAGGTGGATGGAAAATGACACTCACAACTATAGTAAGCAGACCTCTCTGTTTTTAGGTGGCCCCCGCGGGGGCAGCCTAGTTGTTTAAAGGGCACCCCCACCCCTGATTTTGAAGGCTCCTCTCAGAAGAGTCAGAATTTTGGGTGTGCACCCATGAGGAGCTAGACAAGCATTAGAGAGCTGAATCCATTTACCTGGAAGTGTTCTTACTGATGTGTTTTCTGTCTCTTCTGGTTTTTTGATAACCGAAATGTAAATTAAATTTTACACAACATGCACAATCATTTTCACTGATTTTAAATTCTTCTACCCTAGATTCTGCAGCCTGGTCTGATTCAATCAGTGGACATCCTCACAGTAACAATTAAGAAGTGAGCAGAAGTTAACTCTGCATGGAGAATCCACAAACCATACTGCATCTCTGCCTGTGGTAGAGAATGGTAAAAGGGTACACAAAGCTCACAGCTTCTGCTAGTACTTGAAAATCTTCACTGTCCTAACCTATTACTTCAAGCATAATGTAGAATGGAAATTTCATGAGCTTTTTGGTAAAATCCAAATGTGTAGATTTTTCTGTGAAAACTTGACTAATTAAATTAAGTCCATGGCCCATTTTTCTAAAGATGTTTTTCTCTTTCTTATTTACTTTTTAAATAAGAGCATTTGCTCTTTGCTGAAAAAATGTTGCATATTTCCCCACAATTCGTACTTCTCATGATTTTGTGATATTTTTAAATTAAAGTATTTATATAATTAAAGTTATATATTTTGTTTATGGCATATGTATTTATGTCCTGCCTCAAAAGAGTTTCTCCACTCCATGCTTACAGAAAAATGTTTCTACATTTTCTTTTAAAACTTTGGTGGGATTATTTTTTAAAGTTCACAAGTTTGATTCTCCTGGACTTTATTTTCATGTAAGAAATTAATTAGAAATCCAATTATATGCTTTTTAAAAAATGAATTGGTGAGACATGATATGTCCCCTAAAGCAAGGGGACTTAAAGGAAAGAATAAACAAATGGGACCTCATCAGATTAAAAAAGCTTCTGTATGGCTAAAGAAAACAGCATTGAAATGAAAAAAGAACCAACTATACAGGAAAACATATTTGCTAATGACACTTGGGACAAGGGTTTGATGTCCAAAATATATAAAGAACTCACACAACTCCACTCCAGGAAGACAGAAAACCCATTTAAAAAATGGGCAAAACACTTGAACAGACAATTCTCCAAGGAGGACGTACAGAGGCCCAGAGACATATGAAAAGATGCTCAACATCACTAGCCATCAGAGAGATGCAAAATAAATCACAATGAGATACCACTTCACACTGGTCAGAACGGCCATCAGAAACAAATCAACAAACAACAAGTGTTGGAGAGGTTGTGGAGAAAAGGGAACCCTAGTACACTGTTGGTGAGGATGCAGACTGGTGCAGCCACTGTGGAAAACAGCGTGGAATTGCCTCAGAAATCTATAAATAGAACTGCCATTGACCCAGAAATTCTGCTGCTAGGATTGTATCCTAAGAACCCTGAAACACCAATCCAAAAGAACCTATGCAAATCAATGTTCATAGCAACTCAATTTACAATAGCCAAGTGCTGAATGCCCATCAGTAAATGAGTGGATCCAAAAACTATGGTACATTTACACAATGGAGTTCTATACAGCAGAGAGAAAGAAGGAGCTCCTACCCTTTGACACAGCATGGATGGAACTGGAGAGCATTGTGCTAAGTGAAATAAGCCGGGTGGTGAGGGACAAATACCATATGATCTCACCTTTAACTGGAACATAATCAACAAAAGAAAAAAAGCAAACAAAATACAGCCAGAGACATTGAAATTAAGAACAATCTGACAGTAACCAGAGGGGAGAGAGGAGGAGGTAACGAGGGGAAGTATTTTCAGGAACTACTTACTATAAAGGACACGTGGACAAAACCAAGGGTGGGGGATGGAAGCAAGGGAGGGAGGTGGGTTTGGCTGGGGTGCGGGGGAGTGGTGGGGGAAATGCAGACAGCTGTAATTGAACAACAATAAAATAATTTAAAAAAAGAAAAATGAACTGGTGAGACAGTTTTCCTAACACATTTATTGAATATATAGGCTTCCATATAGAATGATTATGCATTTAAATCCAATTGCTTGCACTAAGCAGAACAAAAATTAAAACCACAAGGCAGGAGGTAGGGGACAAATTATTTAATTGTGGGAATTTTAAGCTTTTGCATCATTATCATCATTATTATTACATCTTATTAAATGTTATCATACAGTTAGTTTTAGACACGGAGCTGATAAGTGGGAAGAGGGTACAGAGGTTGATTGACAAGAGGCATAAACTGAGACTTAACTTCTAACAGTAATTTACCGTAACAGTAAAAACCTGTATGTAAAAAATCCATTAAATCTTAGAGTAAAAATATACAGGATTTTGATAGCTTTGTGGTCAAAAAGGATGAAAAGTAATTTTTTTAAAAATTGAAGATGTAAATTTCAAATGATTTATATTTGCTATTTCCCTATTAGAGAAAAGTCCATTATTCAGAGTATATAAGGAATACCTATGGTATTAGTTTCCTTCTGCTTTCTGTAGCAACTTACCATAAATTCAGTGGCTTAAAAGAACATGGTTTTATTATCTTACAGTTCAGAATGGATGGGAGGGGTAGAGGATAGAGAGTGACTACTAATGGTATACAGTTTCATTTGAGGTGATGAAATGTTCTAGAGTTAGGTAGTGTTTGTATTAGTTTGCTAAGGTTGCCATAATATAGTACCAAAACTGGGGTGGCTTAAGCAACAAAATTTTATTTTCTCAGTTCTGGTGGCTGCAAGTCCAAGATGAAGGTGTTGACCAGGGTGGTTTCTTATAAAAGGGTTCTAAGAAGCCATTGACTATTCCAAAATCACAAAAATTTACCTCTATTTTTTTGAGTTTTATAATTTAGCTGTTACAGTAGGTCTTTGGTCAATTTGAGTTAACTTTTTAAATATGGTATGCAGCTGAGGCCCAATTTCATTATTTTACATGTTTATATCCATTGTTCTAGCACCATCTGTTGGAAAGACTATTGTTTTACCATTGAATTGTCTTGGCACCCTTGTTGAAATTAATTAACCATAAATGTTTTGAATCTGGTCCATTGGCATATCTGGATATCCTTATGCCAGTACCACACTGTCTTGATTGCTGTAGTTTTTTTGAAATCAGAAAGTGAACCCCTCCAACTTTGTTCTTTTTAAATAATGATTTAGCTATTCTGAGTCCCTTCTATTTTCTTTACTTCTTAACTAAACATTTTATTTGATTATTATAATTTCATCCAAAAACATTATATATATTTATATATTATATATACTGTGTGTATATACAATGTTTATGCATATATAGTTTGTAGCTGAAGGGACATATCTCAGGTATCTCAGATCATCTGAGACAATCTGTATTTTTGCCTAGTATCTCAGTGTTGCTATTATCCTCATAGAGTCCTATTTTTGTCAACAAAGAGCCCTACTTTGAATGCCAAAGTATTTGGTCATCCTCAGTTTAGATCATGGAAGTGCTGCAAAGCCCTTTTACTACCCAAATAGGGAACTGAGTCTGCCAGAGAACCAGGTACAGTCCATAATCCATTCTAATTCCTTGGCACTATTTGAAATTATCCTTTACTTCAACTTTCTAAGATAAGCTTATCAATCACTTTTAATGTCAAGTTATCTCTCACAGGATATCCTCTAAATGACTTTTAAGAAATCAATCTCTTTCACTGACTTTCTCCTTTAGGACAAAGGGACAAAGCATAGAGGAAACATGTTCATTTAATTCCTCTTTTTTACTCCCCAATAATATTACATTTGAAAATGCTTTAGAATATTATTTCTAATTGAAATGTTTTGTTACTATTTTCATAAGAATTCATATAAAATATTTAAGTTTGGCAGATAAACTTTTGTGAATCATACCCAGTGATACCCAATACTAAATAATACTCAAAGGAGTGTTAACATTGCATTAGTCAAGTATGATACAGTAACACTGACAATAATGATAAATATGGCAAAGGAATTAATGTATTATCAAGCATTTAGTGTGATAAAGAAAGAAAAGCACCCAAAGCAAAGCACAAGAATAGCAGTTTAGAGCTCTAGAGTAAACATGAGACTGGAAATTTATAGCTTCAAGAATTTATATAGGGGTCGTTTGTTTTTACTTTTAACTTTGAAGATTAAACTTTATATAGATCTGGAAAATACATGAATACACAGTCTGTATTCTAATCCACAACTGATAAAGTAAAACCAGGTTAAATAATGTCAAATTATTTTACTGCATGTGGAGGGTAATTTTTGAAATGAATTGCCATCAGTGGTGACTGAACCTGAGGAACATTCATTAAGATTTTGGATCACTGTAGTATCTCAGGACTCCAAAATGTATTTATTTACTGCAAAGTCTACCTTTGCTTAAGATACAGAATATCTTCAAATGATAAGAAGAGAGAGAGAGAGAGAGAGAGAGAGAGAGAGAGAGAGAGAGAGAGAGAGAGAGGGAAAGAAAGAAGGAAAAACAAAGATACATTGCTATTTTACACTTCTTTTTTTTCTCTACTAACCTATAGGGAATATTTTGGTTCTGTTTTTCAGATGGTTAGCCAATGAATTGTCAGCAAGTTTAAGAATGGAGAGAATGAAGTTGTGCAGTGTTAAAGAAGCCTGGTTGAAGCCTCAAGATCAAGTCATGGGCTGTAGTAAACTCTTAAATTTGCTTTTTTTATTTTTTTAAAGTATTGATTAATTTTAGATAGTGAGAGGAAAGGAGAGAGAGAAACATCACTTCATGTTCATTCCACTTATTTATGTATGCATTCATTAGTTGATTCTTCTATGTGCCCTTACTGGGGATCTAACCCACAACCTTGGTGTATTGGGACAATGTTCTAATCAACTGGGCTACCCCACCAGGGCTTTTAAATTTGTTTTTGGACAATGTGTCAGTGGAGATATTAATTGAGTATGTATTAAATTCATAATTTTCAGGTTAAACACAAATTATTTGAAGCAAATGATTTCTGAAGCAAATAATTCTTCTGACCTCTTTCTTTCTCCAACACACACACACACACACACACACACACACACACACACACACACTTCCTCTATGTGATACACATATGGGAGTAAAAAGTGATACACGTACAGGGGTAAAAAGACTTAGTATCCAGAATTTATATCATATCCCAATTGTTTGAAGGAAGTGGAATGTGGGCCATCTAGTTTTATATTTTAGGAAGAAATGGCAGAGATTGATGTGCATTAAAAGAATGCTATGTAAATTACTTGGCCTGGATTACCAAGGAGATTTTAGTGGTTATTTATACAGTAGAATATAAACTAGTGTACTTGGTTGGATATAATGTCTTACAAAAAAATTTAAATTCATTATAGCACTCTACATGTTTTGAGAAATATGGCATTCCACTTGAATAAGATGTACTTTAAAATATACCATTAACAAGCTGTATTTAGAATAACTCTATATTTAGAATAAATGCTTCTTGGTCAAAATAGAAACAACTCAACTAAAACAAGATTCTCTATTCAAGCAACAAAAATTGCATTTATTATGTGTAAGCCAGTTCATGAAGACACAGCAGTTTCAAAAATGTAGCCCTTACCTACCTGCAAATGGCTCTGTGGTAAAATATAATAGCTATTCATTTTTATTATGACACTTGGTTCTACTATTTAATTGTTAGATATAATACCATTCACTGCAACTGGAAACAAGGGCAACTTTCTTTTCTGCTTTTACAATTGCCTCATGAATCAAAGGGCACTGATAGGTTGTAAAAGTAATAATTTTAAATATATACTGTAAATTTCTGAAATAATTATTATATTTCATGCTTTGTATTAAATAGAAATTTGAATTTTTCAACTTGGGTAGAACTACAATTTTTTTGGAGTAGATGGTCTCATTCAAACGTATTGCAATATGATTTATGGACATGATTCCATAAGGTGACTTACATCATTTGTGCTAATAAAGGTTGACACTCAAATGTGTGCACTGGTGCTCAGCCCTCCTCTTTCCCCCACCTCCCATATTCCACCATGCTTGGGCAAACAGAATTACCACAAATGAGTCAAGTCCCATGCTTCCCACGAACTCATCTGACCCACTGTCAGGATCCTATTTCCAACACCTGGCGTTCTAGGACAGTTCTTTATCAAGATTGCAAGTGATTGGTATAGTATTAATGATTTTCTTTTTAGCAAACTTTTCATACTCCTGATGGATCACAACATATAAGGAGAGAAATTACACATTCAAGGTGAAAGATAAAAGTTTTTGGCCTTTTATTTGGAAACACATCTTTTAAAAATTATAGCAGAGATGTACAGTAGATCCAGGGGTGTCCAACCTTTTGGAGTCTCTGCACTGCACTGGAAGAAGACAAGTTGTCCTGGGCCACACATTAAATACATTGTGACACGTAATCACAAAAATCTCATGTTTTAAGTAAGTTTACGATTTTGTGCTGGGCTGCCTGTGGCCTGTGGGCTGCAGATTGGACACGCCTGTGTCCTGTAGCAGCTGCAGTCACATAGGATAGTAGAAAATTGGCCCTTGTATTTTGAATGAATTCCCATTATAAATATAATACTCAAATTTGAAAACTTCTGCTATACATGTTTAATAAATGCTTTCTGGTGGCATAATTGAGGACACATGACAAAATTAGAAAATATATGAGATAAAACTATATAAATGGTCCCTTTGCTCTTACGTGTTCAAGTCTAAGACCAAAATCTAAACACAGAATAATCAATTTACATGATATTTCAATCGCCAATAGATACATTCAGAAAATTTCAGACAAAGGTTTATTCTAATAAAGCTTCATACTGTACAAATCACCATGCATGTGAATATACTACTTCACACTGGAAACAAGATGGTGCACATAGGTTTGTAGCATCTTGGGGTAGGCAGTGGGTATTACTACCCACTGGACAGCTGTGTGTGTGTGAGTGAGAGACAGGAAGAGAGAAGCAGAGGATCTAGCCTTTATAAACACATGAAGACATCCTTGTTCGCTTTATGAAAATCCATTTTTCTACCAGCACGATAGAGTTCAGACTCAAAATTTGCATCAAGATAATATTTTATCTTCATTTCATTGGACAATATATTTCATTGTCCAATGTTAAAGATTGAAAAGTATAATTTAGTATTATAAAATGCCAATTTAATGACTTCTAAGAGTTGATAATTCTTATAAAATTGGTTAAGAGAAATTATACTAACAGCTATATATACGCACACACACACATATATTATATGTATACACATATACAGGGTCCAGCACAAATAATGTCCCTTTGTATTAGAAACTATTTTATTACAGAACCATAAACATCTAATTGTGTAACATAACAATATCAAGCTCATGTACACAAAAAACATTTAGGTGAAATATTCAAATTGCTGTCCACCTCACGCAAGACATTCATGTACCCTACCAAGCACATCCAAGTTACGTATTTAATGCTTACAATTGCTCTATGATGTAAATACATTCATCCTTATTTTACACATAAGGAAATTAAGAACTTATGAGTTCCAATACCTATTATTTGTAAAAAAAACTCACTATCTGATTTTTAATTTTTATTGTATTTTTTTCTATTACCATTGAGTCTCCTTACACCCCAACCCCTCAGCAATCACTACACTGTTGTCCATGTCCATGAGTCCTTTTCCATTTTGCTCAATCTCTCCACCCCATCACCTCTGCTGTCAACTATTTAATTTTATGAAGTTACACACTTTTTTGGAAAATCTGAATATCTTTAGAATAAGCAAGTAATCTATATCTTGTTATAAGTTATTAGTGATATACCATGTAGTATCAAAGCAAAATAACACAGGCTGTGAACAAGCCAGGGACACAAGGTTCATTATCCTTAACAGATCTCAATGCTAGGAGATTAATTTTATGGGTACTATAAGAGATTTTGTAGAACCAGACTAAACAGTTACCTTATGAAACCAACTTACATCCAGCTTTGCAGCAGAAGGCCATTTGTGCACATGCGATGTTTCCCTCCGCATCTGTCTACGACTATCCAGTAGGAACCGTTGATCTAATTAGTGATAGAGCAGATAATAACCCCTCCCTCGGGCTAGCAAAGCACTTTCTGTTTCTATATATTGCTCTGTGCTGTAGGGGAACTGGTTACTCTTCTCCAGTTAGATAAAAACTAGAGGTATTCATCCTCTTAAATATCTTCTCTAATAAGTATTTAGTGCAAGACAAGTGCTATAGAAGTTTCACCATGATTTCATATTAAAATAATTGTTAGGTTTGAAAGAGAATCCAAAAGCCTCCAGAATTCTTACTATAATAACCCGTTTCTCAAAATAAGTGTGCAGGTATAAAGTCCTCAGTTATCAAAATCATGTATATTTATTATAAAATGCTTAAAATATGAGAAGAGGAAGATGTCCTGCAATTCCAACACCCAGAAACAATATTAATAAACACCTATATACAAACATTAAAAGTAGGACCCTGTGCTACATTATTATCCAAACATTTGTCCTTGCTAATATGTATAACATAAGTCCTCTAAATTCTCAATTTTCCAACTTTATCATAATTTACAATATATGTTCAGTTTTCTACAGTTAGACATTAAGGTTATTATTTATTTTTTACTCATAACATGAGGCGATAAACTTCTTTTGACATAAGTCATTATACTTATTTCTTATTGCCTTAGGGTGTATTCCTAATGGTTTTTCTGGGTCAAAAGGTTTGAATATTTATTGCTTCAATATATATATTGACAACTGCCATCCATTAAAAAATAATAATAATAATTTGCAGCTTTGTTAGCAGTCTATAGCTGCCCATTTTCCTGCATTCTTACTAACATGGGGTAATACTCTTTTTAGTCACATCAGTTTGACAGTGAAAATCATGTTCTGCTGCTGTTGTAATTTGCATCTGTTATTACTAAAACCATAGAATATTATTATGTGTTTACTTGTCACCTGATTTTTCATATGTGCCATTTGTTCATACTTTGTTCAGTTTTCTATTGTAGTGTTGACATTTTTCTCATTGACTTATATGGAAGTTAAATAAAGGAAGAATATTGCGCTACATTGTGTGTATTTTAAACTTGTTTTATATTAACCTTTGCACACATTGTGAGCAGTAGTAGTTCAGGGACAAATTGCATATGCTAAAGGTCAGGAAATGCATAGTTGATAGAGTCCATTTGTAAGTAAGTGAGATAACAATATAAAGATTCTTTTATTTAAAAAATCTTTGTTCTTGAAATGCACCTGAAAAATAACCACATAACTCATTTTTACACATATCCGCCAGGGTATTTTAAAGTAAAAATCATTTCATAATAATAGTGGTAACGTTACTAACAGTTAACATTTATTGTAAATGTATGTGTAAGATACTTTATATTCTCAAAAAGATTCAGGAAGCAGTCAGTATTTTGATTCATCATTTACAGACAAAGAAACTGACCCGTAGAGTGTAACATGTATTAGATTACTAGCCCAGTGTATGTTCTATCACAGTTTTATTCCAGCTCGGATGAAAGGAAAAATTGTCCATAAAATTATATTATGTTGTCAAGGAAGGAAGAGACTTTTCAAATTAAAATTATGGAATTAACATAGTAAGGTGAACCATGTAAAAGTTCTCTTTTTATAGTTGATAGTGTCAATATTAACAAGTTTATATGGTTCAAGTTAATTTAAAACTGAAATAAATTATAGAAAACAAAACATGAAAACAAGTTGTAAAATAAAAAATGGTTGCCAGAATATTATTATTAAAACTCAATCAATGTATTTTATAGAGGGAAAAACTGAGACTGATGAAGCTTACACAGATTTTTCCAACACTTAAAGAATTACAACTTTTAGAAAGATTATATTTTACTAATGTTTCAAATATTCAATGAGATATTTTTATCTTTTTCATCATAGTGGTAACTTTTTTGCCTCTTCACCATCAAAATTTCTCTTTCTTCTCCCCTGGTCTCCCTTCTCTCCCAAACCAGATTTCCTCTCTCTGTCCTTTCTCTCTTCTTTTTCCTGCTTACTCTTACCTTCCTCCTTGTTTCTCTGCCTCTCTTTATACCTATAAATGTTTGTTGAGGAACTACTAAGTACTATGCCCAAAGCTAAATTCTCACATGCAATGGAGAATGGGGTAGTCTTTTAAGGATTTTGTCTACAAGGCAGTAAGAAGAAAATAGTCAATTTCTTTCCATTGGAAATAAAACTTTTACTGGAAGGGGGACCGGTCTGGAGTAGGTCTGCCTAAGGCTGGCATGTAGTGTGTGGGTTCTTGATTTCTTGCGGGAAAGATTTCACAACACAAGTCTGGGTGATTGTGAGAGTGCGTTTATTATAGCTGGGGGCAGTGAAACAAGGAAGGGCTTAGGCTAGAAGAAGCAAAAAGAAAGAGCTTAGGTGGGGCTGCTTTAGCTCACTGAGAAGTCAGGAAAAAGGGGCCTCAGAGACAGGTTCAGCCAGTTAGCCCAAGATGAGATGCCACTGCCCCTGTTCCACTGATTGCCTTAGAGAGGGGTACCTTAGAGTTTAGGAGATGTACCTCTGTGGGGGAAGTAGAGGGGGCTGGGAAAGGTGCTGTGCACTCCCAGGAGGGAGAGCATATACCGGGTTCTTTGTCTTGAGGGTTTTAAAGTCTGGGAGTTTGGGAGCATCTTAGGGAAAGATTTTAACAGGATATTCATCAGCTTTTCCAGGTGTAGCCATTCAGGGTTATAGTCTCCACTGATTGGTCAGTGCCACGGCAAGGGGTTATTAGTCACAACCTGATTTTGCTGCTTTTCTGGGCCTGAACTTGAAATACACCTGAGGCCTAGATGTTATCTCTAGGGAAGAAAATCACAGGGTGGGAGGTTTAAACTGCATGGCCAGTGATATGCCAGAGGAGGAAGGGCCACCCTGCAGCAAGGTCTGGCACCAGTTTTGCCCCTTACTAGGCACTGGGGCTTTCTATTTTGGTGACTTTCTGTATCGGGCTGTAAATTGCTTGGCCAGACCAGTTTGTTCAGCTACGTGTGTGTCTCAGTTGCCACATTCCACTTGCCAAGGAATTTCCTGACTTCTTACTAACCTACCTCAAAACCACTTAGCCAGGCCACTTAAAGTAATCTTGAATGATGGTTGGAAGCCTTTCCAAAGAAGGTGACTCTGAAACTGGTACATTCAAAGGGATGGAGCCCTAGGAGATGTAGCATTCTTATTAATTTAGAGACAGAAACCGAAATTCAAGGTGTTGAAGTGGTTGAAATTAGTGGGCCTGGGGTCTGGAGGAAATTATATTTAATAACATCATATTTATAAAAAAATTAAATTCTTAAAAAATCTTTCCACAAAGACATCTTTACGTTCAAATTATTTCACTGGTGAATTTTATCAAACATTTAAAAAAGGAATACCAATCCTACACAAACTCTTTAAGGTAATAGAGGGATAGAGAATAGGTCCCACTCATTGTATGGAAGAGGCCAGTACAAGTCTGATATCAAACCCTGAAAAAGACATTAAAATAAGAAATTGCAGACTAATACCCTTCATGAATATATATACATATGAATCTTAACAAAACACTGACAAATCAAATCCAGTGATATGTAGAAATGAAAGACATCATGACTAAATTACTTTTATCTCAGGACTGTAAAGGTGTTTGACATTCATTATTTTAACAGAAGAGCAGATCCATGTAATAATCCTAGGGGCACAGAAAAATCATTTGCCAAAATTCAATAAATATTCATTATACACATTCTCAGCAAACTGAGGAGAAGGGCATGTTCTCAACTAATAAACAGTACTTACTAAAAATGTTCTGCTAACATCTTTCTTAAAATCAGGGCACAAGGCAGGATGAGAGCTCTCATTGCTTCTGATCAGCAGTGTTCTGGAGGACCTAAGAAGCAATATAATGAGGCAAGGTAAAGAGAAAATACCACGACAATAAAAAATTAAGAGGTAAAATTGTCTTGATTCTCAGTGGTCACTATCATTTATATATAAAGCCCTTATAAAAACAACTATCAGAACTAATAAATGAAAATAGTATGGTGGCATGGCAGGAGGTCTGGCCCAGAAACAAAAGCAATTGGATTTCTACACTACAGTAGCAAAGACTTGGAAAAATAAATGGAGCTATAAAAGTATTTTTTTAAATTCCATTTACAGGAGCATCAAAATGATAAAGTATAGGAGGTAAATTTAACAAAAGGTATACATGACCTCTACGCTGGAAACTATGACACTTCGAGAAGATAAAGAGCTATATAAAATGAAAGTTATACCATGTGCTTGCATAGGAAGACTCAGTGTTAAGATGTCAAATACGTTGATTCTAGTTCATATTTGGAGATAGGGAAATGACCAATGCATGACTCCAAGGATTCACCGGACCCAGTAGGAGATGATCTTGGTCCCAGTGGCCCCCATTTTAAGAGGGGTTCATGATAGTGTTTCAAGGCCTCAGTTATGTGGCTGATTTGGACTCTCTGCAATGGTTCCCAATATGTGTGGCTCTTCTTCAGTGTACGGTGACCCATGTACATGTCTATGTGTGCCTTTGAAGAAGTGCTGGAGGAATTATTACTGTATATACTTGCTCTGGCATGGTGAAGTCTCTCTTTAAGAAGACCCTAAAGTGTTTCCTTTAGACTGTGAGTTCCATTTCTAAAAATTTGCATATTCACATCTGGTATCAAAACACACTCTCAGATAAGGTAAATGAACTCTGTGTAGAGAGCACATAATTTCTTATTGTCAGATTTAATAATGGAGGTACATACATTAGAAACACCTGGAATGTTTGTTAAAACTACAGATTTCTGGGCCATGTACTGACCTAATCATCAGACTACGCTATAGCAATTCCCAGAAGTCTGCATTTTTAAACCCCACCCTACCCTGTCATTCTGTTGCACACTATAATTTGAGAAAAATTACCCCACTAGGAAGCCAGATCCAAGAAATGACAGAGAGCTACATTGTCAATCCAATAAATGATTCAGGCAAGTATACTTACCAGAAAGTTTGTACAATAACATACGATGCAAATATATTTCAAGTGGTGGTCAGGCAAAGTTTATTTGTGTTAATAGAAGAACAATTTATTCATCCAGGTTCCAGGATGGATGGGGAAGTAAATTTAGCTCTTTGAGAAAGGAAATACTTCGAACTAAATTGGGCAGATCTGACATGAGGCTGGGAAACAGAACAAATTAACACGTGGTTATTGAAGTCAAAACACTGGTCTAAGGATATCTCTGACAGCAGATAGGGCTTAGGAGGTTCTGGTGGGACTCAGGGCCTACACCGATGTTTAGAATTTCCATTTGATCATTATGCCCTTGGTCTTGCTGATAGGATGACTTAGTCCAAAAGTATGGAAACTTATGCAATGAGGCTGCTGTTATGACAGATTTGACTAGAAGTCATCCCATCTTCTGTTTGAAGATCTAGCTACGGGTTGCTAGCTATACAACAAAAGCAAAACTATGCAGTTCAAAATAGATGGTATTTGACCCTCATAATTTTTATTAAGCTATGCCCCAAATCTCATAGTTTTATTTAAAATTTTAAAGGTAAACAGAATATCCAGTAGATAGTTCATTCAACAGCTATCTTAATTTTGAGTCTGTCATATCAACACATCCTCTGTTATTACTGGTTGAGCTTTTCTTGTCCTTCCCAATATACTGTCTCTTCCCACTGCTTGTCAGTATAAGTGCAGATTTGGGAAACCTTACTGGAAAGGCCTTGTGAGTGATGCTACTAAAAAGATGCCTTTCAAATGCTACCATACTTTGCTTATGACAGATTTCCAAGTGATTTCTCCCTAGTTGTAACAAAAATATATATTTCCATCACTGCTTCATGCTATAGATGTTTTAATGCAATTGAGAAACACTATTTAGTTCTTGATTTTTAAAAAGTGGTTTGTAAAGTAGCCTGTTTTCACAGCCTGTTTACACTCACACTGGATTACTTACTGCTGTTTCTTATTCTGATCAAGCTATCTGAGTTAGACACGGTTTACATTACTGAATGTATTAAGTATGCATTACTAGCTACCTTTCATTGGTTTATAAGGCATCAGTGAATGTTGCTTAATGAACTAGGACTGATAATTTTTCCATACTTTAGTGTATTTTCCAATTATCTTTTAAAGGCATGGTAGATCTTGGCATTTAAAATTCTATCTTCAATAGATGACATTTTTAATTTTGATCATTAAACAGGCACCATTTCCTAGAAAGATTATTTTTATAGCCTTCTTTAGGTGAGTTGTGTTAACTTAGGAGGGCTAAGATGTTTTTCAATAGCTATACATCCTTGTTTCTTTATTACCTCATCTGTAAGATTGAGGTAATATCAATTACCTCAATTGTAAGGTAATGCCTCATCTGTAAGATTTGAACAACATAGTCCATGTCCTGAAGATAAATTTACAATTTCTTCCAAGTCTATCAAAAGCTTTTATGGATATATTATACAAAATAAAAATGGTATAAGATTATAGTTATATTAAAATGTCAGTTTTTCTAGAATGGAATTAATGAAGTCCCCCCCCCCCCCAGCAGTGCAGCCTGTCCCCATGGAAAGAGGCAGTGAACTAATTAAAGGACCTGAGTTTCAGCGTTAGCTCCATCAGAGACAAATTTGGGACTTAGGTAAATTATTTTCTATATCTGGACTTCTATACCACTAGTCAAAAAACCAAACATATAATGTGTTGGAAAAGAGACCCGATCTAAGGTTCCTGACATCTCTAAAACACTTAACTTCTGCGTACTAATTGAATATAGGGCATTACCCTACTTTGTGTCATCAAGAAACCTTTGTGGAAATATAACTTCTAATTACAGTTTGATTCCTCTCCATGTTGGGCTAGATCAGCCTTTTGTTTTGCTGAATGGATTCAACAACAGATTGCTTGGGTTGGTCTAGAGTGGCAAGATAAACGCAGAACCTCATGTTCCACACAGAGGACAGTTTTTGTCACCCCAACCATGGATGGCCTCAGTCCGTGAGATGGCTTAAGAGCCCTAGGTGTGGATGAAAGAAAATAGCAGAATCTGCAACTAGTTGTGTAATTATTGGCCAGGAATCCCCATGTCTGGACCCTGTTTTCCATGTGGGCCATGAGGTGCCAGGTCTACAGATTGACCCATTCAATTTGATTGGGAAGAAAGGGATGGAAAGCAGAGTTAGTCTTTTATCCCAGCAATGCACGTCACTGTTTCATACAGGCTTTCACATGAATTCCAGATTCTCTGAGGACATGCGTGAGATTCTCAGGTGACAAACAAAATGTGGTGAGGTTGATGTGTTTGGGCTGATAACAAACCCGGATAAGGTTTCCTGGTGTTAGATGTTGTGTTCTGGGCACCTCCGTTAAAAACACAAGGTAAACATCAATGTTTTCCATAAAGAAGCCATTAGTTAAACACCACAAAAAGAAAATCATTTCTGTTTTTCTCATTTTTAAAAAAATTTCGGAAGCCTGTTCCTTAAAACTGACTGAGCAGTTGAGGTAAGCAACAGCAGACTGCATTTGAAGTGAAACTTCAGCCGTCCTGTTGGATCCCTCCCAAGTACAGAGCAAAGAGTGCGTGGCGTCCAGGTCCATTAAGGACTGAAGTGGTACCACTGCCAGTGTTTTCTGCTTTGTTGACACAAGAACACTCTATGAAGTGGCAGTTGAATAGAAAATGAGCTTTTAGCCTGAAATAGAGTCTCATATTTCTCTACCCCCTCTCCTGCAAATATTGTTTTAAAAACACCGTTAGTGAATGATGGATGTAATTCTTCACCTATTTTTGGCTAACACTTTTTTATGGTAACTTTATAAGTTATGCAGCATAATTCTTATTCTGTTATACAGATTTTTTTTCTATTCTTAGAAAGCAGAATGGTAACTTTGAAGTATATGAAAAGATGGAAAAACATTTTCCCCTTTTTCTGCAGGTTGTAAAATCACCTAAAAATATATAACATTTCTTTCCAATTTGAATAGATATTATTTTCATTCTGTGTGTCTATGTGTACATATACATGTGGGTATTTATATTTTACATAAAAATTACATCTAAGCCTAAATATATGCTTAGATTTTACATATTTTATTTTCTATTTTTTATATTTCATATTTTAATATTTGTATGTATATCTCAGTATAAGCATTTATAGTCTTATATTTATATTATACCAAAACATAAATATTTATATACATGTATCTATGAATAGAAGGGTGAAAAAACAATATTCACTTACTGTATTTATATAAGCTCTTAGAAGGATCTTATGCATTTTTTTTACAGTTAACAAATGTTTATTGAGCATGTACTTTGTTAAGCACTATTTTAGATTTTGGGGAAATTTCAGTAAATGTTAGACCAAAATTCTGCCTTCATGAATTTTATATTTTGTCAGCTGCAGCATTCTTGATTTATTGTTACTGTTTGGGGGTCAAGGGAGTACATTAGTTGTTACATACAATATCAAAAATATTATTTAGGGGTAGAATAAATAATTAAAATTATTACTTTTCTGGGCTCTATTTCTTCATTTGTAGTAATTATTAGGAGCAAGATATTTTTATCTTAATCAATTTCATTTTATTATACCTTATATGTACAACTTTCATTAGGAAGCAACTTACGGCATTTATTATTGTTTTAGATTTTAATAAATATCATCCAGCACCAAAAAGACATGCAATTAAAATAACCATATAATTATTTGTTTTGTAAATTAATTTATCAGCAGATAAGGTAGCCTAGAGAATTTTGTATTGCGTATTTTTAGTTCAAATTCAAAACCAAATTTCTTCCTGGGGATAATTGTCCCTGTTTATATCAATCATGCTGTTGTGTTTACTTGATTATGAGAATTACATAAGACAGCTTGTAAGAATGTGTATGCTACAATGAGATAACATGTTAAAACTGATGATAAAACAGAAGCAGGCTTAAATATGTGATTAAAATGCATTCCTGATCATAAATATACTTAGGTACTTCTGCTTCTCAACTATACTTGCAGATTAAAATGATTTATGTAGCTTAAAAATATAAGTTCTCAAACCCCTTCACACTTAAAATTTGATGTGATTGGTCCCCTGACATGCGGACCACGCAATGTTAAATTTTTGAGAATTTCAAATCTAATCTATAGATAAGGCAGGAAAATCACTGCTTTCTTTGGATCACAGATTTGTCTCTCAGCTTCTGAGCAGATCAAGCCACTTAATAATGCCTACAAGTTCAAAAACAAGCCAATGTTCAGGATAAGCATCACACTGTGGTCCTTCACAGTGAGTAGATTTTTCCTGGGTGGGGGATGTGCTCAGAGGAGGATGCATTATGCTGTATGAACCACACCCTCAAGAGCATCTCTGTGAAAGATGCAGTGAGATCCATCAGACTCCCATAACGAGTCTGATCAGGGGCACCACATTTGTTTCCTTGCTATATTTTCTTAACTACTGGGCTTCTAAGATATAATAAAGGAAAAATTTTAAATGAGGTGCAGCTCGCTGAAGTAGACTGCACTAGGATTTATAGCAATATTACTTCTAGCGTGTTTCTAGTAGACATTGATTAGACACACACTAATTCTCACTGTATTGACTCTGCTATATTAAACCAAAGGACTCCCTTCATTAAATTAACAAGGGGAACAACCTATAAAAGTAATTAAGGAGGAAAGGAGGGTAAAATTAATCCTAATAAATGGTAAGGGAAGGGTTTATTTGAGTAAGTCTTGGCCATTCTGCAGTAGTGAGGATAATGTTGTATAAGTATCATTAATCTTTGTAAAGGGCTGGTACCAGTGGAAAAGGAAAACAGTGAAGAGCCAAAGCCTGAACTATGCTCTTTCAGCCATAGCTTTAGGATTGGATTTTCTGAATCTAAACCCCACCTTTTGGTGTCTATGCCTACATCTTTGGATATGACAGAGAAAGGATTCCTGTCCAAACCAGTAGAACAAGCTGAGGTTATATGAAAACATGACATGACTAATGTTAAGACCGCCAAAAATAGACAGTAAAAGTTTAATATTGTGACCTTCCAACAGGCATATTACATAATACAACAATCAACACCCCCCTTCAGTGATGACTAGGGATCAATTACCAGTGGCATTGTGCCCGAAGGCAGGCCATCGATCATTCCTATTGCCACTGCACTGATTGTTGTTGCTGTGGTTAATGCATGCTATTAAACCTGCTACCCAGCCCTCATCATGACCACTAGCTTCTCCTCATCTCCACTTTCTAATGTTTCAGGAGAATGAGGGTTAGAAACTCAGATTTGAAAGGTTGCCAAGTCCTGATGTCAGATTTTTTTGAT
Source organism: Anoura caudifer (assembly GCA_004027475.1). Taxonomy (NCBI): domain Eukaryota; kingdom Metazoa; phylum Chordata; class Mammalia; order Chiroptera; family Phyllostomidae; genus Anoura; species Anoura caudifer. Next base: position 404,116 of record PVKU01000324.1, on the reverse strand, counting down.
GAAACATTAGCTATAAAAGATCCTGACAAATAATTCAACAATATCCTCATATTTATAAAAGTAATGGTACCTCAAATTCTATACTAAAAATGAATCTTATTTCATATACAGCAAAAGTGTAGAGTGAAAAGCCTGTCAGTCCACTTTAACCAATTTGGAGAACCATGGCTGGCCCCTGAAAACCTCTACCCTTGAAGTCTTCAGTCCCAGGGGAAATGGTGAGTTAAACTGTTGGCCCTGCTACTAAGGATTCAGGACTGAAATTTTGGGAAAGAAACAAATCTGCTCTCTTCCCCAGGGTGAATATCTAAATGGTACGGGAAACTTCCTACATATTGAAAAGCGTAAAAAGGAAAAAATAACTTTCTTTTGGGATAACATTTAGTTATTGTTTTCTTACATTTTTATTTTAGGTAAAATAGAATGGTTTTATGTGTGACAGTGTCTAGGGACACTCTAACATGCTTCAACCCAGTTCTCCAGCAGGGGTTCAGAGGAATTGAACGATCCAGACTACTTCTTGCCAGCCTGATAAAGAAGTGTGATGAAGAAGTACTGTATGTACCAGTATGTATGTATATACATACATACACACACATAGATACAGATACAGGTACAGATATAGATATAGATAAATATACATAATGAAAATTGGTGTGGGACAAGTAGTGGTGTTAGCAAGCACACAAACAATGAATAGAGGTGAACACCAAAGGCAAGAGTGTCAGAGGTGATGGCAAAAAGCCCAATTTAGGTAATTGATCCACTAACATAAAGAAAGCCCTACAAAAAAAAAAAAAAAAAAAAAAAAAAAAAAAAAAAAAAAAAAAAAAAAAAAAAAAAAAAAAAAAAAAAAAAAAAAAAAAAAAAAAAAAAAAAAAAAAAAAAAAAAAAAAAAAAAAAAAAAAAAAAAAAAACCAGCAGGAAGAGAATGATGTGTTCTTTTCCTTTCTCAAGAAAACAAAAAGGGGACAGGAGGTACGCAATGCTCCCAAAAACCGTTAAGAGGTTCTATGAGTTAAAGAGAGCTTCCCCAGTTACCAGTCACGTTAGTCCTTGTCCTCCCTGTGTGTGGTGGACTTGCTCATTTGCTTTAGAGTCTCACAGGATTACAACTCAGGCTGTGGCCTCATCTGAGACTGGGCTGGTGGTGTCATCACACTCAGCCCCACAGGGTGTCAGAGGGAGGGTCACACTCTTTCACATCTGCCATGATGAAGGTAACCTGTGCACACTAGCCTGAAGAAGATGCAGGACCCAGGGCCAGACACGCCTGAGCCCTACCCCAGAAGTAGCCAACTGCCAGACACAGAGTAAACTCCTTTGAGAAAACAGCATTGCTGAGGTCAGTCTAAATGCAAACCTGCAAAGTCATGAGCTGAATAAAAGTTTATTACGTTAAACCCCGTATTTTTAATGGTTTTTTAATTTATTGATTTTAGAGAGAGAGAGAAAAGGAGAGAGAAAGAGATTGAAACATCAATTTGTTGTTCCACCCAGTTATGCACTCACTGGTTGATTCTTAGTATGCGCCCTGACTGGGAGACGGATCCTACAACCTTGGTATGTGGGGATGATACTCAAACCAGCTGAGCTACCCAGCTGAGGAAAGGCCTTTTTTTTTTTTTCTTTTTATGGTTAACACATCTTATTATATACTGCATTATTTATTGTACTGCATAAAATTAGGTGTATTAACTTTGTATTATTTCTTCTCATTTTTCTTTTTTCTTTTTTTAAATTTTAATTGTTGTTCTTGTACAGTTATCTGCCTTTTATCCCATCCCAGCCCACCTCCCCAACCCTCCCCACCTCCCTCCCATTTCCACCCCCCCTAGTTTTTGTCCATGTGTCTTTCATACTTGTTGCTCCAAACCCTTCCCCTTTCCTCCTGAAATTCCCTCCCCTCTCCCCTCTGGTGACTGTCAGTCTGTTCTCAATTTCAGTGTCTTTGGTTATATTATGCTTGTTTGTTTGTTTTGTTGATTAGATTCCTATTAAACGTGAGATCATATGGCATTTGTCTTTCACTGCCTGGCTTGTTTTGCTTAGCATAATGCTCTCCAGTTCCATCCATGCTGTTGTGAAGGGTAGGAGCTCCTTCTTCTTTTCAGCTGCATAGAATTCCATTGTGTAAATGTACCATAGTTTTTGGATCAATTCACTGACTGATGGGCACCTAGGTTGCTTCCAACACTAGGCTATTGTAAATTGTGCTGCTATGAACATTGGGGTGCATAGGTTCTTTTGGATTGGTGTTTCAAGGTTCTTAGGATATAAGCCTAACAGTGGAATTGCCGGGTCAAAAGGCAGATCCATTTTTAGTTTTCTTAGAAAATTCTGTACTGTTTTCCATAGTGGCTGACCAGTCTGCAATCCCACCAACAGTGCACTAGGTCCCCTTTTCTCCACAGCCTCTCCAACACTTGTTGTTTGTTGCTTTGTTTATGATGGCCATTCTGACTGGTGTGAAGTGGTATCTCATTGTGGTTTTAACTTGCATCTCTCTGATAGCTAGCGATACTGAGCATCTTTTCATGTGTCTCTGGATCCTCTGTATGTCCTCCTTGGAGAAGTGTCTGTTCAAGTCCTTTGCCCATTTTTTAATTGGGTTGCTTGTCTTCTTAGAGTGGAGTCGTGTAAGTTCTTAATATATTTTGGAGATTAAACCCTTGTCTGAGGTATCATTGTCAAATATGTTTTCCCATACAGTTGGTTCTCTTTTTATTTTAATATTGTTTTCTTTAGCTGTGCAGAAGCTTTTTATTTTGATGAGATCCCATTTCTTTACTCTTTCCTTTATGTCTCTTGCTCTAGGGGACATATCAGTAAAAATGTTGCTGTGTGAAATATCTGAGATTTTCCTGCCTATGTTCTCCTCTAGGACTTTAATGGTGTCATGGCTTATATTTCAATCTTTTACCCACCTTGAATTTATTTTTGTGTATGGTGTAAGTTGGTGCTTAAGTTTCATGTTTTTGCACGTAGCTGTCCAGTTCTCCTAACACCACTTGTTGAAGAGGCTATTTTTACTCCATTTTATGTTGCTGCCCACTTTGTCAAATGTTAATTGACCATAGAGACTTGGGTTTATATTTCTGGGCTCTTGTTCTGTTCCACTGGTTCATGTGCCTGTTTTTATGCCAGTACCAGGCTGTTTTGATTACAGTGGCCTTGTAATACAGTTTGGTATCAGGTATTGTAATCCCTCCTACTTGGCTCTTCTTTCTCAAGATTGCTGCAGCTGTTCGAGGTCATTTATGGTTCCATATAAATTTTTGAAGTATTTGTTCTACATCTGTGAAATATGCCATTGGTACTTTAATAGGTATTGCATTGAATCTATAAATTGCTTTGGGTAGTATGGACATTTTGATGATGTTAATTCTTCCAATCCAAGAACACAGTATATGTTTCCATTTGTTTATGTCTTCCTTGATTTCTTTCTTCAGCGTTGTATAGTTTTCTGCATGCAGGTCTTTTACCTCCTTGGTTAGGTTTATTCCTAGGTATTTTATTTTTATTTTTGCTATATTGAATGGGATTTTTTCTTGATTTCTGCTTCTGTTGTTTTATTGTTGGTATACAAAAATGCCTTTGATTTCTGAATATTGACTTTGTATCTGGCTGTCTTGCCAAATTCATTTATTAGGTTGAGCAGCTTTTTGGCCGAGTCTATAGGATTTTTCTATGTACACTATCATGTCATCTGCAAACAATTATAGTTTTGTTTCCTCCTTTCTAATTTGGATGCCCTTTATTTCTTTTTTTGTCTAATCACTGTGGATAAGACTTCCAATACTATATTGAATAGAAGTGGTAAAAGTGGACAATCTTGTATTTTTCCTGATCTTAGTGGAATAGATTTTAGGTTTTGCCCATTGAGTATGATGTTGGCTGTAGGTCTCTCATATATGGCCTTGATTATATTAAGGAATGCTCCCTCAATTCCCACTTTGCTGAGTGTTTTTATCATAAATGGGTGCTGTACCTTATCAAATGCTTTTTCTGCATCTATTGATATGATCATGTAATTTTTGTCTTCGCTTTTGTTTATGTGATATATTACATTTACTAATTTGCAAATGTTGAACCATCCTTGCATCCCTGGGATGAATCCCACTTGGTCATTGTGTATGATCTTTTTAATGTATTGCTGGATGCACTTTGCCAATATTTTGTTGAAAATTTTAGCATCTATGTTCATCAGTGATATTACTCTGAAGTTTTCTTTCTTTGTTGTCTTTATCTGGTTTTGGGATTAGGATGATGCTGGCTTCATAAAAAGAGTTTGGGAGTCTTCCATCATTTTGGATTTTTTGGAATAGTCTGTGAAGGATAGCGGTTAGCTCTTCCTTAAATGCTTTGTAGAATTCTCCCGTGAAACCATCTGGTCCAGGACTTCTGTGTGTCAGGAGTGTTTTTTATTACTGCTTGAATTTCATCTTCTGTTTTTGGGCTGTTCAGGCTTTCTGCTTCTTCTTCATTAAGTTTTGAAAGATTATTTTTTTCTAGAAACTTGTCCATTTCACCTAGGTTTTCAAATTTCTTGGTGTACAGTTCTTCATGGTAATTTCTTACAATCCTTTATATTTCTGTGGTGTCAGTTGTAATCTTTCCTCTTTAACTTATGATTGTGTTTATTTGGGTCCTCTCTCTTTTTTTCTTGATGAGCCTGCTTAAAGGCTTGTCAATTTTGTTTATCTTTTCAAAGAACCAGCTCCTCAACTCATTGATCCTTAGAATTGTGCTTTTAATCTCTATGCCATTTAATTGTGCTCTGATTTTGGTTATTTCATTCCTTCTAATTGCTCTGGGCTCTTTTTGTTGTTGTTCCTCGAGTTCTTGTAGGCATAGGGTTAAGTTGTTTGTTTGAAATGTTTCTTTGTATTTTAGGTAGGCCTGTATCGTTTTTGAAATTCCCTCTGAGGACTGCCTTCACTGTGTCCCATAAGTTTTGGATTGTTTTGAGTTCATTTTCATTTGTTTCTGGAAACTTTTTGATTTCCTCCCTAATTTCATTCTTGACCCATACATTGTTTAATAACATGCTATTCAATCTCCATGATTTTGAGTGTTTTGGGGTTTTCCCCTTGAGGTTGATTTCTAGTATCAGTCCCTTGTGGTCAAAGAAAATGCTTGGTATGATTTCCATTTTCTTGAATTTGTTGAGGCTTGTTCTGTGTCCTATCATGTGGTCTACCTTTGAAAACGTTTTACATGCATTTGAAAAGAATGTGCATTTAGTTTCTTTGGGATGAAGGGCTCTCTATATATCAGTTAAGTCCATTTCATCTAGAGTGTTGTTCAATGCCACAATATCTTTGTTGATACTTTGTTTGGAAGATCTGTCCATTTTTGACAGTAGGGTGTTGAAATCCCCTACTTTAATTGTGTTGCTGTCAATATCTTTCTTGAAATCCTCTAAGATTTTCTTTATGTATTTAGGTGCTCCTATGTTGGGTGCATATATATTTACAATGTTTATGTCTTCTTCCATAAACATTGGATTCTTCCCTTGAGTATTATAAAGTGACCTTCTGGGTCTCTCTTTATGGCTCTTCTTTTGAAGCCTATTTTGTCTGATATGAGTATTGCTACCCTGGCTTTTTTTCCTGTGCATTTGCTTGGAAAATTTGTTTCCAGCCCTTCACTTTGAGTCTGTGTAGGTCTTTTGTCCTGAGGTGGGTCTCTTGTAGGCAGCATATGTGTGGGTCATGCTTTCTTATCCATTCAGCTATTCTATGTCTCTTGATTGGAGCATTTAATCCATTTTCATTTAAGGTTATTATTGATAGGTACAGATTCATTGCCATTTTCGTACCTATGTTCCTCTTTCTCTCTTTTTCTTCCTTTCCTTAAAGCAGTCCCTTTAGCATCTCTTGCAGAACTGGTTTGGTAGAGTTGTATTCTTTTAGATTTCTTTTGTCTGGGAAGCTCCTTATTTGGCCTTCTGTCTTGATTGAAAGCCTTGCTGGGTAAAGTAGTCTTGGTTGCAGGCCTCTGGTTCTCATTACTTGGAATATTTCTTGTCATTCTCTTCTGGCTTGGAGCGTTTCCATTGAGAAGTCAGCTGCTAACCTTATTGGGGATCCCTTGTATGTTACTTCCTTTTTCTCCCTTGCGGCCTTTATGATTCTCTCTTTGTCTTGGAGTTTTGCCATTTTAATTACAATGTCTTGAAGTGGACCTCTTTGGGTTCCTCTTGAGTGGGACTCTCTGTGTTTCCTGGATTTGTGTGACTTTTTCTATCATCAAAGTAGGGAAGTTTTCTGTCATTACTTTTTCAAATAGATTTTCTATCCGTTGCTCTTCTTCTTCTCCTTCTGGTATCCTTATTATACCGATATTATTATGTTTCATATTGTCTTGCATTTCTCTTAATCCCTCTTCATTCTTTCTGAGCATCTTTTCCTTTTCTTGCTCCTTCTGTGTGTTTTTTTCTACTTTGTACTCCAACTTGCTGATCCAAACTTCTGCATCATCAATTTTGCTTTTGATTCCTTCCACTGTTTTCTTTAGTTCAGAAATTGTATTCTTCATTTCCTCTTGGCCCTTGTTGACAGTTTCTATTTCCTTTTTCATGTTGATGTAGTTTGCAGTGAGTTCATTGTAGCTTCCCTGTAGTTTCTGGTAGGTCAGTGAGAGCTCATGGAGCTTCCTGAGAACCATTGCTTTGAACTCAATATCTGATAGTTGAGTTGCCTCTGTTTCATTTAGCATTCTTTCTGGTGCTTCCTCCTTTCCTTTCATTAGGGGATTGTTTTTTTATCTTCCCATTGTTTGTGAGACTCTTCCTGTTAGGCTCAGCTTCTTAAATTGATCTGTTCTGGCTCCCTGGGTTTATGGTGTGAACTTCTGTGGTAGAATACCTATGAGATTCAGTGGTGCAGTCTCCTTAGGGTATCCTTGTGATCATAGCTTCCAGTGTCTCAGGCTTTGGAATGTCCCCTCTTTGCGACCAACTTGATTTTTTCACTCTTCCAGGTATTTTTTTGTTTTTGTCTCACTCATGGGTATTTAAAAAGAGAAAAGTGGATGAAAAAAATGAAAAAGAAAGAAAAAAAGAGAAAGGAAGAAGAGAGAAAAATTAGAAAGAAAGATGGAATAAAACAAGAAGAAGGAAAATGAAGCAAATGGAGTTGAGCATAAAAAAGATAAAAATAATAAAAATATTTAAAAAGTTATTTAAAAAAGAAAAATGAATAAATAAACGAACAAACAAACAAAAAACCCTCTTGTTGTTTTCACACTTGCCAAGCTGGATTTTCTAGTCTTGCTGGCTGCAAAGGCCAAGGGGTGATGGTATAGCTTTTCTCCCTGTTCAGCATTCAGTTATTTTTGGGCTAGTCCTCCCAGGGTTAGCCCGATGCCATTCTACACAGGGCCTCGGGTGTATGTTCTGAGCCTCCTGGGAGCATGCACTGTCCTGAGTTCATGGGTGTGAGCTTAGATCTCCTACTCTGTGCACTCACCCCAATTTCATGTGAGTGAGCTCTGGGTTTTCCATGTATTGTGCACACTCCCTGGGTTCACATGTGCAGACTCCAATTCTCCAACCGATCTGTTGCACTCCCTGGGTTCCCGGCATGGGCCACAGGTCTCCAGTTGCGCAGTTGTCCCCTTCGCATGCAGGCGCCTTCGGCCACAGGCCTCTGGTCATGCAGCCAGATGCTGTTGTGCGGGTGAATGCCCATGGTCTTGCACAGTTGTCTCCATTTGCGCGCAGGCATCTTCAGTCACTCAGCCATCTGCTGTCATGTGGGTACCCGGCTCCCCCACTAGAGCCCTGTAGCAGGCCTGGCAAGCACTCGCCCAGGGCCTCAGCAGCCCTGGTCTTTGAGCTCAACCCTGGGCTCTTATTGTTCTGAAGTACTCTCCTCACCATCCGATTTTTCAATGTCTGCTACAACCTTCAATCTCCTCCTACTTTCAAATATGCTGTGTTTCCGCTGGTTGACCACTCCATTTCTCTGCATATCGGCCAGTTTCCTCTCCCCTGTGCAGGGGGAAATGGAATCTGCTCCCTCCTACCATACTGCCATCTTCCTTCCCAAGGCCTGGTTTTGAGGTGGCTTGTTAATGCAGCATTATTTTGTAGTAGATAACTGATATGCTTTTAATTAATCTATCTCAAAATTTCTCATTTATTTTAAGAAATTACTAGTGTTATTGAGGGTGCATGTGTGTTTCAGTTGATTAGAAATCCTGGTAGTTTATACTACGGATTTTGAATTTTTTCCTTTGGTAGCTCAGCAATCAATTTTTCTAGAAATGAAGTTAATGCTGATCCTAGATCCCAGATATCAGATGTGATTTGTACAGGATATCATGTATAAATAATTGGATCCCCGTAAAATGTTCAGATGTTAGCATGGTTATTTTCCTACCACATTCCAGATTTTTTTAATCAAGTTGTGTCCAATTAATGCAATAAAAATGATATTTATCTAAGAGAAAACTTTCCATAAGATATTTGACATATGCATTCATCACAATCAAGATTTTGTTTTGAAATATGGAATCTCTACATCTATTACCTCCCAAGATTTTGTTTAAAAAAAGGAAAAAAAGACACCCCCCCCTAAGAATTAGCTTTCATTTCAGGTTTCAGTTCACATCCAAAAATGTTAATATACTTTAAAATAATCTTTATTTCATTTATTTTAATTTTAATTGACTTAGGTAGTATCTTACAGAAATAAATTATCTTCAGGCTTAAAGAAGGCTCCTAATGTGAAGGAAAGACCTATGCCAAATATCGAGTGGTGATCAATTAACTCCTGGTTAGATTTCTGCATTTAGCACCTACTTTCTCTGAGTTTTTTTAACCAAAATGTGCCTATTCTTATATTGCTCTTTTAATATTTATTTTTAAAGCTTGCTAGTGATATTCCAAATGATGTTTTTCTAATCAGATATTTTGATTATAGAAACCATGATAGGAATTTTAGAAAACCACATGAGCTCCCTGAGCAGCAACTGGTTATGTTAGAATCCTAAACAGCACTGTGTGATGGGAAAGAATTTTGAAAGTAACACCTAGGGATGTATGACATTCAGGAATAATTTCATTATTAAAATAATTTCAAGATCAGAGCTTTGTTCAAAAATTGAAAATAAAGCTACAGACTAAAACAATTTCCTCCATAGATTAACTTATATGTTAATTTATTTTTCCTACTATATAGAGATGCAATTCATTTATAGTAAACTACACCTATTTAAATTGCACAATGTGAAGAATTTTGACATATGTATGCACTGTGAAACCATCACCATGATCAAGATACCAAACATTTCTATCTCCCTGAAAAGATTCTTTATGACCCTGGGCCATTCCTTCCCTCCCTCCATCCCAACCTATAAACCACTGATCTGCTCTCCATCATTTTGGGGCAGACTACATTTCCTAGAATGTCATGTAAGTGGGATCGGAGCCTGGAACCAGAGTCGCTATGGTGTTTTGCCTGTCTGCTTTCACTCAGCGTGATTACTTTGTGATTCATCCGCGTTGTTGCATGTATTAAAAGTTGTTGCTTTTTTGTTGCTGAGTAGTTTTGAATGGAATAAATAGACTACATTTTGTTTATGTATTAGCCTATTAATGGACATCTGGGATGCTTACGATGTTTGGCTATTACAAATAAGCCTGCTATAAGCACCTGTATACATAAGTCTTTCATGGACACATGCTTCCTTCTCTCTTGTGTGAATACCCAGTAGTGGATGGGCTGCTTCTTATGGTAAGTGTATCTTTAACTTGTTTAAAACCACTGTCAAACTCTTTCTAAAGTGTTTATATCATTCTCACCCACAGTATACAAGAGGTCCAGGGTTCTATGTCCTCATGTCTGTCTTTTCAGCTATTCTGTAAGGTGTGTGGTGCTATCTAATTGTGACGTGAATTTGCATTTCCCTGCTGGCTGATGATGTTAAGTATCTTTTTGTTTATTTTTCTTTTTTGGAAGGAGGTGGGATTTGTGTATCTTATTTTGTGAAGAAACTGATCAATCTTTTATTCATTTTATTGAGTCATTCGTTTAATAGTTTAAATTCTAATGAAGTTTAAGTTAATTATTTTTTCTTTTAGGATTCAGGGGTGAGTGTATGTGTTTGTATTAACCCAAGATTATCTTTTTTTTTCATTTTCTTGTAGATATTTTAATTTCAGGTTTTATATTAGCATCTGTGATTTACTTCAAAATGTTAAAAGTATGCTATGAATAAAGAGTCTAGGTTTAATTTTCAGATATTTATTGAAATGACTTTCCACTTCTCATTGAATTGCCTTGGTAACTTTGACAAACATAAATTTACTACATATACGTGGGTCAACTTCTAAACTGGTGGTTGTGAATTAGGAGGCAGTTTTGCACTCCCCCCACTCCCATGAGGGAATAGTCGGCAATGTCTGGAGACATGTCTGGGTTGTAACTGCTCTCTAGGGTATACAGGCCAAGGGATGCTGCTGACTATCCTCTAGTCCATACAACAGCCCCACCACAAATAGTTATCTGTTGCCAAATGTCAACAGTGCCAGAGGTGAGAAACTATTTTCTAGGCTTTCTCTGAAGTTCCATAGACCTACCTTCTCACCGATATCATGCAGTCTTGTTTATTGTAGCTTTATAGTATATCCTCAAGTCAGCTGGGGTAAATCCTCCAACTTTGCTCTGCTTTAAAGAAAATCCCTTTGGTTATTCTAGATTTTTATTATTTTTATATAAATTTTGGATACACTTGTCATTGTTAAAAAAAAAAAACACTGTTGGATGTTGTTTAATTGCATGGTCTATGTATGCAATTGTGGGGGAAATCCAAACCCTGAATACTGAGACTTATTCCAGGAACATGATACTTTACTGTCCTTTTAAAGTTTCCCTCAGTGATATTTTCCACAGTTCCCAGTGTAGAGTTGTTGGATATCATGTATTAGATTTATTCTTACTTATTTTATTTCTTGCCCTATATTAAAAAATAGTGAATGCAAGGTTAAAGTTACAAATGAATATTAATAACAGGCATGTGACTATTCCATATATGTCAGTGGATTTAAGAAAAGATGTGTTTGTCCTGATTTTTGTGATTTTGTCAAATCTCTGACCCCAACTTTTTTGACTCCTGGAGAAAGGCTCTTTTGCTAAATTTTCTCTGGATGATGTTTTTCCAACTGCTTTCAAGATACTATTGTTCTCTCAGCAGTTCAACTGCCCTCAGCTTTTTCTTTAGGTTCTTGATCTGTTTGTTTGTCTCAGGGTCTCCAGAAGGTAATGGAGGATGTCTTTCGTGGTGTGCTTGGTGAGGAGGACGGGCCAAGTCTGGGCTCGGCCACCTCTCCCTTTCTGCCCTGCAGCTCTCCCAGCCTCATGCTTCCTCTCATTTTCAAGGCTGTTTTGATAGTGGCTTTCCATTTTCTGGTTGTAGTTCCTCTCTTGCAGTTTAGCATGTGATTGGTTTGTTTCTTAAAACTGGGTATCTATATGTGGTGGCAGCTTTATGTTCTCCCCTGGAGACTTCTTGGTCATTTGTTGGAACTGCTTGGTAAATTATTGTTTTTGTTGGATATATTCCATCAAAAAATGGCTGCAAAGTATCTTGTTATGTTTCCGCATGTAATGGCACATCATATTCTTAAAAGATAGAGCCAAGTTAATGCTAGATCATGTTCCCAGTGTTAACATGTGACCTGGGGGGACAGGTGGCTGTTAAAATGCTCTCACAAGCTGTGCACCAAGGGAAAGAAGTAGAGCCCAATGTTATGAGCTTAGAAATAAGTTTTTAGTTTGTGTCATCTCACACATTCTTTGTTCCCTCAGATTTCTGAATTCAGCTAGAAGCACTAATATATGTCCATGAAAGCTGTTGCAGGCTGCATTATGGTGGCCAGTAGCAAAGTCAAACACAGAATCGCAGTGGGCAAGCATGAAACCCAAACAACTCAAAATTCAGTAGAACTAGTAGGACTAGAATTCTGAACCACCCCATAAAGGAGCCATTTTTTTGCTGATTGCTTTACAACACTTTCTCCACTTATTGCAACTGATGCAGCTCCTTTCTACACTCCTCCTCATCACAGTGGAAAGCTCCTGTCTTGTCAATATCTGTGGTATTACAACACAGCTTTAGCTTTTTTGTTATACAGCATTGTAATTTTATCATCCTTAAAGACACTTTTGTTGGCTAAAGCTGCATCAGGCAAACCAAATTTGGGTAATTGGAATAAACTAAAAGAGAAGATATACCCTCACTCTCTGGGACATGGACAACCACCTTGTATGGTCAGGATCCAGGTGATAACTCAAAATGATTGTTTGCAAATTCAATTCATTTACAACTGTATTAAAACTGTTTTTTCAAGGATATGAACTTCATTGTTAACCTTTCTGGCATAAATGTTAACAAGCTCAAGAGGTTCACTGCTTGGGGTGCTCTATTCAAAAATGAGACCTTGGCTGTCCCAAGGTAATTTTATTTACTTGCAGCAAGTAAAGGAGACAGAGGATTCATATCCGAAGTTCTGCCTCCCTGAAGGGAGGCTTAGTCATTGCTTATATATACTATTTGGTCAATTAATATTGATTTCTTCTTTGCAGTTGGCAACTTTCTTAGTAAGAATGGCCCAGACCTTGAGACCCTTGTCCTTTTTAACACAAATAATTACATCTTCTGACCAGGATGTAATTAAAAATGCAAGAAAATTTTGCATTTTTTTCCTAAATGAAGATTTTAAATATGCCCAGGTTTTCACATAACAAAATTGGGGCTTGAGTATGCCAGCATTGCTCTACATTAGTTTTACAATAGATAGAAAGCATGTAACACTTTGTGGGAGTCAAAGAAAATAAGAGAGAAAATATTTACTGTATATTTTTCTTGCCCTTTGGATGGCTCCTGACTCATGAGGTAGTTTGACAAAAATCTGTAATTTTAATTTTTTTAATTACATTTACCATAATTTAAGATGACTGTAGAGTCATTTACTCAGTTTACCACAGTGATAACTTATTGTAAACCACAGGGATTCCTCCGGCTCCCCTTGAAGGCCACCCTGTTCTACCTCCCTCCAGACAAACACTAATCTAGTCTCCATTTCCATAATTTTTTCATTCCAAGAATCATACATTTTGGGGACTGGCTGTTTTTCATTCAGCATAACATAATGATGTGTCTTCTAAGTTACTGTGTATATCAATAGTTTTTCCTTTTAATTGCTGACCAGTATTCTATAGTATAGATGTGCCACAGTTTCACCTTTCATCCACTGATGGACGTCTAGTTTGTTTACAGTTTTTGACTATTATGAATAAAGCTTCTATAAATATTTGTGTAAACATAAGTTTTAATCTCTCTGCCATAAATGTCTAAGAGTGCAATGGCAAGTTTGGATGGTAGTTACATACTTAGTTTTTAAAGAAACTACCAAACTATTCCCAGAATGGTCATACCATTTTACATGTATCTTATCATATTACTGTAGGAATGAGAGAGGAGAAGTGTTTCTGGCAACTTAATGAGTGATGGTTTGCTCCATGAAAATGGGAAGTCCAAAAAAAGATGCAGGTTTGATGGAGTTAAAATCACAAGTTTTGTTTTGAACACAGTGAGTTTGAGATGCCCGAGATGGAAGGAACTACAAGTGGAGGTGGCCAGCTAGCATTGGGATAACCATCCTTGCCCAGCAGTGAGACTGGCAGGAGATGCAGCTTAAAGGTACATAGCCTAAAGTCTTATTTGAAGCCATGAGAGGACATGAGAGTTGAATGATAGGAATATAAGGATAAAGGAGAACCCTAAACAAACAAAATAGAACAGACTCATAGATAAGAAAATGGACTGACAGCTGTCAGAGGGGAGAGGGTTGAGGGGCTGGGTGAAAAGTTGAAAGGATTAAGCAAAAACAAACAAACAAACAAAACAAACCTCTTAGACAACAGTGTGGTGATTACTAGAGGTAGGGGAGGGAGGAAAAAGAGAGTGCAGGAGGAATGAGTGGTGATGGAAGGAGACTTGACTTTGGGTGGTGAACACAATGTAATTACAGATGATTTTTTTTGGAATTGTGCACCCCAAACCTATATAATTTTACTAACCAATGTCACCCCAATAAATTCAATAAAAATTAAAAAAGAGTTCTGGTCTTACAGGTCCTCAGAAGTAAAAGTAAATTCAAACTAAAAAAAAAATACATCAAGTGAGGAAGAAACTGGGAAAGAGACTATGAGGTAAATTTCAGACAAATTGAGGAAATACAGCAGGTGCTGGTATCCACGCAGCCTAGTCAGACCACGGCTTTAGGAATTGCTGCAGACATATGGTCCACTTTGGCACATTCAGTTTTGGTGGATTGGCAGCAACAGACACCATGTTTAAAAAGAACAACCTTCTTCCCAAGAGCTTACATTGCCTTTCTCAGGACAGTTGGCAAGGCAGCTAAAGGTTGCCTCAGAGAGGGTGGGAATCTAAACCTGGCTGCTTATATATGAACTCCCAGTCTCTTAATCTTCATGATCTGATTCTTAAAAATGTTGCCAAAGGCATTCATAGTACTTTAAAAAGAGGATAATTATTTTCAAATCAAATGTTAAGTTTAGGTATTAATAATGTTGAATGATCACATTAAAGACTAAACAATAATTTACTGATCAGAATTTAAGGAACTAATATTGAACAACTGTTGAAATACACCATGTGAAATTGTTCACCGCTCACAGCTCACTTTTTTAAGAATCTCTAAATGCCACAGAAGCAGCTTTTAATGTTTCAATAATTCTTAAATACTCTGTTTACAGAGAATGATATTTACTATTTTGGCTTTTGTTTCTTTACTCAAACTGTTCATTGAATGTTAAGTGAAATAATGTTTATGATCTGAATGTAATTGTATCCCCTTAATTCTGAAAAGATTCTATGGGTTTGTATAGAATATGTTATAAAATAAATGACAAAATGATTGTTCGATCAGCATATGGATGGTAATAACTAGAAAAATTAGGTTGACATAAGAAATCCATTAAAATATACTGGACAGTGGGATCAAGAAGAAAAAAAAAAGAATTATAACAGCAAAAGAGCAGTATCTGATTAACCATAGGAACAAGAGGGAAGCTGAATGTTTTTTAAAAAATTTCCCTAGACTATGAGCTATAAAAATACTTGCTTTAAAACCCATCAGGAAGCTCCTCCTTCCCTACTTGGTTGATTATGAACCAGCCTATCCCAAACCTTGGTACTTACAAGGCTTTCATAAAAAATGAGAAAATAGTAAAATTAACGTCCCTGAACAGCAATTTCATTTGCACCAGTTTCAGTCTGAGTATGACAAATCCATTCAATACATTCAACCTTTAGCAAAAAATGATTTAAAATGGATGACTACATGGGTACAGTAATTGAACTTTCTCCCTTAGCTGTGAGGAAATCATGTCTTTAGTAATAAATACTCTTTAAAACAACTGAATTTCAATACAGCGAATGACTCCACAGGCTGACTGTTAAATTCTCATTTATTTCTCCATTTTTCTCTTGCTCATATCTATCATTGGAGTCTCTCTAATCCAATTTCTTTAATTTCTTTCCCTTGGTGTCTCTAACCCTACCACTTTCCCATGGGAAGATGGGCTTGTTCTTTCTGTCCTAAAATACACATTATCCTAGTAGGTTAACTTTTCCACATAAAGTTTTTTTTTTTTTCACTTGTGTGTGCCGTATGCATTTGATGCTAACATATGTAGTGGAGAGTTCTTTACTTTTAAAAGTATGCAGGTGCTGACTCCACTTGTTGATCTTTTTAAAGCCATATGGTTTTTCTGACCTCAGATAATAAGATATAAGAGATATTGGGCCATTAAGGATGTGCAAAGGCTGTTAAAAAGCTTTTGAGAAATAACAGAATACTCTAACAGAGTCTAACACTGCCCTCACTGTCTGAAATATCCACATCTCCATTCATTTGGATGCATCGGGCAAGATAGCCAAATTGTTACTAACAAAATTGAATACAAACACTTTGCTTGTGAGACTAATATATTCTTCCCACTTTTAGAATTTTCCCCTGACAGATTATTCATGTACACGTTAAACGTGCAGATGGAAGCAGTGAAGGCACAACTGAACCAAGGCAGTTTAGTGAATACAATACCCTAAAATCTCCTTTTCTGAATAAGCAGATAGAATCCACTTAATATGTTGAACTTTATTTGTTTAGTTAAAATGGTAAGGTACTTGATTTCAAGGAGCCTAGGAAACCCAATCAAAATTTTTTGAGTTTTTATCTAATTCTACATTTTATTTACTTTAGTCAACGCCTCTGTAATTTTCAGTACAAGAAATGGCATAAATTTTAAAGATTGTGAGAAAATAAATACCTTTACTAAAATAGGAAGCATAAAATATCAGCTTGCTTAGTTTGGCTGTGTAATTTGGCCAAAATTGCTACATACAGGGCATCCAATTTAGAGTATTTTATACTTTATTTTTTATTCTCTGAATGGGTAGCAATTCTATCTTTTCTACACAACCTAATGAGAGATTTACATGACTAAACTTTAGTATAATTTATGCACTTTTCCTGTCCACATTAATGTTCGTTCAAATACCACCCAACAGTTAAGCAGTTTAAAAACAAGTCATAATATATTCTTGTGAATAAAGTTACATAAATGTAATATGAAGTTGAGAGTCATTTTACTAGCAGGACTATATTATAAGAAACCCCTTAATTTCCAAGGTATATAAAAGCTTATTAGGCAGAGAACAGGGTTATCATGAATGTGCTTTTTTCTTTATTTATAATTGTTTCTCAAAGCTGCGAAGATAGGTGGAAGGACTAACACCCACATTAATGTGTTCATTTGGTGACATCGTTTTCAGAGTACAATAAGTAAAATATTTTAAGAATATGAGTCCATGGATTATTGGTCTAAGGTCTAAAATAGATGCCATGTGTTTTTATAAGCTTGTTATATAATCACTGATCAATAATGGTTCCTTAACCATTCCTCTATGTCTTTAACATTTTTGAGAAAGAGTATACTGTTCACATGAATTTTGGGACTCACGTGGATATTACGACTGCCTGGGAGTGTTAAAACACAAGAAATTATGTTATTTCCATTATGCAATAACCAATATCATTCATACTTTGGTAAATAAGGGAGCTAATGGGTTCAAAGCATTTTGCAATTAAAAGGTGGCTAGTTAACTTCGAAGAAATTGTTTTTAATATTATGGTGACCTATTAATTTTAAATAACTTAGAAGCACTTTGAACTTCAAGCATGTGGTAAAGGAGGGCTCAAGGCACATTGCCTTTTAAAAAGTCAATATAGTCAACTAACAACAGTTTTAGAAATACCTGCTCTTGGGTCCTGTGTGCATTTCCAAAGGGAACATTCCCTTCAGAACATGAACCTTCGACATGGCTCTAAACCTGTGGTCTCTGACTTTGCCTAGAGTAAAAATACTCGATTGTAACCTGTCTTAGGTTCTCAGTTGGAATGAGCTGCTGATTAGTTTTAGCAGAGAATGGCTCAGCAGTAAACAGCTGCCTACAGGCTAATGCATCTGTAAAAGCTGTTTCTGGAAGTGACAGCAGGAAGCTAAGCGGAAAGAACCAGATACCCTGGGAAATAATCAGGTAGGCACAACTATCCCTGCCCCAACTACACCTGCCTTCAAGCTGAGAGGCTTATAAAGTGAGCAAGGGAAAGCAATCAGGAGAAATAACAACACTTTCCATCACCGTGGAATCTGCCAAGCAATTTTGACTTTTACAATCTTTAAATCTCATCTCCACATCAAATTTTCTTAACTCTCAACCCAGCCTCCAGAATCCTCCTGTTGAAAAAAAAAAGTCATGAATTTATCAATCAAGCAAAAGACATTGTTCATTTTTATCATATTATATGATATTTTTAAGCACTGATTTCTGTATACATTCTAAATCTTTACATTCTTTAAAGTCAAAAGAATTTCTCTGTCAAGAAAGTAAGTTCAGAGGTTACTTCCTAGTATTCTAGCTGCTCTGTACAATAAAGTTAATATACAAAATTCTTCACTTTTTTTCCTTTCTCCACTGGAAAAATAATGGGCCACAGTTTGCCTTGAACTGCAAATCTTTTCTAGGCTGTTTCTGGAATTTTCATTGTGAAAATGAGAAAGTTGAAGTTGGGAGATAGAAATTTCTAGTAAGTCATTGTTCCAAACCATGAGTTAGATATTCTCACAACTAATCATCTAATGTCATGTAAAAGAAAATAGACAACAAATCAGTATGAATTAGGTGTTCATGGGCTGTGTTAGGTATGGTCTGGAAAAAATGCTTTTTAATCACCAACCATAGTTTCTGCTTTTCCAGTATGTCAGAAGGAGGCAAATTAGCCAGAATTTTAAAATAAACATTTAATTATGCAAATCTCTTTTATCACATATTTCAAATAGAAGACCTATTATAATATACTAATATTCTAAGATACTATTATGAAGCTTGGCCAAATACCTTTCATTGCTATTAAAGTAACAAAACAAACCTGACATTTATTGTGTTATAATCTCTTTTTTACATGCAAAATACGAATTAATAGGTTTTGAGCATAGCCTTAAATTATTTTCGGATCTATGTACCTCTTTCCCGGAGCGTTTTTATCAAAAGAAAGAATGGAATGTAAGGCCTGTAGAATCTCTTTGTCAGGAGATTGTATGAGCTTCTATTTTAGGTTCTTATTAGAGAACAGGGAAAAATTGTCTCTTGGTGTCTCATTAAGCCAAGAGCGTGTCAGTTAGATGTCATTTTTGTACTTGCCTCAAATTAAATAAGAGATTTGTGAATGACTGAGCAGTGTGATTAATGATGTTAAATGGGGTCAGATGTCCCTGCCCCAGCACACACATCGTATGGGCAATCATGGTCCGCTCCACAGAGCTGAGCCCTGTGCCCATCCCTCTGACTTAGGGAGCATGCCAGCTTGTGGATGAGGCAAGGTGCAGCACTTCTGAGTGGAGGAGAGAAAGCAGTAGGAATGGCACCTGAAACTTACTAAAACTGCCTTATACAGGCACCATTGAACAAACCAGTGAAGTGAGTCTCTGTCTCCTGGTATACTGAAATGTCCTCAAAGAAACTCCTAGGCAGCTGGTGAGAAGGATTCCTAATTTTGCTACATCCTGAAATAGTAAACCTATAAATCCTTTTAAAATCTTGGATTATTATATTATTACAATGAGCTATTGATTGGTAAAATAGACAAAGAACACTCTAATGCGGATACAGAGAGCAGCTCTTAGGTGGCTCCTCCATATGTGCAAACACAGCTTTTATTATCCTGTTTTGTAAGTTATTTTGCTTTTACCTCATAAAGTAGCAATCACGCACTCTATACATGACCAAACATCAAACACCATAATCGTCTCTGAGCCTTAGATATTAAAAAGGAAAATATTGATACTGGGGATACAGAAATAGGGTTTATTCTGAGAAAATTATTGGAAATATTAAATTCCTTCTAAAATCTTATTTATAATTATATTTCTAGCTAATTTCATCCTGGTGTGACTGTACTTATTCATTATTACCACTTGGCACTTTGTACCTAGGTAGATTTATTTTATTTCTAACAACAATTATTATTCACATGCACATTTATAGAGAAATTCATCCTAATGGGATTCATAAATTTATGTAGGATGTTCTAAAGTCTTCAGGCAAGAACTTAACAATTATTTCATTTCTTACTTTTAAAAATGAAATTCATGAGAAGTTCATAATGTAATTAGTACAATGCCTGAAAGATCTCAGAAATTACTGCAGTCTTTTGAAAGGTAGGAAATGGCTTCTTTTGAAGAATAGGTTAAAATGTGGTAAAAAATAAAATACTCATCCAGCTTTAAATTGTACTCAAATCTCACAAAGCCTGGAGCTTCAACATTAAATAATGATCTTATTGCTTTACCTAAATCATTTTCACCTTTTCTTCAATAATTTTTGTATTATTTTTTTAATTCAATGAACCATAGAAAATAACTCCAGATCTGTAAGCCTAAGGTGGTAATTTTAAAACTAGTAAAACTTCTAAAAATTACACATTTTCTTTTTCACTTGTTATTGTTCTTTGGAAAACAAAGGCAATGAGGGGACATCAGGGATCATCTAGTTTAATTTTCTTTAGAGATGAATTTGTGCCCAGAGAGATAAAGCCAATTAACCAAAATAAAGCAGATACTTGGCAGAGAAAAGTAGACTACCAGGCCTTCCAGTCTAGAGTAAGGCCTTCAGCCCAGCCAATGTTCTCATCTCTTTCCAAACTTAATGTTAACATATTTTTATGGTTCTTTAATCTGAAAACAAATCAACCTGAAGGGCTTTTCTATATATATAAATGCAAATTAAAAAAGGCAAGCTACTCTGTTCATGAACAACCTTCATTTATCTTGAAGCAATGGGACATTAGCAGCACCCTGAGCCCTCCCCACATGCTCCCCTAGTCACCACCACCCAAAGGAAGCACCTCCTGGCTTCTGTCACCATTGGTTCATATTGGCTGTTTTTCAACTTACATAAAACTTGAATAATGTGGTAAAAAAATAAAAACTCTGAGTTAGAAAATTTAATAATTAGGCAGAATTTGTATTTGGCATGCTCATGACTCTTTGATCAGACTCCTTGTCCTCTCTCAGTAATGCCTATTCTTATGCTCTGAAATGTAAGGCAGATCACTCAAAAGAACTTAAGGTGTGTACCTGTCAAGAGCATTTGGAATTCTGAAGACATGATCTTCTTTAATGAATGCTTCTATAGGGATGGAATAGTCACCCCTGCAATTTTAGATGGAGAAGCCTTCCTGTAGCTTCTTCCATGAGGCTACGTATATTTATGCCTGTGCTTATTCATATTCCATTTTGTTTCCATGAAGGATTTCAAGGAAATCCTTTCCAAGAAAGGAAACTACCAAGACAGCAAGTTAGAAAGGAGGCTAAGTATCCAAAGAGCCATAAATATGTATTTTTAAATGAAGTTTTGCTTGTACACAAACCAATTCAAAGCCACATAAAGTCTAATAAACTCCTTTGTACTAATAAGTACCAACATTTTGTTTCTCTTAGTAAAATGTTAATGCAATGCAAATGTATTTCTCTATCTTAAATAAATGTACTCCTCTACACTATAAATTAATAAAAATAGATCCAATTATAGAGTTTAAAACACTACCCTTTTTAAAAACCAACTTCTAAATTATATAAATATTAAAATGTAGAGAGAAAACAGAATACATTTCTGAGTCAATATCTTACCATAAACATCTCAAATTAATTATTAACTTCCTACAATCAACTAATTTATTTTGATATAGTAAAACATAAAGGGTTCCACAAAAATTATTTTATCTGCATCAATTTCATCTGCATACTGTATATTTTTCATTGAGCTTTAAGTAGAGCTATTTATATGTGTACCTGTAGAGCTACTTATATATATGAAACACATATTAGGTTTTTTAAGAACTACTGTCATGAAGGAGAAAAAAATTAATCAGAAGTCAAGAAATAGAATAAAAATGGTATAATTCAACAGAGTGTTAGGATGGCAATAGGTAATAAGTTGTTTGGAAATTATTTTACCTTCCTTTCAGCCAATGTTCTGTCACATGGAGTCAATGGCTGTAGCATTATTGCCTGCAATAATGCTTACCCAAATGTCAATATGCATAACCATTGGCACTGACATCTTTGTGTCAGAGTTGGCTGCCAGTGAAACCCAACTTAAAATATTCTCTAAGGCGAGACAAAGAGATACGCTTTACAAAGTAATACATCGAATGTCCAGTGTTCCCTATTTACAATGAGTCATTGGTTCCTATATCTCTGGTCCAATGATCTCTATGGAAAGAGAGAATGTGAAATAAGTTGTCAGAAGACCTGGGCTCTAATGCCTGTTACCCCCATGTGTTAGCTTCATGACCTCAACAAGTCACTTGCCCTCTCTTGAATGTACCTTCCACGTCTAAAACATGAAAATGACTTTCAGGATTCCTCCCCAGGGCTGCTGAGAAGTAGATATGAAAGTGAGATCACTCTCAAAATAGAAAATGGAAACACTATTCCTAGGAGCCTACATGAGAGGGGGGCACTGCAGGGACAAAAACAAGGATGCTCCAAGGCGTCTGCCTTCCTTCTTCTCCTAACACTTGATTCATTTTCTCAGTAGGAAAGATGCTTTATGAAATGTTTGCTTTGTGTTTCTTTGATTTTTATCTTCAATAATAGGCCATTTTCATGTACTCCTCAATAAATAAAATTGCATGGAAGTTCAGTATTTGGGGTGAATTTTCCTTTTACCTTCCCAAACCTTGAATCTCTAAAATATTAATCTGCTTTCTGAAGCCAACTCACCTGACATTAAACAGATGTGAATTTAGTAAAATTAAGCTATTCCAAATATCACAAATTTCAGAGTTCTCTCTCTGAGCTTACAATTTCCAGAAGATTCAGGAGAAAGTAAAGAACATTTAGAAACAATGGCTGTTCTCAGATATACATACAAAACAAACAGATTATTTTGTGTCCCTGTAGTGATCTTCAGAGGTTTTATTGTCTTTTATCAGCTTTGTCCTAACGTGGAGGGAGATGGGAGGACTGGCAGAGTAAGTAATAAATCACACAGAGTTGTCATTTATCTATCGGATCCATTATCATTCATATTTAATGCAGCCTATGCTTGACTTTTAAGGTTTTTTTTAATAAAGAGGCACAGCTTTCCCATTTTCAATGACATCTGCAAAATGCATTATATGCAAGAATTTTTCTCATTCTTTGTCTGTGTTGATCAAGCAGATGTTTGAATTGTTGAACAACATCGAGCAGCAGCTGCAGTGGTTTGTGCCTTCACTCCTTTCCCAAACATGAGGAACAAAGTGGTCCCCACCAGACACTGCATTCACCTCCTCACTGGAGCAAAATGAGCTATACAGTTTTTTTGGCAAAATATCTACTAAAGCCAAAATGTATTACCCAGCGAATATCCATGAAAATTGCCCCCACTCCCCATTTTTTGGAGCAGAAACACCTATTGATTAAAAATTGATTTAGGATTACTATTAGCCAGAAAGGAGTCAGAGGAACTGATATTGAATCTTTATAGGCTTTCCCTAACATCTGATTATGATTTATTAGTTTTCATGGGTTCTTTTTATTTTCTTAAAATTATTTATTTATTTTTTAAAGTATATTTTATTGACTATGCTATTAGAGTTGCCCTAATTTTTCCCCTTTATTTCCTTCTGCCCTGCTCCCCCTCACTCTCCAGCATTCTCCCCGCTCCACTTAGTTCACGTCCGTGGATTCTACATATATGTTCTTTGGCTTGTCTATTTCCTATATTATTCTTAACCTCGCACTGTCTATTTTATGCCTACCAATCATGCTTCTTATTCCCTGTACCTTTTTGTCTCCCCATTCTCTCCCTCCCCCTCCTCGCTGATAACCCTCCATGTGATCTCCATTTCTGTGATTCTGTTCCTGTTTTAGTTGTTGTTTGCTTAGGTTTTTTTTTAGGTTCAGTTGTTGATAGTTGTGAATTTGTTGTCATTTTACTCTTCATAGTTTTTTATCTTCTTCTATTTCTTAAATAAATCCCTTTAACATTTCATATAATAAGGACTTGGTGACAGTGAATTCCTTTAATTTTCACTTATCTGGGAAGCACTTTATTTGCCCTTCCATTCTAAATGATAGCTTTACTGGATAGAGTAATCTTGGATGTAGGTCCTCACCTTTCGTGACTTCAAATATTTCTAGCCCCTTCTTGCCTGTAAGGTTTCTTTTGAGAAATTAGCTGATAGTCTTATGGGCTCTCCTTTGTAGGTAATTCTCTTCCTTCCTCTTGCTACTTCTCTCCTTACCTTTAATCTTGAGTAACTTAATTATGATGTGCCTTGGTGTGTTCCTCCTTGGGTCCAATTTCTTTGGGACTCTCTGGGCTTCCTGAACTTCCTGGAAGTATATTTCCTTCACCAGATTGGGAAAGTTTTCCTTCATTATTTGTTCAAATAAGTTTTCAGTATATTGTTCTTCCTCTTCTCCTTCTGGCACTGCCATGATTCAGATGTTGGAATGCTTAAAATTGTCCGAGGGATTCCTAAGCCTCTGCTCATTTTTTGCAGACTTGTTTCTTTATTCTGTTCTGGTTGGATGTTTATTTCTTCCTTTAGTTCCAAATCTTTGATTTGAATCCTGGTTTCCTTCCCTTCACTTTTGGTTCCCTGTATATTTTCCTTTATTTCACTCTGTATGCCTTCATTTCTTCCTTCATTTTGCGAACAAGCTAAATCAATTCTGTGAGCATCTTGATTACCAGTATTTTGAACACTGCATCAGATAGGTTGTCTGGTTAGCTCTTTGCTTAGCTCTTTTTCTGGAGTTTTGATTTGTTTTTTTTTTTTGGGGGGGGGGAGGGCGTATTTCTTTGTCTTAGTGTACCTGTTATCTTTAATGGCAGAGCCTTGTGTATTCGCTAGGGTGGGACAACCCTGTTTGCTGTGTTGTGGAACTGTCTGTGAGGGAGGGGCCAGAGAGGGAACAATGCTGCTCATTTGCTCAGCTCTAGCCCCACTTTCCAACTAACTCTCCTGTGAGACTGGGAGATTCTCCCACCTTCACAACCCCACAGGATTCTACATCCAGAGGTTTTGAGTCATTAGTTTCCCAGTCAGCTAGCCCCTGCCTCACCCAGGTAGTCTGCTGCCTTGCCACATGCAGGTCCTCTCTGCCCGTCTGCCCATTTCCCCCTTTCCTGCCATTCTGGATAAATGTTTCCTTAACTCCTTGGTTGTCAGAGAGCCACACAGTTCAAATTTCTGGAAGTTCTGGTTCTTTAGAGTTTTTAAATTGGTTGTTATCTTCCTTTAGGTTGTGTGAAGAAGCAAAACATTTCCACCTATGCCTTCATCTTGGCCGAAATTCTCTTTTGCTTTCTTAGATAGCATTTACTAAACTATTTACATATTTTCAAGAATTCATAGATTTTGTCACTTCAGGTTTTAGACCAGTAGATGATATGTTTACATTTGATATGGAGATATTTGACTATATAACAGCAATTTATTAAATTTCCATTGTGAAATATTATTTTGTACTGTGTAAGGTGGTTTTCAGCCTACATGCCAGGCTTCTTTCTTTTACCCTTGTACCACAGAAGCTCTGTGACTGGAATTCAGTTATCAAAAATCAAGGTCAGAAAACCAATGGTCTCTCTTGTGTATAAATATAACATGGTTCTGATTTGCAATTCAAAGTACTGAGACAGAACTTAAAAGATTAACATTTAAATTAAAATGTTAATCCACTGATGGCTAAAATTCCTTCAGCTCTAGATAATGCTATCTGCTACTCAGAAATCAACACACTGTTTACTTAACCCACATAAGAGTTCTCTGCCTTTATTTCTGAAGTAATGGATATTCATTTCCCATTTGTGTTCTATGGCAAAGATTTCATTCTCTCTGACTGATCAGATCCTGCCCAGCCCTCATGGTCTTGCTCAGGTCTCACCTTCTCCTTACAGTCTTCTAGAATCTCTCCAGATCATAGTCATATTTGCCATTTCATTGCTGTGATCACTCATCTAGAAAGTTGTAATTATTCTAAGATGACAACTTTGTTGTTTTGTATTTTCTTTTCTACATTATTACCCATCGGCACCCTAGCTTCCAGAGTTCAGTCACTGTGGCTTACAAATTATATTTTGTTTAGCAAAATTGACTACAGAATTGCATTTATTAGTAGGTACTCAATATTTTTGTTGATTAATTTTAATTTTTGAGCTCTCCTCTGCTGCTGGTGGGCATCTAAAATAGTTCACTTGCCTTGGAAAACAATTGGCAGTTTTTTAGAAGTTAAACATAAACTTACCATATGACCAAGTCATTCCATTACTAGGCATTTACCCAAGAGAAATGAAAGCATATGTCCATACCAAGACTTCAAGCTTTAAGTTAAAAGAAAATAAACCAAGTTGTATTGCATTGTGTGTATTCATCATAGATTTTTTTTTATCCAGTCATCTATTGATGGGCACTTGGGTTGCTTTCGTAGCTTGGCTATTATAAATAATGCTACAATGAACATAGGGGTGCACATATTCTTTCAAATTAGTGGTTTGGATTTCTTTGGGTATGTACTCAGAAGTAATATTGCTATGTCATAAGGCAATTCCAGTTTTAAATTTTTGAGGATCTCCATACTGTTTTCCACAGTGAATGCAACTATTTCCAACCCCACCAACAGTGCACGAGGGCTCCCTTTTCTCTGCACCCTTGCCAACACTTGTTTGTTGATTTATTGATGATAGCTTTTCTGACAGGTGTGAGTGATTCTTCATTGTAGTTTTCATGTGTATTTCTCTGATGATTAATGATGTTCAACATCTTTGCATATATCTATTGATTATTTTTACACCTCCTTGGAGAACATGTGGCCATAAAAAAGAATGAAATCTTACCATTTTCAATAGAATGGATGGACCTAGAGGGCATTATGCTAAGTAAAATAAGCTAGACAGAGAAAGACAAATACCATATGACTTTATATGTGGAATTTAATGAACAAAATAAACTAACAAACAAAACAGAAACAGATTCATAGATACCAGGGAATAGACTGATGATTACATGAGGGGTGGTGGGTTGGGGGATGAGTGCAAAAGGTGAAGGGATTAGATGTACTAACTGATAGTTACAAAATAGCCATGGGAATATAAAGTAAAGCACAGGGTATATAGTCAACAATATTGTAATAACTATGAATGGTGCCAGGTGGGTACTTGAAATAGCAGGAGGCACACTTTGTATAGCAGAAGATTGTCTAACCCCTATGCTGTACACCTGAAACTAATACAAAATGATGTTGAATGCAAACTATAAATAAAAAATAAAATTAGAAAGTAAACCAATATAGAGAGTTCAAGTTGAGAGAAAATAAACCATGCTTAATCTATGGAAACCAATATATCAAAGTAATGAAAACTTCATAATATAGACCTTCAAGCTTATAAACTAATAAAGCTTCAAACTTAAATTCTGTAACAGAGAACAACTTAAGATCTCCTGCATTTTCATCACTTATTTTCTAAAATGTAATGGAAGTCAAGATAGTATAAATGGAAGAAATGATCCAGAAACATAGGGGGGGGGAAACCCTGAAAGACCTTACTCATCACCAAGAAATAAATTTGAGTAATATATATGTTAATAAACATACCAACAAGCAAAATAATTCTAAGACAAATATACTAAACACAGTATTATTCCACTCAATTGTTCTAAAATATTCACAGTTAGTTTATGGATACATTTCACAGGGGCATCATGCTACGGTAGAGTAAGAATGAGATGGCAAAATGGGGTCTGTGTTTTAGGTCCAGATGTGTGACTTTGGGCAAGTCACTTGGCCTTCCTAACATTAGGTTTGATGTTAGGCTTATATGAGCCTGAGAGCATCTCTGGCTCTAAATATCCATATTTCAATGAAGTAGCTCTCTCATTTATAAAACCTACCATTTTGTATATCATTTTCCTAAGGAGTGAAGTGTTTTCTCCTTCTCCTTATTTTTTTAAAAAAGATCTTTGTTTATTTTTAGAGAGGAGAAGGGAGGAAGAAAGAGGGAGAGAAACATTGATTGGTTGCCTCTTGTACATGCCTTGACTGGGGACCAAGCTCATTACCCAGGCATGTGCCTTGAGTGGGAATCGAACCAGCAGACCTTTACTCTGTGGGATGATGCCCAACCAACTGAGCCACACTGATCAGGGCAAGGTGTGATTTCTGTATCATTGTGATATCATTGCTTGATATCATTGTGATACCAAATTAATGAAAAATCAGAGTTGTAGCTGATATAAGGAATGGTTATTTAAAGACAAACATTTTAAAGACAATTTTAAGAGCATAAATGCTTTAAAATTAGTCTTGCATGGTTCCCCAAAGTAAGCAAACTCTAATTTGGTACATATCTTAAGAATTGGGATAAGGTGTGTTAATTCCAGTTAACAATGGATATTATACAACAAACATAGAAAACCCCTTTACTTGCTTTCAGTCATTCTACTATATTGAGCTGTGTAATTTACACCCCAAATGACAGCTACAAAAAACTGTTCTAGAAATATGAAATCTTTGTCTAGTAATTCCCTCTATGTGTTTCTGGCAAATAATTGGGGCTTAAAAGAAATGCTCCCTCTGTTCTCATTTCAAAAGAGCAAAGACCTAGCATACTTTTCTACTTTTAAAAAAATTTTCAAGTCACTTGCATTTGAAGAAAGCCAATGTTAATATTTTCTTTTAATTTCATAGTGTTTACAAAGTAGTTCAAATGGTTCTCATACCTCTGCAACTTAGATCTAGGTATAACATATCCTCTAAAGATGTTATTCTCACTTTCTCACATTTTAAAGATTCTCCAGTGGAATGTCAACCAACTGGTCTAAATCATCTGGCTCATCAGCTGATGACATCAGCCCAAATCAATGGAAAGAGAAGTACAATAATACTCTGCTATTTAATCACAAGTAGAGCAGGAATGGAGACATTGCTTCAAAAAACTTTCCTAAGCAATGGAAATTTAGGCAAACTATCTTAAGCATAGTCTTGCTTTCATCAACAGAAAATATGCCAGGACATGTGACACAGTCACTGAGGTAAACAGAGGGAAAGGTTATAAGACAGGTAAATATCCTGTCCCTATCTCATAAATTTTCTTACCTCTCCAAGCACAACTGGTTTGCTTCAGCCTTAGCGGTGATACCCAAAACTACTCTCTCTGGCTGAAAAACAGTAAAACAAAACCCAAACAGTAACTTATCTGAGTTTCAGATATCCTGGTATAAAAAGAAATGATAAATATGCATTGAACACATGTAAGTATATTGAAATTTTCTTCACCTAAGAAAAATAACTGCTTGAACAATATTCCAGAGTCCAACAAGCATTTTAAGCATCTGCTCTCTTTCCTTATAAGACTGACCTTTATTCCCCCCACCGCTCCACTGTTACATCCATGAGTGTTGTTTGTCAGCATTTAGTACTTGCCGTTTGGCAGTAATAATCTTTCTAAGTTTGACAAGATTTAAGTAATTTCAAATTGTTTTCAAGGCTCACTTTCAATTCCTGTTTTAAATTGCAGTATATGAAGCATGTAAAACACTTGTTTCAATGAGAACATGATGCTTGCACTTAGTATTTACACAATATGAAATAAATCATGTCACAGTTAATAAGGTCTAATTCTATTAATGTCAGAAAAGATTAACGTAGGTTCTCTCTTCTAAGCAGACTTTCCCGATACTCTCTGAATTATTTCTGACAGTGTTAAAATTAGACTAAGCCTACAAATAAAATAGGCCAGCAAATAAATTGAAGTAATAAATTAAGATATTGTGTGAGGAAAGGTGTTTGTGGTCAAAGCAGCAGATTTGATTGAAAACCCTAGTAAAGTTGTCATCAACAACACACTTATTAGTATCTCTCCTGATGATTCTAGCTGCCTCTGAATCGAGTTTTGTTTCCTTGTGTGTTTTTTATTAAATGTAATTTTCATACTTATGATATAAAAAAGTTAATGATAATTAAGACAGGCTATATCAGAGCAAGTGAGCATGATTTAATAATACAACAAAAGAGGTTTTGCTTGTCAGGTTGGTTAGCTTGATCAAGGATAGCTGAAATGTGTAGTTAGATAGACCTTATCAGTTTGTACAGCCAGAGAAATGTACATTGGTGGTAGTTTGAATTATCTCTTTTATTTCTACACTTGTTTTCTGGTACCAATTAGTACTCATGGAGATGTATCTTTACAAAAAGTGGGAAAAAAGTATGTCTTTGATTTAACATTTCACTGAACTTTCTCTAGCCATGAAAAAGTATTGCTTTCATACAAAAAATTTATTTTACAATATGGTTGCATTCCAACTGGTAGTAAATGATGTTATTTCTGTATTTCACTAAGAGAAATATAGATTAATTTGGAATAACTGGAAAAGAAAGAGGTAAAGTTATCTGAAATAATGTAGAATTATATAAGAATAATACATAAACCTATAATACATAATACATAACATAACATTATGTTCTTAATGGGCAAAACAGTTGACCAAGGACATATATGCTCATAAATATATACATATTATTTATAAAGTATCTATATTATTGAGGACATATACATTATCTGAATTCTCTGAAATAATTTAGATAGAATTTATTATAATCCAAGAACAAAACTTGGGCAACTCAAGGAAGAGAATTTTACGCTGATAATGAAATAGAGATAAGAGAGGACATGTTAATATACAATTTAAAACATTCAGAAAAAAATAAAATGGAAAGTCTGTAGCTACTAGTGTCACGCTTCAATGTGCCCTATTCCAACAATATTTTTTCTGTAATAATGGAGTTAAAAAGATTCAGATGACTTGGATTTTAAAATACTATGATTCTGAAAGTAATAGAATAAAATAGAAGTGATTTAAGAGAATAAGTAGCACTTAAAATGCATATGAGTTAATAAATTAGATATTTCTAACAAGTTAGATTGGATCTAGAAATTAAAAAACACAAATAATCTGAAATAAAATATGAAAAAAATTTGAAACAAAAATAACATTAAGAACAAATGTAAAATTGGGTCCTGGCCAGGTTCCTCAGTTGGTGAGAGCATTGTCCCAATACGCGAAGGTTTTGGGTTCGATCCCAAGTCAGGGCACATACAGGAAGCAACCGATGAGTGCATAAATAACTGGAACAACAAATCTCTCTCTCATTGTCACTCACTCTCCCTTCCTCTCTCTTTCTAAAATCAATTAAAAGAAGTAAAGTTGGGAAAGAAAAAAATACATATTAAAAAATACAGGAATATCTCAATGTAAATGAGCCAAATACCAGAACAGGCAATACCCATAAAAGAATCTTCAGATGATGAGCAAATGAGTATAAAGTTTAATCACACGAGTCTAAGACTACAGCTAAGAATGCTGTGGTTGACACATAGGGTAATAAGCTAAAATCACAAATGATAGATTGGTTGCCAGCACAAACAAGTTAATAGCTTTTAAAAAATCAATAATATTCATTTAATAACATAACATAGCTTTTTAAAATAGTCATTATTTTGAATCATTTTGTTAGAAAAGAAATCCTGATCAGTCCTATCAGTTTGGGTGATTATGTCTCTGATTAGTATAAAGGAAAATATACATATTAAACTGACTTTATTTTTAATTATAGAAAATAGGCTTATTTTTCTTTGTTATGGCAAAGAAAAAATTAAGATGATCCAGCCTTAAAAAATTGTCTGAAATTCAGATACTAGAGCTAAATATACAGACTAAAATAAGAAATCATAAAAGTGGCTCATTTTCTTCTATTGGGGGAATTATACGTTCACTACAAATTCTCAAAATACAGGTAAATATCAATTTGTAATACTTCATAGCTACAAAAAGAAAACTGGCCATAAAAAGGAATGAAATGGAGAGCTTGTAGCATTTCCATGGGAACACTTGAGTAGTAGGATGAATAATGTAAGTAAAAGCCATTCTGTAAAAGGTTTCCTAACCTGATTGTCTCATAAACATAAAGCATCGACTTCCGCACCTGGCAAGTCCTGGTATCAATGGAATAAGCACACAGTGAACTTCAGTCAGTTCCCTGCCAACATGATATAACATAGAAAATATAAAAAAATCTTTCATTCTTTATGGAAAAGGATGAATTTTACTTTTAACCTGATCAATCCTCTCACTAACGTTCAATAACAATTTACCTTTTAGATGCTACTTAATTTAGCCTTAATTTATTTTTCTGGAAAATGACTCCAGGCAAAATTGAATTTAATAACAACCTATTTTTCCTTCTTAACCTTCATCCTTCTAAAGATGCTATATAGCACAAATCATTGTAAAGTTTTAAACTTTATTTTTAGTGTAATTTACCTAAAGAAGTCTACTAGAAAATCAAACAAAAATTTTGTATAATCTATTTTCAAAACCATGTGAGCCTTCTGGTTAAGGTAGAAGAGTGAAGTAAGTGCTCATGTGAACAATTACTAAATGAATCTGTTTTTAAAAAATGTAATTGAAGATACTGGGAAGCATCCAAAACCAAAGAGAAATAGGGGTGGGAGAGTTAAGACCCAAAAAATGAAATTGGAAGAAGAACTGAAAGTTTTGCCCTGGTGAGGTGGCTCAGCTGGTTGGGGCATTGTCCTGTGTACCAAAAAGGCTGCAGGCTTGACCGTGGCTCAGGGTACATATCTAGGTTGTGGGCTTGCTCCTCAGTTGGAGCACGTATGGGAAGCGATGGATTGATGTTTCCCTCTCACATTAATGTTTCTCTCTCTCTCTCCCTCTCTAAAGTCAATAAAAAATCTATATCTTCTAGTGAAAATTTAAAAAAAGAAAGAACTGAAAATTATGATTTCCCAGGTGAAGCTGCTCAACCTCCAGAACTACAGCTGCAGAAACAGGGTGCTTCCACCCTGTTTCCACTCTCTCATTAGTTAAAAGTGCTGGACATCAGAACTCAGAGCTTGAAGTGAAGCTGAAAAATGTAAAAGAAAAAATGAAGGGCAGCATGAAATCCATAGGAGAAAAATAATCTACAGTCAACCAGCCCAGCACATTAAGAAAAGACATTGCATCCACCAAATTAAAACAGTATAGCAAGAACAAGGTGAGCTCATGATACATGAAGATGCTGTGGGAATTTAAAATTAGAGAGTGACATTGATGGTTAATACAAGGGTGTAAGATAAAGGC
Organism: Anoura caudifer; assembly: GCA_004027475.1. Lineage (NCBI taxonomy): Eukaryota > Metazoa > Chordata > Mammalia > Chiroptera > Phyllostomidae > Anoura > Anoura caudifer. The sequence goes on along the minus strand of PVKU01000324.1, from coordinate 371,319 downwards.
AGAAAAACCTCTCTGAATTAGTCTAAAAATTAAAAAAGGAGAAAAACAGTTTAGAAATATATGGATATAATAAAATAAGAGCATCAATCATGTTCAAAACATGATTGTGTATGTGCAGGGTTTATACACACCCATGTATTAGGTGTGTATAATACATAGACAAAAATTTTTAAGAAAATAGTACAAAATTTGCTAGAGTGGAAGAATTTAAAGTTGCCTCAGTGAAATTGTACCCAGTACCCCAAAATATGAATGCAATCATCTAAATAAGGCATGTTGCTGTACGGTCTGAAAATACTAGGCAAAAGACTAATAGCTTACAGGAAGAAAAATCAGTTTCCTCCAGAGAGAAAGAAAACCAAACAAGTTCATATTTCTCCACTTTAAAGTATATTGGAAGAGAAATTAAAATTGATTCCTTTCACACTTCAAAAACACCGGTAGCCAGGAATACAGTGCAATATGCCTCTCAAGTTCTGAAAGAAACTATTTTTCATCCTAGAAGCTTATGATCATCAAATCCATCAAATGAGGAGAGAATAAAGGTGTCTTTAGACATGCAATGACTCAAAATACTACCCCATTTGAAACACCCTTTCTTTCAAAGTTGGTTAGATTTTCACCCTTGAATATACATTTTATAAACCTCCCACCTTACTAACTTCTCTTTATTAATGTCCAAAATACACTTTTCTCATTGCTTCTATCTTCCTTCTCCTATCTCATTCCATGCCTTATTCATCTCTAAATGTGTCCAGCAATTTCCTTTTTACCCCCACAGAACACCCTCTAATTCATTCTTTACATAGCATCACATTTAATTTTTGTCTTTAATTTTTTATTGTTATAAAGCATACACAATATAAAAGGTACTGTTTTAGCTATTTTTAAGTGTATGATTTACTGTTCTTAAATACATTCGCATTGTGCAACCGTTACCATCATCCACCTCTAGAACTTTTTCATCATCTTAAACTGAAATTCTGTACTCCTTAAACATTAACTGGTCACCTACTTCCCCAGTTCCCAGCCCTTGGTAACCACTATATATTACTTTTCTTTATAGTGGTTAAAAAAAAAAAAAAAACACAACAAAATTTACCATCTTAACTATTTTTAAAATTATTTATCTTTAAATTTAATTTATTAAGGTGACATTGGTTAATAAAACCATACAGGTTTCAAGTGTACAACTCTGTAACACATCATCTGTGCACTGCATCACCTGCTCTCCACGTAAAGTCCAGTCCCCATTTATCCCCCTTTTGCCCTCTTCCATCTCCCCTTACACCCTTTTCCCTCTGGCAATCACCATATTGTTGTCTGTGTGCATAAGTGTTTTTTTGCTTAATCTTTTCACCTTTTAACCCAGTTCCCAAACCCCCATCCCCTCTGACAGCTGTTAGTCTGTTCTCTGTATCTATGAGCCTGTTTTTATTTTTTGTTAGTTATTTTGTTCATTATATTCCACATATAAGTGAAATCATATGGTATTTACCTTTCTCTGACTGGCTTATTTCACTTAGCATAATACTCCCCAGGTCCATCCATGCTGTTGCAGAAAGTAAGATTTCCTTTTCTATGGCCAAGTAGTATTCCACTGTGTAAACATACCACAGCTGTTTTATTTGCTAATTTACTGATGGGCACTTGAGATGCTTCCAAATCTTGGCTATTATTAATAGCACTGCAGTGAACATAGGGGTGCATATATTTTTTCAAATTAGTGTTTTGAGTTTTTTTGATATATTCATAAAAGTAGAATTGCTGAGTCATAAGCAATCTTGAGATAGGGGAACAAAGTTGGAGGTATGCCACCTGATATCAAACTGTATTACAAAGCCATAGTAATCAAAACAGAACGGTACTGGCACAAACACAGTTATGTAGATCAATGGAACAGAATACAGAGCCCAGAAATAAACCCATGCCTTTATACTCAATTAATATTTGACAAAGGAGGCAAGAACATACAATGGGGTAAAGACAGTCTATTCAATAAATGGTGTTGGGAAAATTAACAGATATGTGCAAAAAATGAAACTAGATCACCTCCTTATACCACACAGAAAAATAAACTCTGTGAATGAATTAAAAACCTAAATGTAAGTCATGAAGCCATAAAAATCTTAGAAGAGAACACAAGCAGTAAAATCTCAGACATTTCTCGTAGCAATATATTTTTTTGTAATATATCTCCTTGGGCAAGGGAAACACAAGAAAAAATAAAATGTCATGCTTATTTTTGAAATATGTATGTCTTATGAGCTTATCCCAAATCTCTGAATGGCTTCTCATTGCAGTTAGGATATGGTTTGACATAATACTCTGATTGGAGCTAGAATCTTTCTCTGAAATCACTTGACTCAGGTTTCTCATAGTTTCAAATATGATGGCCTATCTTATTTTCTTGATCACATGGACCTCCTTTTTTAAGAGTTTCGCCCCATATTCTTTACTCTGCTTGTGTTCTTCCTCTCCCAACTTGTACCCTGTCTAATTTATGCTTATTCCAATTTCTTACCTCCCACTGTAAAGCAGTGATCATATCCATTTTTTGACACAAGCATGTAGGTTATCACTTGATGAAAAGTGAGTGCGTGGGAAAAGGTGGCTGGTAAATAAGTCATTTTCTCTACTTGAGATCAAGATTATATGAAGAAATGAAAATGAGGACATGTGTTTTTATATAAATTTAAAAAGCAGGTAGTCTTGGGAATATTACAGCTAGTTCAAATGGCATATTGGCAAGATTCAATATAGCCAAATGGCATTATAAAAACTTGCACTATACTTCCTTGTTTTTGTTTGTCCTTTCCCCATTCTCTTATCTTTTTCCTTTTGATAGTCTTTGGAAATTTTTAAATTTAATCATGATGCATTGGTTTGGCCCTGCCTTGTGTGATTTAGATAGCCATATTAGTCAAGGTGCTTCAGAGAAATAGAACCAATAGGATGTACATATTTGTGTGAGGGTATTTATTTTAAAGAATATCCAGCTCACATACCTGTGGAGGTGTGGTAAGTCCAATATCTGATGGAAGATTCTAGCAGGCTGGAGATCAGGAGGAGTTAACATCTGAGTCCAAGGGCCACCTGCTGTAGAACCAGGAGGGGATGATGTTGTAGATGCAGTCTGAAGGCTGTCCATGGGAGATTTCCACTAGTTCAGGGTGGACCAGACATTTGTTCCATTCTTCAACTGTCTGGGTGGGGCCATGTATGTTGTATTACTCAAAGTCTGCCAATTTAAATGTAAATATCATGCAAAAGCACCCTCATAGAAGCATTCAGAATAATGTTTGTGTATTAAGGTTCAGCCAAATTGACACATAAAATTAACCATCCTATAGCTAATGAGAGATTTAGGTTAAATTGCCTAAGTATATGGTCTTTCTAACTTTAAAGTCTATAAAAAAGTGTCATCATATTCCAACTCCCAATGTGGCACAGCTTGAATAATGGCAGTATTCTCTCCTTTTGTAATTCTACAAATAATTCTTCCTGGGTGGCAACTGAGGTGGGACACACAGGAAACAGAAATCATCTACATGATATTGCCATACATAGTAAAATAAATAGAAATTTTCTAGTTAAATTTTCATTATAAACGCAAAAAATTTTTGATGCACTTCATTAAGGAAATTTCAAATCTACAGACTAATTCCAAAAATTTTAAGATTTTATTTATTTGTTTTTTAGAGAGGGGAAGGGAGGGAGAAAGAGAGGAAGGCAACCATCAATGTGTGGTTGCCTTTCACATGCCCCCTACTGGGGACCTGGCCCACAACCCAGGCATGTGCCCTAGAGAGGGAATCAAGCCAGTGACCCTTTGGTTTGCAGGCCAGCACTCAACCCACTGAGCCACACCAGCCAGGGCTAGATGCAAATATTTTATAATGCCACGGACAGGGACAATGGTGTGGGGATTGACTGTGGGAGTGGAGAGTGGGCTGGGCAGGAGAGGGCAAAGGGAAGAAAATTGATCCAACTGTAATAGAATAAGTAAGAATAATAAAAATAAAAAATTTTACAGTGAACAACTGTTGTCATTCCATTTAGGTTCACTAGATGTTAATTCCTCTCTTTCTTTCTATCTCTGAATGTACGTGTGTGTAGTGCATACAGTTTTCATCATCTCCTCCTCCTCTCTCTCCTTTATAGTATCATTCTCTTTATTACTATTGTCAAGTCATGAAAGTGAGAGTTGCATACATCCCAATACTTCAAGCCTAAAAACTTCATTTATCTTCTAAGAACAAAGCTATCACTTTACATATCCACAATACAATTACCAGATTCAGAAAATGTATCATGATACAATACCAGTGTGTGTTATCACCCCCATATTCACATTTCTCTGCTTATTCTATTAAAGCTTTACTCAGCCTTTTTTTATTCAAGTCAACATGCACTCTGGTATTGGTCACTTCATTTAGCTGCCACATCTCTATATTTTTCTGAAATAACTCCTCAGTCTTTGTCTTTTTTAAAATTATTTTATTGTTGTTCAATTACAGTTGTCTGCATTTTCCCCCATCTGCATTTTCTTCTAGTCTTTCATGACATTTACATTTTTTTGAGAAATATTTTCACACTGTCTCCTGATTTGTGGATTTCTGTTTGCTGTTTTCTCCTTATGAGGAGACTCTGGTGGCTATTGTTCATTTGTTGGTAGTTAGCCCCTCTTGAGTTGTGCACCCTCAGTTCCTCACTCTGGGAGACACACCTCTCTCCCATTTGTGGAATGTCAGTTGTAGTCTCTGGGTTATGATGATATCCGCTATCTTTCTCCACCATAAAGTTACCTTTCCTTTTGTCATGAATGAGCATTCTCTTGGGAGATATCTTTTTTCCTTTTCTTCAGGGAAGTGCATGAATGCAGCCCCCACTACCATAAATTATGCAGTTGAGTTTCCCACATTTGGGGAAATCACAGAGGCCAGCACATCTGGAGTGCAATAGATAAGCCTCACCCCAGGAAAACCACCTTCGTGATCATGGTATCCCCTGCTAGGTAAGTATTCTCGGGGGAGATATCTTGAGGCTGTTCAAATATCCTGTTCCCAGCAAACTTTTACCAAATGATTTTAGTAATCATCAATCACTCTTGCCTAGATAGATTATTAATAGTGTTGTTGCTAAACAGGTGACCTTACTACCTCCATTGTTCCTACTGCATTTATTAGTTGGCATCTTACCATAAATAAGGCTTTCCTTTCCACACCTCCATTTTTGAAGTTAATTGGTTCCTGTAGCTTGAAATCAGCATTATAAATATTAAAGTTATACCTAAAATAAGACAGAAGATCTACATTTGATATGCTGTATATCATATGGACCCTTGGATAGAACACTGAATCGAAATTTAGTCTTGATTTTACTGATAACATGTAAATGGATGTTAGGAAAATCACTTCATACTTCTAAGTTTTAATATTTGTATCTACTCAATGAGTATTTTGACTATTTAATATCAACATTTGATTTTGTTTTAATAGTCCTAATTTTTTTCAGTCTTTGTATGGCCTGGAAGATCTGTGAAAGAGGAAATTACCCCTTCTTAGTATTAATTTGCATTTGTTCAAAAACTGGCAAGGAAACTCCTAACCCCATTAACTTATTTTTGTTCTCATTAAACTTTTTAATTCATTTATTTTCCCTTGTCTATTTCAAGCTTATTTTCATCAGTGTTTCTTCTTTGGCAACCATATTTGGAAAATGCACAGACTGAGCACCAGTGTGGGAGTAATTATACAGCCAGAAAACATCCATGAAATGATCGTGGTACTTCAGTTGCTTCAAAATTAATTATAGCCATACAGTTCCCACATCAAGGAGGCCTGTGGGTTAGAAGGTGGGGCTGAGAGAGTTGTCACTCCAGTAATGACATTCAAGCAGAGTGATTTACTGAAACAAAATCTGTACCAATTTCAACCTACCCTTTAAAAAGGCCATATAACCATAAACATAGTCCTAGCTGTGTTCCTAGCAAGTTCTGCCCTGTAAATTCTAAGACTATGAGAAAAAAGTGGTGGAAAGCTGAAGTTTTCCAGAATGCATAACCTCGGGAACCATTTAGGAATGATAATGTTAACATCATTACTGATATTTAACAATCTAAAGAGCAGAATGAGAAATCATTCTGGAGATAATATGGGGAAGATAAAAAAAGTTAAGCATATATTAAAATTTTCAATTTTCAGTTCCATAAACAATATATTTCGTGTTTCTCTTGACATTGTTCAGAGAATAAATTACATGTGTATAAAACAATTTATTTTCATGCCTATAATTTTTAAACTATAAATTTAAAGTTAAAAAGTACTAAAGAAGCTTTATAATTCCACTGTAATTTTCTTAGAAACAAAATACTGAAGAAAGTACATGATAAATGGTCACTCTATCTATATTCATCATCTATGTTTTATATGTATATGCATATATGTGCATAAATATATCACTATAAATATATGAGTGTAATAGATCATTTTTATTGAGTGCTTTCTTAGAAAGAGGTGCTAAGCACTTCACATGAATTATGACTTTATGTAAATTATGTCACTTAGTCTTAATCCTATGAATCTTAACCCTAACATTGTCCCATTTTGCGGTTATGGAAATCAAGTCAAGAAATAAATGAGTTGTCCACAGCATACAATTAATAAATGGTAGAAACCATTGGGGAAACAAATCATATGCATCTAAGTACTATGTCTTTTATTCTTAAAATTTTATTTAACTCTGGCCAGGTAGTTCCATTGGTTAAGATCATTGCCCTGATATACCAAGGTTGCAGGTTTGATTCCTGGTCAGGGCACCTACAAATAGCAACCAATGAATGCATGGATAAGTGGAACAACAAGTCAATGTCTCTCTCTCCCCTCTTCCTCTCTCTAAAAATCAATAAATACAATTTAAAAAATTTAATTTAGTCAAATTACTTAATTTGTATGCATTTCTCTCATTTTCAATGCATATTATGTATGTATGTATGTATGTATGTATGTATGTATATCTGTGTGCATATGTTACATACTCACAAAAAGTACTGTGTACAAATACACTTCCTGTCTGTTTTTCAACAGAATGAGGAACCCAGACTGGCCATGTGGATTGTCATGGCTTAAAATTTGATAGAATTATGAACTATGACAGTATTATGTGGTGAAAGATTGTTTGTTCTCTTGGTCAGTATTATCCTTTAAATCCCGTAAGGTTGTGGAAATGGGAAGGAAAACACTTCTAGTGATCTATTCATGTAACAGTGTTGGACTGCTCTTATTTCTGCCCAATGGTTCTCAGTTCACAACACAATATGTTGGCTATGGATTTGAGGGTAAAACAGATTTCTTAGGACTACAACCCAAACACAAAGGGCGTTGTCTCCAGTTGAGCTTTCAGCAGACTGCTCAATCATTCTTACAGCTGTTTTAGGACGATTAGACACCTGGAAATGCCAGTCAATGCCATGGCTGTGAGGCCCTGCCTCCTTTCTTTGTTATAAATTGAGATATTTGTTGGTAGGGATGAACAAGACTTTCTGAAAGTCCATGAATGATGATTCTGGCAACTGAAGTAAAACTCATTTCAAATTGTAAAATAAAGTTTTCCTCTTCATTATGAAGGGTTCAATGTCACCAACTTGCCACTGGGTGGATGGTTGGCCCTTCATGGTATGGTGCAATAAAGGTGCTCAAAATTGGCCTCTCCTTTAAAACTGACACTCAGCAGGAGCAATAACCAATTTCCATTTAAAAAATTTATTTGAGTAATTTAATTAAATTACTTCTCTAGTTTGTATCATGGGCTCTCCTTCCCCCCCATCCCTCCTTCTCCCTGTCTTTCTCTCTCTCTTTTTCCATTGTTAAAGTACATCTTTGAAAACTTCAACCTTGCCTTGGCTGAACTAAAGAGTCAGGAAAGTTTCCATAGCAAGTGAGGGATTAGCTGGAAAATAAGAGCTTCTGGACTCTTGGTCTGGTGATGGTGGCACTAGCTTTTCATTAGTCTAATACTCTGCCTCCTGCCCCCAGGATTTATGAAACTGCAACAGGTTTGAGAAATAAAAATCCAGGAAAAAAGATTTGAGAACAACCAAGGTGGACAACTTTATCCCTCCTTTTTTTAGAGATTTTGGCTACCAGAGGCTTTATTTTGCATTACAATTAAAAAGATTTGAAAAGCTCCCCAATCCGAAAAGCATGCAAAAGTGAAAGCAGTGCTAGCCAGTTGGGTGAAGTTAATTTTTAATTACACTCTCTCTGCTCTGACTTTATTTATCGCCAAGCAGCTCTAAGGGTGGAACCCAACAGAAGGTAAATCACTGGTTCTGTGTGAGAGGGAATGTCCTTACAGCACATGATTCAAAACTAGATTACAATGAGACTGACACAGCTTAGAACAGCCTGCGCTTCCTCCTTAAATGCCATGGTAACATAATCATCTCTACAAAGCCAAGGTGCCCCAAAATGTACGAAAGCTGCTGCTCTCACATTCCCCTGGCTCTTGCTTGAGGAAAAAAACCTCAAATCAAATGAAAGGCATAGTGCCCAAGTTAAGAAGAAAACAGCACCAAGTAGAAAAACAATGTACTGATGACTTTACATTTGGTTCAATACCATACTTTATTATTTGTACACTTAAAAAAATAAAAGGGACGTTGATGTTGTTATGAGAGATTAGATTGATTTTAAATCCTCTATACTCTTGAGGCTTTACTGCTTTTTTCCAAAGAAAGTAATCCTGACCTGGAGCTGTCCCAGTCTTTGAGGGCTGACGAAATACAACAGGCAGGCAGCATTCTGCCTGATATGATGCCTGATGAGGTGAGGAGAGCTTGGGGTTTGTCAAGGATGCTGAATATAGTTGTGGAGTGCTGATAAAGGAATACATGAAATGAGAACTGGGGCATTAAAAGTGTATTTCAAAACTTTAATTTTCTCAGATCTATGGATTGTGGAAAAATTAATGGTAAAAATAAAGGCAAAAGAGTAAGAAGTCCATACTAGTGGTTAAGAAATTCAGGTTAGGAGTACTTTTGTGTCTGAGAACTGGTTATTAAGTGTATAGTTCTCAACTGAGACCCATCTGCCTGGATCTGGGTGAGATAATGGACTTCACTCTGTCTGCTAAATGCCTTTGTGCATAGAAAAACATTTTGAGATATTACTCAATGATTAAGCTGTTTAATGCTGTAAAATATAGTAGCTAAAATTACTCACTCAACTTTTGAGTGAGTGAATTACTCAGTGAAATATCGCTCAACTTTTTCATAGATAATTTAATGGGTAGCTTGGTAAAATTCAAGGCTTTTTGATGCATAGAATTTTACAAATGGTACTATTCCATCAATAGGAACAGTGTAATGAAAACCTACCTAGATGGATACTATGCAATTTCTGCACAGGTGTCTATTTAGTAAATACATCACTGTATACTGGTCAGTAATCTTGCTCCAATATAGGAATATAAAGATTAAAAAGAAGAGAGAACAATAGCTATTGTCACTCCAAATCTTCTGAAAATACAGATTCTAGGGTAAATTTTTTTCATCCTCATCTAAGGACATGCTTATTGATTTCAGAGAGAGGGGAAGGGAGGGAGAGGGAGAGGAAGATAAGTATCAATTGATTGTCTCTCATATGTGTCCTGACTGGAAGACAAACCTGCAACCTTGGCATGTGGCCTGAGCAGGAATCAAACCCATGGTCTTTTGGTTTACGGGACGATGCTGCAACCAAGTGAACTGCATGGGTCAGGGCTCTTGGGTAAATCTTTTGGGATTACATGTGGCTCAAATACAAATGAAAACAGTTATAATCAGTTCTCAATAACATAGAAGAAAATCAGAGTATAAATTCTTTGGGAGACAGGCTCATGAAATATTGATGTTGAAACATAATATTGTTATAGGATCTTACTGTATTTGTATTGTATTTCACCCTACTTATAAAGTATAACTCAATTTCAGTTTCTCTAAGACACACATAAAATCCTGGTAACTGTTTGTAATATGAAAACAATTTCAGCCCATCATACCTTTCAGATAAGCTTACATAAAAGTGCCTACAGGAAAATCATGATTTGCCCCCTCCCCCATGTTCGAGTTTGTTTTATTTTTCCTATTCTGAGGTGGTTTTGCTGCTTGGAAGACCTGCCATAGGGAATAATTTATCTTAAATTAAATTTGGATTTGCTTTTAAAAAAATCATTAACGTGAGTACTGATCATTAGAAGTGGTGAATAGAGGTAGGTAATGCATGATCCCATAAGGGTGTTACCAGTTTCTAACCCAGTTTGATGTGCATCCAAATCCCCAGATTGGGACGATTATTATGAGAACATTGGTGTGTTTCCTCTGTAACCATTAGGTCCAGGGACAACTTGGTACATGTGTTTCTAATTCACTCGTGCTTAGCTCATGGAAGTCTGGTTTTGTGGAGGAAATGTGATGTCCAAGAGGCTGTTGGGAGGGAGGCACTTTTCTTGGAAAAAGGAAGTAATGTTGTTTTATTTTATAGCTCACAAACTGATGTCTGAAGACTGGAATTTATTTCTAAGGTATGAAATCTCAAAGTTCAAGTGTATTCTAAATTTGGCACAGTGTTCTTTCCTTTCTGATTCGAATGATGTCACCATATGAAGCAAAAGGAAAGAAACAGCGCTGCCTCTGGACCAAAGAAGCTGAATTGCATTTCCAGGATTCTTTCTCCTGAAACTCCCTTTGGCTGAGGCCCCAAAATGCTTATGGACCCTCTTGGTCAATCCATGATGTCATATTTCCCGGAAAGTCTAGAACAAAATTATATCTCCTTGAACAAATCAAATTAATATTTTAAAATTTATCTTACTATATTTTATATTTTATTGCTCTGAAGAATCCTCCCAACCTTCAATAAATAGTATGTTTAAATTTTGATAGTTCCATTTTAGAAAATAAAGCATATGTCCCTTTCAGTATTACTGGAGAGAGCAACTGAGTGTGGTGTAAAGTTCAAAGCCATTGTTGCTGCAGTCCTTGGTTATTCCTGCTTTCTTGGTTACGTGATCTGGTACAAATACTTTACCTCTGTGTTTCAGTATCTTCAAACATATAAGGGATGATAATGCTCACTTGTAATTTTGGCAAAAATAAAGTAGGCAAGATCATGACTGAGAAATAAGTAACTGATTGGCATTTGTAATGGCTCAACAGATGCTAATTTTGTTTCTTCTTACTGCAGCAAACAGCTTATCTCTCTACTGGTGTTGACATCTAATCCATATGAGTTTGACTAGATAACAAAAGTTTACTTTAAAAAAAAGTTAATCTTTATTGTATATTTTTTCCATTATCATTTAGTCCCTTTACCTTCCCCTCCCCCCAGCAATAACCACACTGTTGTCCATGTCCATGAGTCCTTTTTCCTTTTTTGCTCAAGCCCTCCACCCCTTAATCCCACCCCCCATTAGCTCTCATCTGCTTTCCATCTATGAGTCCATCTCCATTTTGCTTATTAGTTCATTTGTCCAGTAGATTCCACATATGAGTGAAATCATATGGTATTTGTTTTTCTCTAACTGGCTCATTTCACTTAGCATAATGATCTCCAGGTCTATCCATACTGTTGCAAAGGGTACATTTTTCTTTTTTATAGCTGAATAGTATTCCATTGTGTAAGTGTCCCATAGTTGTTTTATCCCCTCATCTATTGGTGGACACTTGGGCTGCTTCCATACCTTGGCAATTGTAAGTAACACTGCAATGAAGATAGGGGTGCTTATGTTCTTCCAAATTAGTGTTTTGGGTTCCTTCAGATATATTCCCAGAAGTGGGAATGCTGGATCAAAAAGGCAGATTTTTAACCATGTTTCAGAGAGAGAAATTTGTATGGCAACCAAGATTTATGAGTATTATCTTCATGGAGAATTCATAGTGTTCAATGGATAATGAAACATTTGAAAGTAGAATTCAGACATATTTAATTAAAATTTTAATCAAGCATGATAAGCTTTTTGACCTTTCTACAAAGAAGAGAAAAATTGGAGAGCTTCTAGCCACACTCTTGTTTCTGTCACTGTTAGTATGTCGTGTACCACAGCTGTGTCTTTCTGAGCATCTTCTCAGCTCTGAAGACTATTTTGTCTGCATGCCAATCCCCCAGAACACTGATGAGAAGGAATGCCATTGTGTGGATGCTTATTCCACCACAAATCATTTTTTGGAAAGAAGTGAGTTTTAAAATGTGTGTGTGTGTGTGCGTGTGTGTGTGTCTGTAAGTCAAAATAATATTTAAAGTCCATCTCTAATGTTTAAATTTTGAAAACACTCATTTATTCTTTCACCAAAGCATGCCAATAGTCTATGTAATATTTTATTATGCCAAGGCACAGTGGGGTTGGGCAAGCACACAACATGTGCAAACCCCAGGCACTTTATCCTGCATTTAAGTTGTTATATATCTGTTCCCTCATCTATCTGCTCTCTGACTGGCACTGTCACCACAGCTGCTGCTCTCACCTCGCTTGGTCTCCGTAGATGCACTGCACAGTCCTCTGAACCTGCGTGAGTGCTTTCAACACTGTTTGTCTCAGGCTTTTCCACTCCCCTCAAGCTTTTCTCTGCATCCCTGGCTTCCTATGACTACAACCTTTGATTTGAACACATCATCCTTTAGAGTCAAGATGATTTCAAAAAAGTCCTTTTGATTCCCTTCCCTCGAGCATCTGATCTTGTATAACTTTGCTTACCCTTTTCTTCTCTGTCCAACTCAGAAAGAAGTATCTCTTTGTGTTCTTGGAGAAATCAACCTAACCCAGAAACAAGAACATGGCTTTGACTGGACAAACCTAAATGGAAATCTACCTCTTATTAGAAGTGTGACATTGGATTAGTTTCTTAAAATTTCTAAGCTTCACTTTTCTCATCTGTAAGATGATGAAATGGCTTATGCCCTGCCAAGAGTTGCTGTGACCGTAACATTTTACAAACTATTAACGTTATTTCTCAAGTAAGTTTTCCTCCTGGTTCTTAAATGCCTGTCATCTCCTACCTCGTGAGCAGCATTCATTAAAAATATTTTTTTGTTTGCAGCTAACAGCACTTGTTCATGAACAAGCGTGAAAAATTCAGCCATGAATGCTGTCTATACACATAATCTGGAACTTGATCTTGCAAATCTAGCTTTCTGTGGGAGAACTTTTTCCAGAATGTCTCTATTGTGCTCTTGAGCAAAATCCGAACTGCCAGGTGACACCCACATGGCAGGGGATTATCTCCAACAATACCTCTAAAAATTTATTAACGGCTGCAGGCCCTTAGACTGCCAGTCTCTAGAGCTGTGAGAAATAAATGCTCTTTGTTTAACCACCCAGTCTGTAGTATTTTGTTATTGCAGCCTGAGTTAACTAAGTCATTATTGGTAGACAATAGTAAGTCAAAAATGGTCACCTTTATGGTCTAATTGGGATTTCTATTTGCATATGTTCCAGATTATATGTGTACATTTCTGTGTATTCTGTAGTCCCATGAATCTTCCTGACCAATGCTGGAATATTATGTTTGAGTGGAGCCTCATGATTTCTGAACTTTTGCTTTTTAAATTGCTTTAGCTTACTCTTGGCCTATTCCCTCATAACGGCAAATTTGAGGAAGAGATATTAATCTAATTTTCTTGGCAAGTCAATTCATTTATTCATTAGTTTCTCATCTTTTAAAGCTGTTTCTCTCTCTAAGCACTCTTATTACACCCTCTGGCTTGGCTTGTCTGTAGCACTGGGGGTCAGGGAAGAATTGAACTGGTATTTTCCAATTTTCATGAATATTGCTTTCTCAGACATTGCATAGCCAAGGAAAGCGAAGAAGTCACATAAATTATTTAGAGCAGAATTCCTCACCCTTGGTGCTGTTGACACTTTAGTCTGGATAGTTCTTTGCTGCGGGGCTGCCATGTTCACTGTAGGATGTTTAACAGCATCCCTGGCCTCTACCCACCAGATATTTGTAAAAACTCTCTCCACCACCATGAAAACCAAAAATGTCTCCAAACATTGTCACATATTGTCTGTGAGGACAAAATTTCCCTCAGCTGAGACACCTGGTTTGGAGTCAGTGCCTTTTAATGAAGAAATGGCATTCAGAAATGTTATTCTCATATGTATTTACTTGAATAGCTGGGTATTAAATTGTATAGAAAATAATTTATTATTAATAGAAATTACAATAATAGCTCAACTATCTTGAACAGTTACTCTGCACAATACACTATGCTAAATTCTGCACACTCATGACATAATTTTATCCTTAAAACAGCACTTAATGTCTTTTTGAGGCTTATATAGACCTAGGCAGGGTGTAGAAACAGAGAACTTCAAACTCTATTGCCTTAAAGGCCACACAAAGTATCCAGTGGTGTAGGTTAATAATTTCTTTACTTTATTCAGCATCAATTGATCTGCTTTATTTCTTTAATGTTTTCAGTTGATTTCTATTAGAATGGATAGTAATTAAAATATACTTACCTAAATTCCTTCTTTGAAATAAACCCTGACATTTTATTTTATTTTTCAGTGTTCTCATCTGTGTTGAGCAATATAGTTAATTGAATTTCTTTTCTGTGTTGCATGACAATCACATCAAATTGTGTATTTAAATGTATTCTTGCTATTTAAACTATTACTTTGGGAAGTACATTGGCAAAGGACTTTGTCTCTGGACTGTGTGAATTATTAGAACAATATTACTGTGCTGTATGGGTTTTCTTCTCCACTGATGAAAATGGATTTTTAGTACACAGTGCAGGATTTTTAAAAGACAGGAACACACAATGAATGCAGTTTCTATTTTATATGTCATATGATTCATTTCAAAAGTATAATTTTGTCATAGTACAGAAGAAGATTTTTATTTTTATTAAAAAAATCACATTTATATAAGATAACTGTAGAATATGGTCATGTTATTGGAAAATGTGTGAGCAACTTGTCTAGCTGAGAAAGTGGAGATTCATAACTCACTGTCAAGTCACTGATGCATTGGAAGAGGCTGAAATTAAAACTGTTTCTAAAGACAGATTGACATTCAAGGCCAAGTTTCTACAATTGATGATAGAATTTAACTGGACAGGCTCATCTGGACAACTTGAAAAATTATTTCATATCCTGAAATCCAATGATTAATAAGTATTTTATTCCTCTCAATAAATCACAGGCTTATTGAAGATAAATGAACAACCTTTTCTATGTCCAAAGTGCATCAATAAAGAATTATATATGTTAAAGAAAAAATAACTACCAAGTTATAAATGTTAAACATTCTATTGAATTACTGAAGGAGAGCACTAGAACTATCTTCTCCATTAAAACCAGTAGGTTTTGTTGTGCTTTAATCATCATACATAATCAGGGCCTATTTCTAATGTGTTCATTTTTCTGGCTCCTCAGTCCCTGTCTAAAAAAAATAAAACTTTCAAAGAAATAACAAAATGTCAGCCATGGATTCCTAGATCATTCCAACAGATGTACAAAAGCCAGTAGTGCACCTGTAGTATTTGGTCATACACAATCCAAAGAAGACACATTTCTGCTTTGAATTCAACATACATCAATAGAACTGCTTCATTTAATAATAAATGAGGGGCTTGAGAATGTAACAAGCAATATTAAATAAGAAAGTTGGTAATTAAAAGAACAGAATTTCACAGGAGATTACAGAAAATTTTCTAAAAACCATGGTTGTTCTGAACAAATATAATTTGAAGTGTTTATTGGTCAAGGATTTTATATTAAATTGAAGAAGTAACATTTATTAGTTTATAATGAATCTCATGTTTATGCATATAAAATTTTGATAGCCTTCTATATATCAGACAGTGTTTTAACTCAGAGATAAATGATTTCATAAGATAGTCATAATGTTTAATTCTTCATTAGCTCTTCACTATTTCACTTCATAGCTACCCCAATACTGTTTTTTTGTTTTGTTTTTGTTTTTGTTTGCTGTTATAGAGAACAAAATAGATACCATAAAAGAAAAAATGTGGTCATCATTAACTATATTTAAAAGATAGTGGAAAGCTAATTTCACAAAATTTCTAAACAAAGAAGTATCACATATTTAACTGAAAATATTTTCTTAAGACTTTAGGACTATATATGTGCTATTTACTATAGCTGTCCCTAGGTTTAGAATGATGAAGAAGTTATACAACTTCTCCTCTGCTCTTATGGATGATCTATTCTAGATTACAAACACAAACCTAAACATGTAAACAAGCAAGTGAGCAAGATGACCACTATGTAACATTGACATAGCACAGTGAAGGGACTCAGTGAACTGTGAAATTATTACAAGTGTTCTGAAAGACAAACCAGATACAGTATTTAAAGTAGCCTCTCAGAAAAGCTAACAATTGAATTGATGAAAAGATTTTCAACATCATTAATTGTCATAGAAATGCAAATTAAAACCACAATGAGATACCATCTCAAACTTGTCAGAATGGCTATCATCAATAAATCAACAAACAACAAGCGCTGGTGAGGATGTGGAGAAACGGCAACTATTTTGGACTGTTGGTGGGAATGTAGTTACTATGGAAAGCATTATGGAGATATCTCAAAAATTAAAAATGGATCTGCCTTTAGACCCATTGTACCCACTTCTGGGAAAATACCCAAAGGAATCCAAAACACTAATTTGAAAGAACATAAGCATCCTAGATTCATTTCAGCATTATTTACAATCACCAAGATATGGAAGCAGCCTAAGTATCCACCAACAGATGAGTGAATCAAACAACTATGGGACATTTACACAATAGAATGCTCCTTGACCATAAAAAAGAGGAAAATTTCACTCTTTGTAACAATATGGATGGACCAGGAGAACATTATATTAAGTGAAATAAGCCAGTCAGAGAAAGGCAAATGCCACATGATTTCACTCATATGTGTAATCTAGTGAACAAACTGAACTAAGAAGAAAAATGGAGAAGACTCACAGATTGGAGAGCAGGTAACAGCTAGTGGAGGAGGGAGGTAAGGGGTGGAGGGCTTGAGCAAAAAAGGAAAAAGGACTCATGGACATGGACAACACTGTGGTTATTGCTGGGGGGATGGGAGTATAAAGGGACAAAATAATAATGGAAAAATACAATAAAGATAAAAAGAGAAAGAAACTTGACCCATGATAAGAAAGAAGCTGGGCATGGGAATAGCTGGAGACAGAACATTTCAGATAGATGGAACAGAAAGTGCAAATGACCCTAAAGCAAAAAATTGCTATGAATTTTGAGAAACTGATAATAAACAAGTATATCTAGCTTGTAGCCAACCAGTGTGTTTAGATTCAAGTAATCCAGTGTCCTTGAAAATTCTGTTCTCATGCATTGGAGATCATGGAAAAATACAAAGAAAGGAAATGAAATGGATGCACTTTTGTTTCAGAAAGCTCACACCTTTTTTTTGTGTAAAAAATGAATCGAAGAATCATAAGTAAATGAGTGGATCAAAAACCTATGGTATATTTATACAACAGAATACTATGCAGCAGAAAGAAAGAAAGAAGAAGCTCCTATTCTTTGCAACAGCATGGATGGAACTGGAGAGCATTATACTACGTGAAATAAGCCAGGCAGCAAAAGACAAATACCATATGATCTCACCTATAAGTGAAACCTAATCAACAAAATGGACAAGGAAGCAAAACATAACCAGAGACATTGAAATAAAGAACAAACTGACAGTAACCAGAAGGGAGGTGGGAGGGGATAATGGGGGAAAATAGGGGAAGGGTCATCAAGGAACATGTATAAAGCACTCATGGACAAAGCCAAAGGGGAGAAGGATTGAGGGTGGGAGTTGGGGGTGGGGGAGTGGAGTAAAGTTGTGGCAGAAAAATGGAGACAAATGTACTTGAATGACAATAAAAAAATAAAAGGCACAAAGATATGATAGACCATGGATATATTGGGGGATGTTAGAAAATATAGGTGACTAGGTTATATGGTAAATGAAAGTGTTAGGAAAGTCCTCACATTTCATGCTGGATTTTGAATTCAGTGGGGAAGAAACATATTTGGATATTTTAGCTAGTAGAGTAAAACGATTGAATCCATAGTTCAAGAAGATAACACCCAGGACAAAATGGTGAATTAGCAGAGGATGCCAGACCTGTTCCTATCCTAAAATCAACCTTAGGGAAGCTATAAAAGTTTAAGGAAAACATGGTCTGGGTAAAACAGACACACACACGCAGAAAAACCCTGACAGACAAGGCCTGACATAAACTGTTGCTTATGGGCCTGGATTAAAGTTGGAATCATACAGTATGTAGCCTTTTCTGATGGGCTGCTTTTACTCAGTAATATGCATTTAAGGTTACTCTATGTCTTTTCATTGCTTGAGAACTTATTTCTTTTTAGTGCTGAATATCCTATTACCTATTTACTTATCCATCCACTTACTAAATGACATCTTGGTTGCTTTCAGGTTTTGGTAATTATAAATAAAGGTTCCCTAAATATCTCTGTAGATTTTTGTATGAACATAAGCTTTCAACTCTTCTGGGTGAACATCAGGAGAACATTGCTAGATTGTATGGTAAAAAGTATGTTTAGTTTTTGTAAGAATACCCCAAACTGTCTTCCATGTAGCTGTAGCATTTTACATTTCCACCAGCAATGAATGAAACTTTTTGTTGATCTACATCTTCACCATCCTCCATGTCCTTGCTCCACCTCATCAGTATTTGGTGTTATCAGTATCCTGAATGTTGGTAATTCTAATAATTGAATAAGCCTTACATATTTGGATAAGTTCCACTTGATCATGGTATATCATTGTTTTTATACACTGTTGGATTTGATTTGATAATAATTTGCTGTGGATTTTTACATTTATGCTCATTAGAAATATTGGTCTGTAGTTTTCTTTTCTTGTAACACCTATACAATTTTGGTAGTAGGGTAATGCTAACCTCATAGAATGAATTTGAAGGATATTTCCTGTGCTTCTATCCTCTGATGAACGTTATACAGAATTGTATCACTTCTTCCTTTAATGTCTGTTAGAATTCACTAGTGAATCCAGACTTATGGCCAAGATGGAAGTGTAGGTAGACACACTGTGCCTCCTCAAACCACCAAAAGAAGAACAACAACAAATTTAAAAATAAAAACAACCAGAACTGACAGAAAAATCAAACTGTATGGAAGTCCAACAACCAAGGAGTTAAAGAAGAAACATTCATCCAGACTGGTAGGAGGGGTGGAGATGGGCAGCGGAGCAGAGAAGACTCACAACAAGGCAGTGGCTGGTGGACTGGGTGGTCCCATATTCGCATGCAGATAAACTGGAGGAACATCTGGGAAATGAGACAGACCTTGCAACCCAGGGTTCCAGCACGGGGAAATAATACCTCAAAGTCTCTGGCCAAAAACACTTGTGGGGCTTGAAGTGGCAGCAGGAAAAACTCCCAGACTCATAGGAGAGTTGTTGGAGCTACCCACAGGGTCCTAGAACATACACAGACCCACCCATCTGGGAATCAGCACCAGAAGGGCTTAATTTGATTGTAGGTAGGGGAGAAGTGACTGAAAACTAGCAGAGAGTGGAGCAAGCAGCACTGTTTCCCCTCAGATCCCTCCACATACAGCGTCACAACCCAGCAATGAGGGTTACCCTGTCCTGGTGAACACCTAAGGCTCCACCCCTTACTTTGTAACAGATGTGCTGAAGCAAAAAAATAAATAACAAAAACAAAACAAAACAAAAAAAAACCCAAATGAGAGAACAGATCAAAGCCCCAGAAAAAAATATAACTAAGCAACAAAAAGATAGCCAACCTATCAGATGTACAGTTCAAAATACCAGTAATCAGGATGCTCACAGAATTGGTTGAATATGGTAAAAAATTAGAGGAAAAAAATAAGGGTATGAAAAGTAATATAAAGGAAAATGTACAGGGAAACAATAGTGAAAGGAAGGAAACTGGGACTCAAATCAATGGTTTGGAGCAGAAGGAAGAAATAAACATTCAACCAGAACAGAATGAAGAAACAAGAATTCAAAAAAATGAGGAGAGGCTTAGGAACATACAGTACCACTTTAAACTTCCAACATCTGAATCATAGGGGTTCCAGAAAGGGAAAAGGAAGAGCAAGAAATCAAAAACTTATTTGACAAAATAATGAAGAACTTCCCCAATCTGGCAAAGGAAATAGACTCTCAGGAAGTCCAGGAAGCTCAGAAAGTCCCAAAGAAGTTGAACCCAAGGATGAATACCCCAAGGCACATCATAATTACATTACCCAAGATTAAAGATAAGAACAGAATCTTAAAAGCAGCAAGAGAAAAGGAGACAGTTACCTACAAAGTAGGTCCCATAAGCTGATTTCTCAAAAGAAACCTTTCAGGCAAGAAGGGGCTGGAAAGAAGCATTTGAAATCATGAAAGGCAAGGACCTATATCCAAGATGACTCTATCCAGCAAAGCTATCATTTGGAATGGAAGTACAGATAAAGTGCTTCCCAGATAATGTCAAGTTAAAGGAGTTCATCATCATCAAGCCCTTATTATACAAAATGTTAAACGGACTTACCAAAGAAAAAGAAGATAAAAAATATGAACAGTAAAATGACAACAAACTCACAGCTATTAACAACTGAACCTAAAAACAAAAACAAACTAAGCAAGCAATAGAACAGAAAACAAACTAAGCAAGCAACTGGAACAGGAACAGAATCACAGAAATGGAGATCACATGGAGGGTTATCAGCAGGGAAGTGGGAGGAGGAGAGAGGAAGAAAAGATACAGAGAGTAAGTAGCATGAATGGTAGGTAGAAAATAGATGGGGAGGTTAAGAATAGTATAGAAAATGTAGAAGGCAAGGAACTTATATGTACAGCCCATGGATATAAACTAAAGGGCGGAATGAGGGTTGGAGGGGGTTTGCAGGGTGGAGGGGAATAAAGGGGAAAAAATGAGAGGGAGGTTATGTAATAGCATAATCAATATTTAAAAAAAAAGAATTCACCAGTGAATCCATATGGGTTTGGTGCTTTCTATTTTATAGGTGGTTACTAATTACTGATTCAACTTCTTTAAAAAATACTCAATCTATTATATATCTATATTATTGTAGATTTAATAGACAGGACTTTTCAGATCATCTATTTGTCTTTGTGTGAGTTTTACTAGATTGTGTCTTTGAAACAATTGGTCTATTTCATGTAGGTTATCAAATTCGTGGGCATGGAGTTGTTTGTAGTATTCTTTTAATGTCTGTGGGTTCTGTAGTGATGTCCTTCTTTCATTTTTGATGTTAGTAATTTGAGTCCTCTATCTTTTCTTCCTAATTACCCTGATTAGATCCTTACCACTTCAATCATGTTTTCAAAGACCCAGCTTTTGTTTTTGTTGATTGTCTCTATCAATTTCCTGTTTTCAGCTTCCTTGATTTCTGCTCTAATTCTTATTATTTTCTTTCTTTTTTACTTAGAATTTAATTTTCTCTTCTTTTTTAGTTCCCTAAGTAGAAACTTAGATTAATGATTTTATATTTTTCTTTTTTTCTAATACATGCATTCAATTCTATAAATTTCCCTCTAATCATTGCTTTCACTGTATCGTATAAGTTTTGATAAGTTACATTTTAATTTCCATTTAGTTGAAATTTTTAAAAAATTTTTGTTGAGAGCTCTTCTTTGACCCATATATTACTTAGAAATGGGTTGTCTAAACACACAGTTGGGAATTTTCCACATATCCTTCTGTTAATTGATTTCTAGTTTAATTGCATTGTGGTCCAGAGGAAACATTGTGTAATTTCTATTCTTTTGAAATTTTTAAGGTGTTTATATGGCCCAAAATGTGGACTATCTTGACAAATGTTCCATGGAAGCTTAAGAAGAATGTGAATTCTGGTGTTGTTTGATGAAGTAGATGATTGATGATGTTGTTGAGTTCAATTCTTAGTGGATTTCTTTTTAGGAAAAAGTATTATACATGAATATTTTTTCCTTTTACCCATCTTTAGGTATCTTGTCTTTTTTGCTTAATATGGTGGTCCCTAACCATCACCATTACCATCTTTCTTCTTAATAAATTAACAAAATTTAAAACACAATCACCTATGCATTTATGAGTGAGTATAATGTGAAAAAATTTGTGTTGATATAATTTTGTAAATTAGAATTCACGATGCAGGCAACTCTTCTTACTACAAAGCTATCAAGGAAATATTGAGAAAAAGGAAGAGAAGTGAAATAGTTTTGAGAGTGAAATCCTGATGTAATATCAGTTACTATTTGCTTTGTAAGTGAATATCAACTGTACATCATTTTACCCATTAAATCTTGATCTGAGGGTATTCAGGTTGTATTTATAAGCGTACAAGCATAGGCTCCTCACTTTATCACTTTTTTCCACAGATAAGTGTCATTGGGTCATTGTTTAGTAGTCGATAATAAGTGAAGGGGGAACCTGTCCTGTGGATTATGATAGACACATTGCTGAGTTTGGGAATTCCTTCTATATAACAATTATTTGTGTTTTTAAATAAAAATTAAATATTTAAATATTTTAATTGATAATGTTATTTAATATTGATTAAAATACAAAATTTTTAATAAAGTATTTTAAATAATTTATTCTGATATTAATGAAGATGAATATATGGGAAAGTTCTAATATATACTGAACTATTTTATTTAAAATTATTGAATGCTTTTAAGCAATTTAGTTTAGAGGATTTAGGAGTATCCAGGTAATTAATTTTTAAGATAGCTGGGAGAATTTATGCTGAAAAGACACTATTTGAGCAGTGATACTGATGCCTATTACTTACTAAAATTTGTCTCTCTGTCAAGACTAAGTTCTCAAGAGCAGAAATGTGAATGCAATATCCTGTTTATGTTTGTTTACTTATTCTTGAAACTAGTAGGTGCTTAGTGTCATTTTGTTGACACTTTGCCATGGAGAAAAGTATAGCAGTTGACTTGAATCAAGATGCTCTGTGAATTTGGTAACTGATACATCTCTGCCAAGTAAGAACTATTCTATCAACCTAAAAGCATTGACTGCATACCTACTGTGTACTTAGCTTCATTAGACTGGCATGCCTACTAGATAATCATGGACAGATGGAATTAGCTGATACACAAGAGCATGTGTTTTTCCTCACCACCCCTCCCCCACCCAGACACACAAAGTAGAAAAATAGAATTCTCCATCATTTTTTTTCTAACAAGGACATCTTCAGATGTATTAGTCAAACTTGGAATCCCTCCAACACTAAAACTTATGTCTAAATTTAGAACTAATGAGCTCCCTGTGTGAACCAAACTGAAAAGCACATATTCTCTCTGTTAGCATTGAGACACTTTTATTCAACATAAATCTATTGCCAAAAAGAATATTAATGTCTCTTACTTAGTGTTACTGGGTCACAAAAATCAGTCTTTCCTTAGAGTGCTTGGGAAAAACATGAACATATTCACCAGGGAAGAACAAGTTCTTAGAGAAAATTGATTTCAGAGAATCATAGAGCTCTCCATCAAAATGGGCTTTTAAGGGTCTTCCAGCCCAATACTCCTTGACTGCTAGAATTCCATTCAAAATAACTTTTCTGGGCAATTACCCAGCCTACAAATACCTCCTCTTCCAACACACTTCAACCTACCTTTTACTAGCTGTGAATAATAGCTCCTTGGCAGAAAACCAAAATCCTTTTTACTACTACCACCACTATTTGCTCCTTGGACAAACAGATTGATAACTCATTCATTACTTTAATGCTTGATAGTCTTCTCCAGGCTAAAAATCTCAGTTCATTTACCTTTCCTCATATGCTTCCATTTCAAGTTGCTTTGTCATCTTGACCAGATTCTTTGTTACATTCCCAATAACATGAGTTCCCTAACAAAGGACATCAGGACTTTTCCTTTCCTTTTTCTTAAAGATTTTATTTATTTATTTTTAGAGAGAGGGGAAGGGAGGGAGAATGAGTGGGAGAGAAGCATCAATGTGTGTTTGTCTCTCCCGTGCTGCCCACTGGGGAACTGGCCCACAACCCAAGCATGTGCCCTGACTGGCAATCAAACTGAGACCCTTGGTTCGCAGGTCAGCACTCAATCCACTGAGCCTCACAAGCCAGGGTGACATCAGGAATTTTGAAAGAAATCAATTGTGGCAGAAATTTTGAACAACAGATTGCTGGGGAATGTGCTCCAACCCCAACCAATGGTTATGGCTGAGATGAGTGATCATTAAAACAGTGCAGTTGACAGGGAGAGGAGAGGGTAAATCCATGACTATTTTATTTAAAGAATCAAAAGAAGTAGTGGTCACTTTGATGGAATAAAACCACAGAAATGAAAAACTCAAGGACACCTTTAAAGTCTACTTTGGGAAGTTAGTAAAAGGTGATACCATTAATACAAAATTAGAACACAAATGGTAGAGTACATTTATTTGTGGGAGAAAATACATACTATGTTGAATATGTTTTCTCAGAGATGTTTATTAAAATTGCTAGATAGGTAGGTTTACAGAGTAATTATTGAATAAAATATCTACATACTTGTTACATGTAAAGCATCTCATAGCCAGGTGTTCTCTCCCAAGTCTACACCATCATATGTAGTGCATAACGAATTTAAGATGTTGACAATGAAACCTAACCCTTTCTTCCAAACTCTCTGCCCCATTTTTGGTCATAGTCACCACCATTCAGTCAATTTTTAGGTTAAAAATCTGTAATATTGCCTGTGATTCATCTTTTTATTAATATTCAATCAAATACCAAATTTTATATCTCTAAAATATTTATCAAGTCTAGATGTTTCTTCCCATTCTAATGCCATTGCATTAGTTTTGCAACTTGCCACCAGTCTTCAGTGAAGTCGTGAACACAACTTGAACTGTGATATAGGAACCCATTAATGCTCATGAATTTTGTGAGCTGGCTGTCAAAAAATTACTACCTTGTGACTAACTATTATGGCAGTATTTACACTATGGAAATCCACAAACACTACAAATTGGGACTTGTTCTTTTATTTTTGTTTGTTTTTCCTTTTTCAGAATATCATTTTTCTTGCCTATTTAACCTGTCTGCCACACAGGTGTCTGAACTCTTTTCCTACAAAAGATGGAAATGCCACTGTCCAATAAAACAAGACAAGTTATTTCAATAAATGCAAGAACTTTATTGAGATAGTGGTGAACACAGAATCTGATTTGAATATGTTTCTAAGTCAGAATATTACAGATTCATATTCAGAAAAACACAGTCTCATCATACAAGCTTCTTCATAGTTTGAAATGGTAGCCACTTCTTTCTTGACAAAGAAGCAGGTGGCAGATTCATCAAGGAGGGTGGAAGGTCCTCTGCTAAACAGAACTATTCAATAGCTCTTTAACTCATGGCCAGACAATGATTAAAAGTTTCCATGTGTCCTACATCTTATTTAATTAATGTATCATCAGTTTGACATAAAGAGATCATGGTGACTCCTCATCTTTGGGTAGAGATCTCTCACCCACGTGTCCTCCATAGCCAATTTGCTTTCCTGAAGTGGACATCATTAAGACATTCAGGATCTCTGATCTAGGGGAAGTGAAAATACGTCTGGTAAATTGGTTGCAAAACCAGGAAGTAATATTGATTTTTTAGACTTGCAAAGCTAATTCTTGTGTTTTTGAGATGAAGACATGGGGTCAGCTGATGTTCACCTCATTTTCTTCAGATGATTACATACTGCAGAAATTTTAGTCTCTAGAACTTTTCTGTGTAGCCAATTTTTATTTGAACTCTGCTAGCTTTAACTATTGACCATCATTAATTTTACTTATAAGTATATCTTTTATTAGCAATGTCTATCAATTATCCCTTCCCAGGCTTGCTAACTAATTTTTGCTTGTGCTTTATTAGAGGTAAATTTTTGGACTTTCTTTTGCAGCTTATAATTATGTTTGCACTATTACATTTGGCTCATAGAGTTTTATACACTTCACTGCTTTAAAAATTCTGATGGCTTTCTCTTGCTCAAGGGAATATTTGTTTTAAAATATTGAAGTGAAAAACGTGTAAGAAGCTCTGGGGTGAGGACAAGGCATCTGCACCATTTTACATAGTGAAGTTTGAAAACCATGGACTCATATGTTGTCCTTTATTATCCAACTCAATCATCTGAACTACCTTTAAAGTTCCATTTCCAGTCACGCTCCTCATACATTTTTCTCAATTTGTTCACTGCTCTCTAGTCTCTGGGCATATTAGATGTTTTTATATTTTCACAAATTCTTATCTCTGTTTGAGACGCTCACCTCTCCATTACTGCAAATATCACTTCCTCAGTAAATAATAATGGCCAACACTTGTTGTTTTCAGTGTGTTGCTATCTCTTTCTAAGAATTATGTCATTTAGTTATTCCCACATTTCAAAAAGGAGGCTATAAAGGAGGAACATGCCCTAAAAATACTGGGGATCTGTGTTCTGATTGGTGCTTCTGATCCCAGGTGCAGAAGAGTGGGCAGGGATCACAGGTTGGCATCCCTGGCTGTGGCACATCACATTTCTTTATTGTTACAAACCTCTCTCAGACCAGCTTGGCTGAAGTGACTGCCAGAGGATTTAAAGGTCTAGTGCCCTTTTCCCCTTCCTTCATTTTTCTCTTTTGCACATTTTGGATCCAGACATTAACCTTAAAGAAGAGGACATTTAAAAGCAACTCAGGAAGTTACTCAGTAAGCCATGCTTACTCATTCTAGAGGCCCATCCTACTCTTGTTAGTAGTTCCTTATCCTTGTTACCTTAGTTTGCCATTACCAGGGAGTATAGAGAGTTTCATAAAATTTTGCAGCTCTGCAAATAATTATAATCTCCAGGAGTAGATTGAAGGAAAAATGTGCTGTCATTATGTCTATTGTGAGTTAGCATACATGCCTAGAATAATATGGTTGTTAATAGAAATGTGTTGTTGAAAATAAACATTGATTACAACAACACTCTATAAAGT
This sequence comes from Anoura caudifer, assembly GCA_004027475.1. Taxonomy (NCBI): domain Eukaryota; kingdom Metazoa; phylum Chordata; class Mammalia; order Chiroptera; family Phyllostomidae; genus Anoura; species Anoura caudifer. The sequence goes on along the minus strand of PVKU01000324.1, from coordinate 344,315 downwards.
GCTCTTATTTATAAAAAATAAAAAACTAAAAAAGTAATAATTACTTTTACTCTTTCCTTGAAATTTTTGAAACCACTATTTTATTGTTTTATAATTAAGTGAAAAGTCTCAGGAAATTATGCATAACTCAATACTTTAGGTTATTGTTTACCTAGACTTTGAAAAGTTATTCTATACTGTTATTTAAAAAAGGCTTTGTGTTTAAATATGAAAATTTACAGGCCATTAGTTCTTGTAGTGGACTAATTGCTGTTGCTATTTAAAACAAAAATTAAATATAACTATTTCAATTTGAATAGGAAAACTTAAGTTCTAAAAATAAATTCATAGAAAGTTTCTAGGGAGTTTTTAATTGCTCTTCCCTATGTACATATTACTTTGGTCAGTTTATATGCTTGGCTGTGGAGATGATAATTAATAGTCTAAGATTTCTCTAATAACACATTAATGAAATTGATCAAGAAGATACAATGCTGTTGATTGGATCATTGATTTTCAAACTTTGCATTCCCTTGTATACCAAGTTATTAATCAATTGAGTGATTTCACTGAGATATGCTAATTAATAAACCCTTCTGATTAACTCCTTGATATAACCTTGGCCTGATTATTACTACTGCAAAAAATTTTCAAGTCCTTCATTATCTTGTATAAGTAACCTATAAAGAGTTTGAGAGCCACCAAGAAACATGAAACACCATTGTTTTTCAGACATAAGGGAAATGGCCTCTATTTGGATAATATTCAACTTTGTCCCTGAGGTTAATAAAGTGAACAAGAGAAAGTTGCTTCAGTTTGTGTGTTTACAGAGGTAAAGAAGCAGCACAGGGCCCTTGCTGGGTGGCTCAGTTGGCTAGAGCATTGTGCCGTATACCAAGAGGTTGTGGATTTGATCACCAGTCAGAGCACATACCTAGATTGCAGGTTTGATTCCTGGTCAGCTCACATACCTGGATTGTGGGTTCAATCCTTGGTTGGGGCACATATAGGAGGCAGCCAATCAATGTTTCTCTCTCATATTGATGCTTCTTTCCCTTTCTCTCCTTCCCAGTCTCTGAAAATCAATAAATATATATCTTTGGGTGAGAAATAAAAATAATTTTAGAAAAAGAAGCAGCACAAGAGTATAGGGGCTGGACAGTGAGACACTCTGGCTTGGGCACTGGGGGATGTGATTTCTTCTAAGATGCTGCACACTCCAGGAAATCCGAGCACTTTCTGTCTCTGGGAGACTCATTACTTAATATGGAAAATAAGGACAAGTAGAATATGACATCTGAAGCACCAGTAACCTTGGCCCCATCTTGGGCCAGCTCATGCTCCTTCAGCCTGTGGGAACTTTCCTACCTATAGAGCAGAATAACCATCACCATCACTCAATGTTTTAATTCTTTGTGACAAATAATAGTCACCAACTCTGGGGCCTGAGTTTTAAGGAAATTTGTTGTGCAAACACTGAAGAGTCCATAGGATTTAAGGAGGCTCAGGACCCCACTTAGAATCTCCACAATGAGAAACACAGTCACACATATCACAGCACCACTTCATGAGGATACCCTTGCTTCAGATGCTAAGGCTGTTTCCCCTGACACCCTATGACAAGACACTGAAACTTGCTGTTGGTGCCACTTCCTCTACCATACCCAGAAATGTCAGGTTCTCCAATGCAGAATGTAAATCATGCTCCAGGACTCTGGAGGTCCACATTGCAACATTCTGACTGAGGCTGAGCAGAGGTCTGCACAGAGTGCTTATGGACCACAGCCTAACTCTAGCACAAGTGGGCCTGCTGTGTCATATGGCTCAAGTCAGAGGGTCCTTTTAACTACATGTTGAACCTACTTCAAAGTTTTCTCTTATTCTATGCCATTCTCAGTAATGGAAGGCACCTGATAATGGGTTGGTTAAGTATGTCTAGGTTCAGTCTATACTGATTCCAAGACCAAGAGCTGTGCTCAAAGCAGTGCGTGTTATGCCTGTGATAGGAGACATTAAAGTGTTACCATGAGCAGAGTGATTCTGGGTAGGAGATGATGAAGGTTTACACATGCTCTTCACTTCCTAAGGATGTCACAGCATCTTCCCATGCACTGGGCCTCTGAGTCTTTTGCAGTTCCAGTGACTCTAATTCACAGTAGAACTTATTTCCCACCGTAGGGTGGTAGGATAACCCATCCCGAAATATGTCTCTTTGCTGTAAGTATTTTTTTGGGCTGAAAACAATTGAGAAGCAGATATAAGAAAAGCTCCTTTCCCCCTGCCCCCCATTTGTCCAAAAGGAAGACATACATTTGTAAAAGTGTTTATTTCTTCCCTTCTCCCAGGAAGGACAGATGTTAACCATGAAGACAGCTCTAGCAGCTTACCAGCCCAGAGATGGCACTAGAAGAATCTACAACAAACCTTACTAAACTCTCCTTATCTCCATATTCTCCCATATATTTACCTTCCCACAATTTGTTTTCCCAAGAAACTCAAAGTCTTTTTCCTTTGTCTTGTCATTTCTCTAAAAATGTATTGTTATTTTGCTAAACTGCTCTAGAGGTGCAAGTTCTAATCACCTCTTTGAGTTATTGATCTCTGAATTCTCCTGTGTCCGTACATGATACACATGTTAATAGATGTCTCTCTGGTTTTGTCTTGTTACTCTGTCTTTTGGTTAATTTATAGAGGCCCCCATCAGAAAGATTTTTTTCTTTCCCTACACCATTATTTTTTATGGGTAACTGACAAAACTTTGGGTTCACCCAGTCTTACTTGACCTGTTCATTTTTGGTATGTTTTTTTTTTTTTTTTAAATAGGTCAAGCAATACACTAACTGGCTGCCTATGAGAACCTTGTTCATCAGCTTTGGCTGCAGATCCCCCAGTTGCCATTGTGTTGTCAGTGTTGCCACTGGCATCTGCCATGTCAGAGTCCTGTCAATCCAACTGAGGCTGGAGGACAAGTCTGCAGCAACATGTTCTGCTGCCCTGCTGACCTGCAGAAGAGTCAACACCAAGCTGGTCAACAAACAAATATATGGTCCCTAGTGTCCTTTATTGCTTCTGGAGCCAGAATGCCCTCTGGACCTCTCCAGGACACAGAGTAGCTGATGAGTTCTCTAGCTTTATGTAACAAATCTGTTCTAAGGTATCTATCTTCCAGAGTTGTCTAGCTCCTTGCTGCTTACTCTGACCAGGTCATGCCAGCATCTCCACAAAAAAAATTCCTATATGCCAGTATTTCTCTATTTCCCACAGATTTATTAAGGTATAATTGCCCAAAATTGTGTATAATTAAGGTGTGCATGCTATGTTTTAATATGTGTATATCTTGTGAAATAAATGCTACAGTGAAGCTAAGTAACATATTTATCACCTCAGTTACCATTTTCTTTATGCGGTGGGAGCACAATATCTACCCTCTTAACATATTTCAAGGACACAATATAGTATTGTTAAATTTAGTCACCACACTGATCTCCAGAACTTATTCATCTTACAATTAACGTTTTGTAAATTTTGACCAACATTGCCCCTTTCCCCCATCCCCCAGCAACCGCCATTGTATCTGATATATGAAATATTATTCAACCTTGCACAAAGAAAACCCTGCCATTTGTGACATCATGGGTGAACCTGGAAGACAGTATGCTAAGTGAAATAAGTCAGTCACAGAAAGACAAATGTGGCATGATCTCACTTGCATGTGAAATCTAAACGTCTAACTCAAAGAAACCATTGCTTCTTTTAAACTTCAAGGAGACAAGAAGCAGTGTGTTAAAAATTCATTCCTGTGGTGCACACTGTTGATGTTAAAACCCCAGGTAAAGTAGTGCTGAGGCTTACAAGAAATGCTATTTTTAATAATATACATTTGTTAGCATTATTGTCATTAGTACTTCAGTGTCCTTTTAGCATTTCCTTGTTATTCTGTATTCCAATAGGCAAGTCATGTAATTCTCTATTTTTCCTTTTCCTGAATGAGTAAGATACTAAAAAAATACCTGTTTGCTTGAGGTTTCTGTCTGAGTTGACATAATGTGGTAAGAGCTGACTTTAAGAGAAGGACTTTTCTCCTTTCTATAAGAAGGTACTGGCTGAACCTCTATTGTTATCAGATGGATAATAAGACAGAGACAATTTTTGTTTTTTTTTCCTCTCTAGGATGCCCACTTCCTTTATTTCCATGGTTCAATGCTTTATAGAAGGGCTCTAATTTAGCCTCTACACACATGGAGTTGTAGTTCCTGGGACCTTGGGACCTATTCAAGTCCCAAGAGCTATTATTGCCGAAGTGAATACTGAAGAAGGAATGTATGTTATTGTTGAAATGTTATTTGGGGAATGAAAACTAATCTAAAAATGGTACTTAGGTGAGAAAGCACAGAGAGAGAATAGAGGTCTCTCTGGAAATGAAGGACAGCTGGTCAATAGCAGAGAGCCTTGACGAAAGAGATTCAATTTGGTCAACACAGCTTTGAAAGGAAAAACCTTGTATCCAAGAAGATGGTCTTTTTCTTTTCATAATGTTATTTTCGCATTATACCAGCAAAACCTGTAAATGCTGTGCATCCATTACAGCACAGGTCTTACTTTTAGCCCCTTGGCATCTCATTTGTCTGAATGGGTGGTCAGGTGGTCAGCTACCTGGAGTAAGTGGCACTGGGGCCATTAGACTCAGGCATCAAGCCTCCATGGGTCCTTTTGGCAGCTTTCTATCACCAATTTGGCCTTGGGTGCCTAATTTACACGACAATACATGGTTCATCTACATTTGACAAAGAACACATGGAACAACAGCTCTGACAGGGGCTGGTACTGGATTTGAGGTAATCCTGCTGCTCTATGGATTTCAAACTCCTCTCCTAACCCTTTCAAAAATGAAAGAAGCAGCTGAAAACAAAATGAAACTCCCGGAGCAAAAACAAAGATAAGTTCAGAAAGCATTCATTTACCTTGCTTTCTGGAATATTAGAACGTCTAAATTTTGTTACCTTTCTGCAGCTCTGTAATCTGCTGTTTCTTAGGATAGCTAATACAGGAAGTACAAGTGAGTTGTCTATAAGCCTATAGGATGCCTATCCTGTTTACTACAGAAAAACAAACCACCTTGCCAGGCATTTAATACCTATGATCTTGCTGCAGACCAGCGTAGTCCCAGGCATGGCAACCCCTGTGGCCACTACAGGGAAGTGCTTGCTTCCTGAAGCACTGCTTACCCACCAGAGCCTTTTACGTGGGCTGCCACTCAGCCTTTCTCACATGATGGCCCCTCTTTATTGTTTTTTGAAAAAGGAACAAATTCTTTTCTTTTTCTTTATTTTCAGAGCGAGGGGAAGGGAGAGAGAAAGAGAGAGAAACACTGATGTGTGGTTGCCTCTCATGCACCCCCAACCAGGGACAGTCTGCAACCCAGGCTTGTGCCCTGAATGGGAATTGAACTGGTGACCCTTTTGTTCACATGCTGGTGCTCAGTCTACTGAGCCACACCAGACAGGGCAACAAATTGTTTTTTAAATTTGCAGTTGGACTCACATAGCACCAAATATGTATGTTTTACAGAGACTCCTCAATAATGATATAAATGACACTGAATTGCTAAACACTTTGGTTTTGCTATATGCATTCAGTAAGGTAACAAGAAGTTGTTTTATTAAATTGACAAACTATTTCCATATAGTTTTTTTCAGTCTTATTATTTTTCTTTATAAAAACAATTATTTGGGGGAAGTAGTTGTTCCGGTAACAAGTATAACTGCAGAGCAATGTCTTTCATTCATGACAATTTCTTTCTTTTTCACGAAATCTACTGGGGTGACATTGGCTAATAAAATTAAATAGGTTTCAAGTGTACATTTCTGTGATGATTCAGTTGTATACTGCACTGAGTGCCCACTACCTGAAGACAATTCCCCCTCCATTCACCATGTATTCGATCCCTTTTACCCTTTACTATCCCTCAGCCATCTGGTACCCACCAAACTGTTGTCTGTGTCTGAGTTTTTGTTTGTTTGTCCTTCTTGTTTGTTCATTTGTTATTTTCAGTTTTATACCCTGCATGAGTGAGATGATAAGGTTCTCGACTTTTTCTGTGACTTATTTTGCTTAGCGTGAGACTCTCAGGACAAATCAAGGTTGTTGTAAATGGCAGTATTTCATCTTTTCTTATGGACAATATCCCTTTTGAATGCAGAAACCTTACCTTTATAACCTCACAGTGCTGGACACCAAACCTTACGCTTGTAGGCGTGGTGATGACCTTCCTTTCCCTTGACCATTGGCAAGAGTCAGACTTCACACTGCCACTGTGTTTTAAATCAGCCTTAAAATGTCATGAGTAAAACACAATACTTGGCTTCTTTTGGACATAGAACCTGAGACATCAAGAAGGTTTTTTTGATTCACAGGCTGAAGTGCCTTTGTACAGGAAATTTTTCCTGATAATAAAATTGCTGACAAATGCTTATGCTCATTTATAAACCATGTTTCATAGAACCTGCAATTCATTTCCTGTTCTTCTTCCCTCCAAGGACTCTGGCAAAGTTAATAGAAAAAAAACCCACAAAAAAACTTGTAAGACAGAAAAGATTATTCATTATTAATAAAGCTTGAAAGCCAAAGGTCCATGTGTTAATCTTTCAGTAAACGGCAAGTGTTTCCACATGCACATTTATGAAGCGTAAGTACTTTGATTTTTGGCAAATGTTATAGAAGAGATGAGAACAGAAAAGAAAAAAATAGGATAACAAAAAATAGTGAGACTTTTGGAGAAAAAGCATGGCGTTTTAGTGAGTCATCTTTTGTAGTAAACACTGATGTGTTCTTGGGTGAATATTATATTTTGACTGAAATAAAACCATTACATTTTATTTATGACAAGAATATTTTATAATTTGAAGTAGCAAACTGGTTGATTATCCACCTACATAAGGACAATTATAAAGACTCAGAAATATTAGAACTGTAATTGTCAAGGCATTCAGAAATGCATTCTTCATTTTCATTGGTTTAGAAACAAGAGTCTCCTTCAGTTTACTAACATCATAAGACTCAGACAGTCAGAATCCCACCAGAGGTGTAAATATAGTCAGATACTAAATAAAAGTTCAAGGGCTCTGAGCAGGAATCCTATCACTGGAAGGTAGGCATGGTTTAATTTAAGTGTGGGTCATTCATTTTAATTAGATTGTCATAGGAAATTAAAGGATAATTTCTGCATAAGCACACATACTCTTCCAAGTTTTCAAATGAAATTAGAATTCTTCTGGCTTACAAGGAAATTTTTCCTGACTTAAATGGTCAAAATTAGTATCATGTGGGGGTTAGAGCCATTGGTAATAACCAATAGCTTTACCATTATGATGATCATTGAAGATAAATTATGGGTAGATAAAAATGGCTTAATTTTTTTATTTCATACTTTACATGTTAGAATTTATTTCCTTTAAATTTCTTAAAAGCTTTGTCCCTGGGATTAATTTTGTTTAAGAGTGATTTCCCATGTTTTCTTGTTTTACAACAAATTCTTAAATACCTGTTTTATTTTTTTCTTTGAAAAACATATGTATTTCACTCAGGGTCTCTTCTTATAGCTTACTTAGAAACACTCTTAAAACCACAGCCAAGTTTTAAGAAAATGTTGACCACTTTGTATTCTACTCATCCACTTGCAGTATAAAATAATAGAAACACAGTATCAAGAACAGATCATGGTAAATATGAAAAGATACAATACCCAAGAACTCTGTGCAGCATGCACAAATGACTACTGTCTCATCCTGAGCAAGTCTCCCATTTTAATCTTTGCTTGTACAAAAATTTGATAAATGATATATTTTTGCTATTTACTTGCTCAAAGTTTTTTTCTAGTAGTTATAACTGAGAGTACAATGTGACAGAATTATGTCCACATAATGAATCTACAAAAATTTTTGCTCAAAATATTTAATTTATTGAGGTAGAGGCCTTTCCTCTTCTTTCCATAAGCTACAGACATTTAAATAGACACTAAGTCATCAGACTTTTATTTTTAATTTGAATTTGAAGCTGCACTTTGAAGATTACACTTTCTAAGTAAGTCGTGTTTATCCTTTTTTAGCTCTGGTGTAGACCCAGGCTGAGATTCTCAGTTGAAATTCTCCACAGAAGCAAACAGTGTAATTATAATTACTTAAAAATTAGTTGAGTAATTCCTAGCTGATTACTTCCTACAAGCATAACTAATCTAATGTTTCGCTTCCCATCCAATAATGGTTAAAATGCTAATTGTTGAGGTCTTATTAAAACTTAATTGTCATTTGCCTCAGCTGTGCTAATTATTAGCTGTATTACTGCCCATTTTTGAATAGAGAATCTTTATTTAGTGGGACTGAGGAAGACCCTACACCAGCCTTCCTCCTTCCATACTTTCTGCTTCTTACACTCATACCTCAAGGAGGGAAGAAAAATAGGAGAGGAAATGAAGTGGAAAAAAATAAAAGAACATAATATACCACACATAGACCTTTTAAGATCATGCCTCACACCCTTGGATCAAACAAGTGTTATAAACACAATCCTTTATACACAGCTGCTAACTTACTGAGTTGCTCTCCACATTTCATGGAGGGAACACAAGGATAGATGGAGGTAAACAATGAAGCTGGCACAGAGTCAAGGCTGAGCAGTTCTGAGTCCCTGCTTGCTTTTCACGCAAGACACAAATATGGCTGCATTTTGGGCCACATCACCTCAGCTGCACTCTCCTGCAAAGGCATCACAGCTGTTCCACACAGCTCACTAGCATACATTTGTAACAATATATTTCCCCAGCCTGTACTGTATATATTCTGAGGGTGTCTAATCAAGGCATCCAGCTTCCTCCTTGATGAACACTTTTCAGGGAGATAAAATGACTACAATTTTTCCATATAGACTCTCCCAATTCCATCCCATTATTCCTTATCATATACTCTGCTGCCTCATCAATTTCCCTTTTCAGTGCTCACACCCAACAAATATTTGTAGACATAATTATGTCCTTCCCTGTCATCACTTAGGAGAGTTATTCACATTGCATTCATTTCACCTGTCTTCATAAATCAATGCAAACAGCCCCTTAATCACTCTCATTGCTTCCCCTGAACTCCATCAGGTTCCCCATGTCTTGCACGCACAGTTAGAAATCCAAAGGCCAAATAAATACTCTAATATGTGAGCATACCAGATTCACCAAGAAGCTGCTTTGATTTTTCCTTGTTCAAGTGATGGTCTTATGGTTGCAGTTTTACATTTCATGAACTCCCTGAAAAAAAAAAAAAAAAAAGCTACCATCCTGACACATACGAGACTTTTAATTCCCACAGTCTCACGGTTGGTTAGACAAGTGAGAGTTTTTATTCCCAGTTTAGAGATAAAGCCAAGGCTCAGGTATTATGGCAGACATTTCTGTGGAGAGAATTTTTATTAAACTTCAGTTCATTTCTATCCAGAAAACTATATACATTAGTCCTGTTCTAGTAAATTGAATCATTTGAAAATATTGAGGTAAATTTAACAGAACCAAAAGATTATGGAAATGACATATTTTTATATTACTTTTTTGGAAACAGTAACATTTGTGATAAAAACAGTTTAAAGTCACATAAAAGTCAAAATAATTCTAATCCCGAGTCTATCCCAGCTTATGGAATCTTCTTTTCCACCATTTCTTGACATATTCAATTCCTTTTATCCTTTAAAGGGCTTATACACCTTACCCTTTAATGAACTTTCCCATCCTGCTGTAGACTGAATATTTGTGTTCTTCAAAATTCAACAGTTGAAACCCACCTCCCAAGGTAATGAGGTTTGGAGGTGGGAACTTGGGAAGGTGTTTGGGGTCATGAGGGTGAAGCCCTGATGATGGTATCAGTGCTTTTACCCAAGACATATGAGAGAACCCCCTTACCCCTTCCACCCTGCGAGGAAACAGGGAGAAGGCACAGTGGAAGTTTAAGATCAAGGTGTTGGCATTAATCCTATCACAAGGGTCCCACCCTCAGGATCTCATCCAACTCCTCCTGAGGACCTCACCTCCAAATATCTTCATAGTTAGGGTTAGGCTTCAAGATATGAATTTTTTTTTGGGGGGGCAGGGATATAACATGTAGTCCATAATAGAGTCTAATAATGTTTCCTTTAATATCTGCTTTCCTGATAGCTTTGTTAACTTATTTTTATATTACTTTATAAATATTTAAGCAATATATAGTATTGGTGAAGAAGTTGAAGTTTAATCAGAGAGTCAGAGAAACAAAGATGCAGTCTGACATCTGTACCTGAAATTACCTATTTGGTGGATTTGCTTTAGAGTAGGAAATTTGGACATTAATCTTGGGTCACCAAGTCATTAACTCAGTTTTTGTACTTAACTCTTGCGTGTACTTAAAACCGCATCACGAATTCTCCAGCTAACAAGCCAGTTTTCCTCCCAGGCACTAATGGGTGATCATGAATAATTCATCCTCCCAAATTAACCTTCATTGGCTCTCCATTTGTAAGCCCTTGATGTCAGTGCTCTGAACCAAAGGAAGCAGGTTCTCAGACTCCCAGACTAGAGAAAGCTCCCACAGGGCATCTGTGGGAGGATAGCGATAGCTCTGTGTCCAGCATGTAGTAGGCCCTAAATATATATTTGAATAAATTAAATAATATTTTCATCATTCCTGTGCAAACTGTTTCTAAAAATTTTAGTTAAGAGTGGCTGAGGACTTGATTCTGATCCTAAGGAAGAACAGAAATCTGTTAGCAAAAACATCGCCTCTTTCTTTGCTGATATATAGTAGAGATGAGGTTGGCAAAGTTTCTCCATCTTCTTCCTGCCCTGAAAACAGATGTGATGCCTGAGAATGCTACAGCTACAACAGGACCAGGAAGCCGAGGGTGTGTCACCAGGATGTCCTCTTGGCTCCTGAGGAGCTACTGTTAGGAACAGATGCATTCCTAACGAAGACAGCTTTCTTTCTTTCTTTCTTTCTTTCTTTCTTTCTTTCTTTCTTTCTTTCTTTCTTTTCTTTCTTTCTTTCTTTCTTTCTTTCTTTCTTTCTTTCTTTCTTTCTTTCTAGATTTTATGTGTTTATTTTTAGAGAGGGGGAAGGGAGGGAGAAAGAGAAACAGAGAAACTTTGATGTATAAGGGAAACATTGATTGGCTGCCTCTCACACGTTCCCAAACCGAGGTCCAGGCCCACCACCCAGGCATGTGCCCTGACTGGGAATAGAACCAGCGACCTTTTCCTTTGTAGGATGATGTTCAACCAACTGGGCCACACTACTCAGGGCAAGGACAGTTCTTTATTCAGTTCTAAAACACTGTAAGAAAAAAGCTGGAGCAATTTAAAACCTTCTTAGTAACTCTGTTCACAAACAATGTTGCAAATCAATATGTTTAAAAAAATCAATTTAAAAGAAATGCCTGCTGGGAGAAGAAAAGAGGCTTATTATAATCAAATATAAGAGAGAGTATGGAAATTGTAATAGACATAGTGGCAATCTATTTTTATTGTCTATATTACATCTAAAATGATTTATCATTTGTTAGCAAAGGAAGAATGAGGTTTATCACAAAGTACATATTAATCACTAATTATTAGGAGTGACCAATCTGTATAAAATTTTTCCCTAGTTGCCTCAATCAGCATGTCCTTTTTGATCCTTATACAGTCCTCACTTGAGAGAAATTTTAGGTGGAGATCTTCATAACTGAAATTCTTGAGCAGACTGTCAAAGCAGTTTTAGAAAAGTAGGATTGAAAACTAGAACCAAAGTCAGAATGACAAGTTGACCCTGTGTTTCAGAGCACAATTCCAAACCGGCCCCAAGCCAATAAAACAGTAAGTGATGATAGTAGCTATGTCCTTTTGGCTTAGGGGCAAACATAAGTTTCAAAATGTCTTATGGTAGATTTCTTATGTTCTAGTTTCCCTGATACTTTTGCTGGGGTTGACATAAGGCTATACAAACATGTATAAGTGAAATATAGAGGAGATTTTCAATGTTAGCCCCAGCCATTTTGATTGTTGAATACATTGATAGCTAAGTTGGATGGGAAAGGAAGAATTTCTGTGCCTTTAAGAACCACTTTCCTTTGACAGTAATTCAAAGCAGCATCCTCAAGTCCTAGTGACTTGCAAGTATATTCGTGGAAGAAAGGCAGCCTTGACAAAATAAAATGAATACTGTCTTTGAAGGATCTGTGAGGAAATTGCTACTATTGCTAGTGGCTCTTTGGTATTTAAGGTCTCTGAACCTCTTTGCTATTCCAGGAGGCAGCAAACCTCAGTGGAGCAGAATTTAAGCTTTAGAATCACACATCCAGGCTCCTTCACTTAGGAGCTTTGTGTCAGTGGCATTTCACTTAATGTGTCTAATATTCTAGTTCATCTGTGGAAAGGGGATGACAAATCTTGTCATAGAGTTAATGTGGTGGGTAACTTCGGCAACATAGAAGGAGCACCTGTGGTAATAAGTAGAAAGGGTACATGAGAGAAGTTGAAAAGAAGATAGAATACAATTACAGTGTGTTAATACAGAATTATACTATTATAATAACCTATTACATATTATAATACACTACACTTACATAATTTTATAATTATAATATGCTAGAATTGCTTATATTTTAATTATAATGTTATAGTATAATATATTACTGTTAAATTTAAATGTAAGGTTTTAAATAGAAACTAACACCTAAAAAACTAAAATAATAAAAAAAAGGCAACGAGCCAGGCCTTCAAAGATTTTAATGTACAAAATTTCAGTTTTGTACATTTCAGGCAAATAGAGATGCCTGAACTAATGAGTAGGATTGAATGTACTTGGAACTGTAGAGAAAGCATTGGGGAAGAAAGCAAAACTGTGTAAGGTCAATCAGGTTTTTGAAAAATGAAATCAGTTTCAAAAAGAACAACTCAGCATTTTACACATTGGCTGTAGTTGGTATCCATCAGAAGTAAAATAGAAACCAGGATGGCAAAACTACCACTCAGGAGGGTAAAGGTAAACACATGACACTCTGGTCACCTGCCATACAAGATGGAGACTTTGAAGGGCCTTCAGAAACTTGCTCAACTCATTGGTACAAAGTAAGATTCATTTAAATGATTATTTTTGAAGTAACAGGAGGAGAGGCACCAAAACCACACTCAGCAAATACTGCAATACATTTAAATTTAAATCACCCTTAACAAACACTGTAATAAATTTAAAAGTAAAACTTTGAAGAAAGATTTTTAAAGAAAACTTTGTTTAAATGCTTAGGTCAAAGGCTATCATTTCTATCTGAATCTGTCAATTTAGCAGGAAAGTAAAATTTGGCATTCTATTGAGAGAGAGAGAGAGGGAGGGAGAAGGAGAAGGAGAGAGAGAAGGAGACAGAGCCAGAGAAGAAAGGAAAGAAGAGGGAAGAATGACAAGTTATGGTAGAAACAACCAGACAAACTTTCTGTCTTGTGTCTCTGCCATTACCCTGTGAAGAATGTTATAAAAGTAGCTCGCTGATTCTAGGAGGAGAATAGGTGATACTTAGATTGGGACTGAAACACCCCACTGGAGCCTGGCCTTATTATCCAATCACAGATAAGGATCAGATGCATGCTAGAGACCTGTCTAGATCAACAGACCCACCTAATCAAGACTTGGCATGTCTTCTGGATCCCAGCTGATGCAGAGAGAGATTGGGAACAATTTGTGATTGTGGTACGCAGTAGACTTAGGGATGGTTTGTTAAATAGCATTTTATGGCAATAGCTAACTGACACATAGTTAAATATCCAATACTATGATATTCATTAAAATTTTAAGTGCTTCTGTGAGTTGCATGAGGTAAATGCGTAAATAAAATGCATTTAATATGAAAATTTAGTTGAATACATAATATTTGAGAACTATACATGTTATATATTTAAGGGGGGAGATTTGTTTTTTCTTTTTTTTTTTAAGATTTATTTATTTTTAGAGAAGGGAAAGGAGGGAGGAGAGGGAGAGAAACAGCCATATGTGGTTGCATCTTGTTTGCCCCCTACAGAGTCCTGGCCTGAAAGCCAGGCATGTGTTCTACACTGGGAATTGAACCATTGAGCCTTGGTTCACGGGCCAGTGCTCAATCTACTGAGCCATACTAGCCAGGGCTATATATTATATATTTAAACATTCAATATAACATAGGGTCTGGCACAAATAACACTCATTTTTAATTACAAAATCTTTTATTACAAAATCATGAACATGTAACTCTGTAACATAATATCACACTCAAGCACACCATATGACATTCTAGGAGAAATGTTCAAATTAAAACTATAAATTATCACACCCATATTATTACCCTACCAACCACATTCAAGTAGGCATTACTTCTTATATGGGGTCTATATATGGACCCCATATATAGGGTCCAGTGTTACTTCTGCTGGACCCTATATATGAAAGTAATAAAATATTTCAAAATAAGGTAATTTGATTCTAATGTTCTAAAATATACATGTACATATAAAGGAAGACTTAAGTGGTGAAAATATTAAATGTGTTCAAAACACACATAAAAGTCATTCAAAATAGAGCTCCTTGATCTGTACCACTTCATTATTTTTTTCTTCATCCTCACTGGAGGATATATATTTACTAATTTTAGAGAGAGAGGAAGGTGGGGGTGGGGAGAGAGAAGTAGAGGGAGAGGGAGAGGGAGAGAGACAGAAAGAGATCAGTGTAAGAGAGAAACATTGATTGGCTGTCTCCCATAACTGCCCTGACTGGGGATTGAACCCACAACCTTTTGGTGCATGGGATGACATTCCACCCAACTGAGCCACTGGGCCAGGTCTACTTTATCAATTTTTTAAAATGGTGTTTTGCCTACCAAATAAAAAAACAAAATTTAATTTTTTTCTTTTGTATTAAACATTTTTATTTTCTATGAGGAAACCTACTTGGTATCTTTGAACATAATTTATTAAAACCTCCATTTCTGGAGTTGTTCAACAATTTGAATAGATACAATGGTGGAATTTGACATTTGGTGATACATTGAATAATTTCTTTTTAGTACAGATGACTGATTATTAAAATCTACACTGTGGTTTATAAGTTTTATATATAAAATGTATTATAATCAATTATCCATCTAGATTATCCAATATACTTTCTGGTGTTAATGGTCTGAAACCTGTTCAACTACTTCAGATCCTTTTCTCCTCCTTAGATTGATCATGAAAAATGAGCTCTCTTCTTCCATGGAGAAGGCATTCATCCTCTTCATGTTTGAAGTCAGAGCGGGACTGAGAGGAAGAATTTTTGAAACACTGAGTTGACTCTAACAAAATGTATGTTTTTTGTCTTGTGCTATCACTTTGAATTATCTGGTGATAAAGCACATAATAAAAATGCCATGTATTTATACACAGTGGCCCAGTGAGTTCCTAGTTTTAAGAGAAAATTGGTATCTATGCAAACTGGTATAAAAGACCAAAAGGAAATATTATTAAATAAATTATTCAAGCACATATTACTGAAATAATTATTGACATATTGATTTTTTAAAAATCCTTGGTTCTTTATTAAGATAAAAAGTCACTTAACATAGATGTGATATTTTTTGCAAACCCACCAATAAATAACATTTTTATTCATTTTCTCTTGGAATCTAAATGCTGGTTTCAGAGTACATTTATACATTTCTAGGAAACTCTTCAAACTTTTCAGATTACAAGATTCATGATGTGATTATCTAGCAGTGCCATGTACAAGTAAAAATATCATAGTGTCAATAATATGAAAAAATAGAGCAAAAAATTTACACCAACTGAGGACTTCCAGTTCTAGTGAAGATGGAGTAAGAGGAACCAGATTTACCCCGTCCTGCAACAATTTTAAAAATAGATAAAATATTAAAAACAACAGTTTTTAAGATATCAGGCAACAGACATCAGAGTAGAGAGATCCTAAAGGAAAAAAAAAAGCAGATGAGATAAGCCCCAAATTGCTATAGTTTATTGCCTAGAGACAGTTTCCAAACCAAAGCTTAGACACGGGAAGCCATGTGGATAAACCTCCTGCCTGTGATCAGGAAACTAAATGTGGAGAGACCGAGGCAGCTGAGGTACACAGGACTGAGCACTGGAGAGGAGTGTAGACAGGGACAGCTTTGCAGCTTTGCAGAGGTCCACCTTGAACTTCTGCTGAGCATTTATTATTGCAAGGGTCAGGAAACTACTCTCAGCTGGGGAAAGAACCACCTGAAATGTATGGAAGAAAAAGCAATCTCTGAAACTACACAGAGCCAGAAATATTTCCCGTTCTCCAAACTCAGAGTGAAAAATTGTATAATTTGCAGGGTATTGAGCTGGGTACTCATAAGGGTTTTGCCTAAAGGAGAGGGAGAAAATTGCCCTTGGTAAAACATGCTACACTGGTCCTATCTAACAAACATGAAAAGTAAGACCCCCAAAGATTGAACTATTACCAAGTAACAAAACTGCATCTCAGTATAAGGCTCAAGAATATTTATGGGGATACAAATATTATTCATGATCAAGCTACTGCTGAGTAAGAGCTGAAATGGATATAATCTCAAGCAAAGTAGATTTCAGAGCAAAGACTATTCTCACAGATAAAGAAAGTCATTTGATAATGAGTAATGGTTCAGGTCATCATCATTCTGGCTGAATCTGTTTATCAGTAAATATTAAATAAATATTAAATAAATTCAGTGAAGATAAAAGTCTTCTTCACCATTCTGGAAACTCTCCAAATAGCAGTTGTGTCCATGTGTGTTCTTGCATGCCTTGGGAAATGTCCTCACCTTCATTCTGCGCAGCCTTGCAGACTGTGACTCAACATGTATAGTCCATGCCAATTGGATTCTTTTTCAAGGAATTTGAATTCTGTGGTAGGACAGGAAGGGGCTGACCAATCCATATCAGTGCCCCAAGAAGACTACCCCTTTGTTCTGGCTGACCTAGTTCTGATTATTCCCAGTTATTCAGGTGTGTCTTCAATTTAAAGAGCAACATAAACTGACATCTCTCTACTTCTCAAAATGTAGTTATAATGTTTTCTCAGTTTCTCATTAAACTCCAGTCATCTCTCTATCTCTTTATTGAATATTCCTTCCCTTCAAGGTCTTCGCACTTGTTGCTTTATCTGGTAAGCGATTCCTGCATTTGTACTTATAACCGGCTCCTTCTCATATCCTTTGTGTCTTCATTCAAACTTTCTTGTTCAGAAAAGGCTCTTCTTATTACAGTATCCACCATCACTCTGTTATTCTCTATCACGTGGGTCAGCACTTTATAGCCCTCAGGCCAAATTAAGCTCATCTCCTCCTTTTATAAACACAGTTTTAGTGGAACACAGACAAACTCATTTTGTTGGCCTTGCCTATGGCTGCTTTTTCCTACATGACAGAGTTGAGAGCTGCAACAGTGACATTATGTCTTGCAATGTCTAAAATATTTTCTGACTCTTTAAAAATACTCTGCTGACCCCTGTTTTATAGTGTTATTCTGTTTATTTCCTTATATAACTAATCAGTTATGTACAATTATCTTGTTCATATATTAGTTGATTAATATCTGCCCCTACTCAACACTGTAGGACTTATGAAAGTGGGTGGCTTGCCTGCCCTTAATCAGGTGTGCATCCTTAATGCCTAACCAATGTCAGTTCAGAGTAGAAATCAGCAAACATTTGTGGAATAGCTGAATCAATGAGCATGTCTCATCAATAAGTACCAGCAATATCATCTCTAGTACCCAATACACACTGTAGTGCAACGTAATTCTCACATTCCTCTGTAAGGCAGACCCGATGTGATGCCTATTCTTGTTTTACAGCCATGTTTTATGCAGCAGGAGCAAATGCACCTTGGCGACAGTTGACTGGAGTCAGAGTGGGCATCTAAATCAAAAGCAGCCCATAAGCAGATGGCTAGGAGTCTATGACCACAAGCAGAAGGAGGAACTAGATAATAGGATCCTGAGATTTTTTTTCCCAAGAGCTGGAAGTTGGAAGTGTGGTTCAGAAGTCGAACTTGTCTCCGTTGAAAGATGCCTGTATAAGATTGAACTTTTTGGTCTCTGTGCATTCTTTCACTAAACTCACTTTGTACTTGAACAAGTTTGGTTGTGTACCTGTTACATGCATCCAAAGAAAAATATTTAGCATGTTTAGGTTAGACCAAGCAAAAATGCACATAAATAAATAAGCACAGAATAACCAACTGCACTTTTACAGAAGAACAGAGTATGTGCTTTAACAATTAACAAAAGCACAGCCTGATGACACATGCTACTAGTTGGACACCCAGGGCAACAGTGAAACTACGACACTGTTTAACATGCCCCTGTGAGGACTAGAATGTCTTTTGGAAGCAATTGGCATTAATCATTTACTTAAAGGTACCATGCCATGTCATTAGAGCTGCTAATGACAGACAAATCTTCTGAGCATGCTTATAGTAGAGTTTTTGTTTTGCCAGTACAGAAATAAAATTCATTACCTAATCATCTTATTCCTTAGAAATAATAAGTAAAAAGAGGTGTGATTTTGTTACTTTTCCCCCCTAGGAGTTGTCTTTACTACTATTAATGTTGAAGAGTAAATGAGTATGGCAATAAAATGAAATTTGCTCAGTAAAAATATATTAATTAAACATAATTTGTACTCAATTTTGTGTCCCTAGAGATTTATCAATTAATAAAACTGTTAAAATATATGTAATCATGGATTTTAAATTGGGTCCTACACAACTCATATATAGGAACTTTCAAAGATAATTAAATATTTTTGGGAAAACATAAATTACAAAAACCTAAAATCAATAATGGTTTGAATAAACTCTGATTTATCACTGATCATGAATGCTAAGTGTTCTAGAAAACAATTAGTAGAAGAAAGTTGTCACATAACATTCAAACATTTGCTAAAAGTAAACCAGAACAAAATTGTGTTCTGCTTCCCACTCTCTTACTGTAACACATATCTTCCAAATATTGTATAAATTACCCTGCAAGTGAGAACAGGATTTTGTTGCTATTGTATTAACAATGTTTTCTATTTTCTAAGTTTCCTCATCATACAATTTGGTTTTATTTCAGGTTATTTCCTCGTATCAAATATCTCAGATGTCTGAGTTTTTCTGGTTTAGTCTTTTGCCAATTTTTGAATAATCCTGCTGATTATTTTACCAATTTTCTGTGTTTTCTTTTGTTTATGTATTCTTGGCCATCCAGTGCTTTGATCTACTAGTTTTTCACCTCTCATGTAATCTTGCCCTTTTTTTCTGAATTAACCCAAACAACTAATTTATTTATTTTAGATTGTTTAAACATACTCTTCATTGATGTTCAATCAAAGTAACAAGAAGAAAAGAAAAAGATGAAAAATCCATCTCAGTCTTGTACTGAAACAGATACTCATATATTTTGTTCAGATGTAGTCCTTCAAAAAATTCTTACTATGTACTAAATTATAATTATTTAGAACAGTAAAAGCATCATAACGAAGTATTTCTAAATCTAAATCTATACCATTATTTGAAGCAGATGCAGAGGCTTAAAAACAGATCATGAATCAAATACAAATAATAATCATCACAAAACAATAGGACTACATTTTATACTCTACATCTGAAATCCATATAATTTTAATCTCATGAACACCAGGAGTAGACAGCAATGGTATTTTTGGGTAAATATGCATGTACAATAAATCAAGCTAATTAAAAGAGGTATTCACATGAGCAGACAGCACAAATGCCCTTTTTGAGTTTGCAGAGGCTCTACGGAGCACAGATGTAACAGACAGGCAATGATGGGTCAGAGCAGACTTCCTGAAGGAAGTGACTCATAAACTGAGTTAGGTTTGGAGCTGGGGGGATAAAGATGGAGAATATATTCCAAGCAAACATTAAGTGGGCGGAAATAGGCAGATGAGGGTGTGGTAGATTCCATGAAATGGAATTAGTTCAGTAAAAATGGAGAATACTGTCTCCATCTGAGAGTGACAAGAATTCCAAGAATAAGATTATGAAAATCCTCATGATCCATGCAGGGAAAATGGGCTCTCTCCTGAAGAGGAATAGGATCCATTAAAGTGTTTTAAACAACGAAGAGTAGTTTTTAAAAAAGTAATTAAGAAAAGACATTAGTTTTCTGGTTAGAATGTTGACAGAATGGTGCCAAGACAGGAGGCAGAGGAGGATGAGTGAGGTTCTGAACTGAGCAGGGACGAAGCAATACGAAGAGGAAACAGGGCTAGGCAGGTATTGGGATGTGCAGAATGAGAGATACAAAGACTGTAGGATGATTCCCAGGCATCTGTATTTCTTCCTGCTTACATACTCTTCCTTTTGGCATTTATTTTATCAAGTATACTTATTTTAGTTATTAATTAGTTATTATGACAAAGACTGCTTTAGACCTTTTGCTTGTCTTCTACTTGTCCATGGAGGAACCACTTGTTAAAAGGATTTACTGCTTATTTTTTACTTTAAAACTATAATGCTCTATATGCATCCTCATTTCCAAACCTGACTACATTGGCAATTTATTTTTAATGTATGCCTCCATAATTAAACTGAAAGAAAAAGGAGAACAGGAGGAACTTGATGGAACTCAGGCAAGCATAGGTGAATGCACTGGAGACAAAACTGCATTTAAACAGTCTGTCTCAGAGTCATTTTAACACATGTTGAAGGTGTTCCCCAACTCTCAAGAAGAGCAAATTGAATTTAACCTGATATATACAATAGCAAAAGGGCAAGGCCAGACTAGCTTCACATAATAAGTGGGAGTGATTTCTAAGGGATCCAGGTGTGGCTTTCCTTACTTACAAACAGTGAAGAGTGTGAATTGGGAACCATGGTGGCAGATAAATGCTTTGATGTCTGTCTGTGTACTTACAATGTATGTTGACAAAGGTTTGATTATTTTTCTTTATATATATATATATATATTTCCCATCAGGCTACACTTATCATTGAATTAATTTATTTTTAGAACCCAGATTGTCTTTAATTTCCTCAATTGATTCCAATGTCCAATTCACTTTCTCATTTTCTACATCATCTTGAGAATTTTTCTCTCTGTATCCATACCTAACTGCATCTAAATGATTTATTGTACTCAACAACATTTGAGAGTATTTACAAGTATATGAATGTATCTGTAACATAGTCTTTTATTAATTTACTCTTCAACTAATTAATTAATGCTATAAATAGCATGTATGATTCTCCATTACCTATTTTACATTTATTAACTTTCTCTCAGGAAACAATGAACATCATGGTTGATAGGAATTTATTATTTTTTGTTGCATTGTTCATTTCCAATTCCTTAAATGACCATTTAGATGTGTTTTAAAATACAAACAGAATGTGAAATATTTTTCAAACAAATTTTCTTATGACATGATACAGAGTGAACAAAATTATTTCCTATTACAATTCAGAAAAATTTTTTATGGTAGGTTCTGAAATAGAAAACTTAGTTCATGATCTTAGTTCAATGCATCTAAAAAAGATCTCATTTGAATGACTGTCGAGCATCTTGATTATTAGTTCTTGACAAATTTTTCTCTAAGGTATTATTCTGAAGTTGCAAATGTCTACATCTTGAGTTCTGTGGCATTGAACAAAGAATTTTACATAAATCAATAAAACCTCAATGCTTAAAATGCACATAGGAAACCACAAGATATAAGAAAATCTCCACTAGCTAAAGCTTTTCTTGATGTTATCAGCAGTCAAAGCATTGAATGATGACCTATTTATGAGACATCATGTTAGGTAATATATAAAATTGTTAAAACTGATGATCTATATTCTTAATGATATTCATCCCATGAAACCAGACCCAAATACCTGACTCTTTTATAAATATCTCCACATATTTCTCTGTTTATATGACAAAGCTCAATACTTCCAATTCTGAACTCATTAATATACTTGGCAAAAGTTGTTCTTTGGCAACAAGGTTCCAAGTAATCACACTCAATCAGAACATTTATTTTCCTTTGGCAATAAATGATTTATTTTGGGAAACAGCATATACATACCTAAAAAGCTATTAAGCATCAAATGTAAATTACAATCCAAAGTAATAAAAATCATGTTTACAGAAGTGTGGTATGCATATCCAATATGGTCTCTGAAAAGGTGTTCGGTGGATCATAGTCTGGTATTTCACTGATTTCAGTGGCTATGCTTTCACATGAGTGTGTACTACCTCCACAAAAGACAAATCAGAAATACAAAAATTAGGATAGTTTTACATTTCTAACTCTCTCATTCTCTGTTCCAGCTACATAAAATATGAATAACACATCTCTGTTTACTTCAAACCCAAAGGATTTCTCCAGATACTCTACACAAACCTGAACTCCTTACTAGCTCTATTTCCACTCCTGTTGTCATCACTCCATCAGTGTCGACTTCAGTGGTTCCACAGCCTGAGCCTCCAATTCAGCTTTTCTCATTCACCCATCATATTGCATTTATGTTCTTTAATTTCAGAAAATTCTATGACTCAAAAATCTTCAATGGATCTCCATTGCAAATACAATAAAGACACATTATGTGTTTGGTGCTTATCACTCCATAACTTGGAACCAGCCTTTCATTTTTGCCTTATCTTCTACCATAACATAGAGTATTCTATAATTCTGCTATATTGGACTCCACTTTTTTCCCTGAAAATACCTATCATTTAATATCACCTTGCTTTTGCTCAACCCATTCCTTCACCCTCAAAATGCCATCTTCTGTTTAGGTGTCATCTTCCATGAATGTTTTCAAAATCTCTCCTCCGGCATTTTTTCAGCAAGGTGTTTATCACTTCACAAAAGTATTCCCCTCTTTATATTATATTTTGTTGATACATGGCTAACTCCTCAACTAAATTATAATTTTAGGCAAGGACTATGCCTTATTTGTTTATATTTTTCATAGTTCCTATTGAACATCGGATGACTATATGAATGACTGAATGAGAGAACGCATTGTTACTGACAATCCTGGAGGGCACACAAACACCTGAGAAAATCCTGAGCCAGTTTATGCTTTTAGAAATTGTATGATACAAATATTTGGGAAACAAATGGTGAAATTATAAATTAAATTTGTAATAAATTCTAGATTGTGTTGAAAATAAAATATGGTGGGAAATAGACTTATAAGATACCCATAACTTTCTCATAAGTATGAAAATTCCTAATTTCTACAATTAGAAAATAGTTGCATTCTAGAATTAATAAAGATAAATAAACAATTCCAAAGTATTTCTTTAGCATTACCCTTATAGAACTTGATAAGTGTTTTAGTAGTTTTGCTCACCAAGATAGGGTGATTTATAAAGATGAACAGTTTCTTCTACACCACATTTTATTTGAGTTAGGGATGGGATAGCCTATTCTTTTGAAATCATTGAACATTTGTTGAGTGTCTATTGAGGCTAATGAACTGTGTCAGGTTGAGGAATCTGGTGGCAAACAAGAGTTACTCTTCTGTCCTGGTCATTGAGAATTTGAAGATAGTTTTTGTCTCTCATATTAATTATGATGTCATCTTAATCCATGTGAGATTATGACAAAGTTATTTTTTCTAGAAAACCAAAGTTAATAGGGTTCATTTAAATTTATAAATGAAGATGTGGATCCACCTATTGCCTATTGAGGGAAAATACCACTCCCTATTTCCAGAGTGGAGGGGCTTGGCTTGCACAATGCTTACTCTTGACATGATAATGAATTACAAGCAGAATTTTCCTAGTATTTTACTTCTATAAAAAACAATAGGAGTAAAGTAGTTTTGATTCTCATTTGCAAATGAAATATTGCATTCTAATGTTACAAAAAATGACTCTGAAAGGTAGAGCATAATCATAAGGGTCATTGACAACCTGTTTTCTTGTCAAATACAATGAACTTACACTGGAAAAATATCATTATTTTAAAATAAGTTAATGGAGGGAAGATGGCAGCATGGTAGGAGGGAGCAGATTCCTCTATCCCCTACACACAGGAGAAAAACCTAAGCCAATCTACGGAGGAACAGAGCAAAGAGCCAATAGTACCACAGCATATATGAAAATAGGAGATCAAAAATTGTAGGAGACATTGAAAAACCAGATGGTAAGGAGAGTAGTTCAGGACAATAAGGGCCCAGGGATCAACATGGAGACCAGGGTGGCTGAAGCCCCAGGCCTAGCTCTTCCACAAGGCTCTAAGGCTGGAGCCGCGTCAGCCGCTCCCTCCCTGGCCAAACAAGGTTTGAGCACCACCAGGAGAGTCCTGGTTGCCCGAAATCACAGAGAAGGGAGTTAAGGACTGAGTGGCAAACATGTGGGGGCTGTGAGCACCCACACATAACCCTGGCAGGAGTGCTCACCCAATTCTCTGTGACCAGAGGCAGCCTTGCCACATGGTGACCAGAGGAGAGAGCTTTGTGGAAGACTCAGAGTTCATGCCCGTCAACCCAGGGAATGCGTGATCTGCGGGAGAACCAGAGCCCACGGGGTGAGTACACGCACACCATGGGAAGCCCTGAAACCACACCTGTAAACTAGGGTAGTGAGTGCCTTATGTAGGAGACGTGGATCCCACACCCATAAACTCCAGACAACGCTGGATGGAGTGCGCACCCAGTAGGATACTCAGAGCTCAAACCAGAAAACTCGGAGTGCGCACGATCCCGGGGAAACCCAGATCTCAAGCCTGTGAACCCAGGGTGAGCGTTACTGAGCAGCAGACCGGAGGAGCCCATGCCCAGGGACCTGTGCAGAGAGGCACCACACTGGCTCTGGGGAGAGTGCATGGCTAGCCCTGGGGAGAGTAGCCCAAAGCTGACTGAGTGCTGAACAGGGAGAAAAGCATTACCAGTCGCCCTTCAGCCTGTTGCAGCCAGCAAGCCCAGAAAAACTGGTTTGTCCAGTTTGAAACCAGCAAGAGGGTTTTTTGTTTGTTTTTTTTTTCTTTGTTTGATTTTTAAGTACTCATTTATTTATTTTTGTTTTTTATCCCTCAATTCCCTTTGCTTCTCTTTCCTTCTTTCTTGTTTTATTCCTTCTTTTTTTCTTTCCAATTTTATCTCTTCTTCCTTCATCTTTATTTTCTTTTTTAATTTTTTTCTCTTTTTAAATACCCACAAGTGAGACAAAAAAACCCGGAACTGTGAAAAACCCAGAGTTGGACCCAAAGAGGTGGCATCCCAACAGCAGTGACAGTGAGACAAATTTCACTTTGTTATTACAGAGAACCTGCAAGTTATTGCATATTTGTATTATTATTTTTTCATTATTCTTACATCTTTTATTTGAATAGTATTTTTGTATTCCTCTTCTTTCTGTTTAGTTTTCTTTGCTTGGCTGGTTATATTGTATTGTTTGACAGGTTTCCCCTGTTCTCTCATCCATAATGTATTCCTAATTCACCGTCCTTTACTCCAGTTGTGTTCCATTAGCACACTACACAAGGTCCTATACTCCCTATTCTTGTTATATAGACCTCATATAGATTCTGTCATAGGACTGTTGCTCTAATATTATTGTAAGTAATAGCTGTTCCATACAATTGTAAATACTACACAAGACCCCTCCCAGATCTTTGTCCACTTCACGGTTTCCTGAACTCTATTATTGTAATGGTTAACTCTATTTTCTCACACACTACACCTATTTACTGTCCATTAAATAGGACCTTACCTCAGAATCTGACCTCCCCAAACCTCATTCCTTTTTGATCCAACTCACAATCCTTCCCTCCCAAACAAGAGTCTTACCTTCTTTCCATCCATTCTAAAAAATGCTTAGTTGGGTGGTAGAACATGGTTAACACTATGCATAGCCAAAGATCTCCCATCTCTTCTCCATGGGCTGCTACTGTAAATATCATAGAATACTCTCTTGCTGTCTTAAACCACTTTGTCTTACCCCTCCAACTGATCACAAAAAAGAATAGGTGGAAGCTGTGAACACCAGGATACCCGAAGGAGACTGCACCACTGAATCTCACAGGTATTCTAGTGCAGAAGTTCACACCATAAACCCAGGGAGCCAGAACAGATCAATTTAAGAAGCTGAGGCTAACAAGAAGAGTCTCACAAAGAATGGGAAGACAAAGAAACAATCCCCAAATGAAAGGAAAGGAGGAAGCCTCAGAAAGAATGCTAAATGAAATAGAGGCAACTTAGCTATTGGATATTGAGTTCAAAGCAATGGCTATCAGGAAGCTCAATGAGCTCACAATGAGCTACCAGAAACTATAGGGAAGCTACAATGAACTCACTGCAAACTATATCAACATGAAAAAGGAAATAGAAACTATCAACAAGGGCCAAGAGGAAATTAAGAATACAATTTCTGAACTGAAGAACACAGTAGAAGGAATCAAAAGCAGAATCAATGACGCAGAAGATTGGATCAGCAAATTGGAGGATAAAGTAGAAAAAAACATCCAGAAAGAGCAAGAAAAGGAAAGAGGCTCAGAAAGAATGAAGAGGGATTAAGGGAAATGCAAGACAATATGAAACATAATAATATCCATATAACAGGGATACCACAAGGAGAAGAAGAGCAAGGAATAGAAAACCTAATTGAAAAAGTAATGATGGAAAACTTCCCTAATTTGGTGAGAGAAGAAGTCACACAAATCCAGGAAACACAGAGAATCCTAATCAAGAGGAACCCAAAGAGGCTCACTTCAAGATACATTGTAATTAAAATGGCAAAATTCCAAGACAAAGACAGAATCTTAAAGGCAGCAAGGGAGAAAAAGGAAGTAACATACAAGGGATCCCCAATAAGGTTAGCAGCTGAGCTCTCAATGGCAATGCTCCAAGCCAGAAGAGAATGGCAAGAAACATTCCAAGTAATGAGAACCAGAGGTCTGCAACTAAGACTACTTTACCCAGCAAGGCTTTCAATCAAGATAGAAGAACAAATAAGGAGCTTCCCAGACAAAAGAAGTCTAAAAGAACAGACCTCCATGAAGCCAGTTGTGCTAGAGATGCTAAAGGGACTGCTTTAAGGAAAGGAAGGAAAAGAGAGAGAGAGAGACAGAGAGAAGAACACAGGTATGAAAATGGCAATGAATAAGTACCTATCAATAGTAACTTTAAACGTAAATGGATTAAATGCTCCAATCAAAAGACATAGAATAGCTGAATGGATAAAAAAGCATGACCCACACATATGCTGCCTACAAGAGACCCACCTCAGGATGAAAGACCTACACAGACTCAAAGTGAAGGGCTGGAAACAAATTTTCCAAGCAAATGGACAGAAAAAAAAAAGTCGAGGTAGCAATACTCATATCAGACAAAATAAGCTTCAAAAGAAGGGCCATAAAGAGAGACCCAGAAGGTCACTTCATAATACTCAAGGGAAGAATCCACCAAGAAGACATAAACATTGTAAATATATATGCACCCAACATAGGAGCACCCAAATACATAAAGAAAATCTTAGAGGACTTCAAGAAAGATATTGACAGCAACACAATTATAGCAGGGGATTTCAACACCCCACTGTCAAAAATGGACAGATCTTCCAAGCAAAATATTAACAAAGATCTTGTGGCATTGAACAACACTCTAGATGAAATGGACTTTATTGATATATATAGAGCCATTCGTCCCAAATAAGCTAAATATACATTTGTTTCAAATGCACATGAAACATTTTCAAAGATAGACCACATGATAGGACACAAAACAAGTCTCAACAAATTAAAAAATATTGAAATCATACCAAGCATTTTCTTTGACCACAAGGTACTGAAACTAAAAACCAACCCCAAGGAAAAAAACACAAAACACTCAAAATCATGGAGATTGCGTAGCATGTTATTAAACAATGAATGGGTCAAGAAGGAAATTAGGGAAGAAATGAAAAAGTTTCTGGAAACAAATGAAAATGAACTCACAGCGACCCAAAACTTATGGGACACAGCAAAGGCAGTCCTCAGAGGGAAGTTCATAGCGATACAGGCCTACCTAAAAAAGATAGAAACATTTCAAACAAACAACCTAACCCTACACCTACAAGAACTCAAGGAAAAACAACACAGACAGCCCAGAGCAAGTAGAGAGAAGGAAATAACCAAGATCAGAGCAGAATTAAATGACATAGAGACTAAAAGCACAATTCTAAAGATCAATGAATCCAGGAGCTGGTTCTTTGAAAAGATAAACAAAATTGACAAGCCTTTCAGCAGGCTCATCAAGGAAAAAAGAGAGGACCTAAATAAACACAATCAGAAATGAAAGAGGAGAGATTACAACTGATACCACAGAAATACAAAGGATTGTAAGAAATTACTATGAAGAACTGTATGCCAAGGAATTTGAAAACCTAGGTGAAATGGACAAGTTTCTAGAAGAATATAATCTTACAAAACTCAATGAAGAAGAAGCAGAAAGCCTGAATAGGCCAATGATGGTAGATGAAATTGAAGCAGTGATCAAAAAAGTCCTGACACACAAAAGCCCTGGGCCAGATGGCTGCACAGGAGAATTCTACAAAGCATTTAAGGAAGAGCTAACCACTATCCTTCACAGGCTATTCCAAAAAATCCAAAATGATGGAAGACTCCCAAACTCTTTTTGTGAAGCCAGCATCATCCTAATCCCAAAACCAGATAAAGACACAATAAAGAAAGAAAACTTCAGGCCAATATCTCTGATGAACATAGATGCTAAAATCCTCAACAAAATATTGGCAAACTGCATCCAACAATACATTAAAAAGATCATACACTATGACCAAGTGGGATTCATCCCAGGGATGCAAGGATGGTTCAACATTCGCAAATCAGTAAATGTAATATATCACATAAACAAAAGCAAAGACAAAAATCACATGATCATATCAATAGATGCAGAAAAAGCATTTGATAAGGTACAGCACCCATCTATGATAAAAACACCCAGCAACATGGGAATAGAGGGAGCATTCCTCAACATAATAAAGGCCATATATGAGAGACCTACAGCCAACATCATACTCAATGGGCAAAACCTAAAATCTATTCCACTAAGATCAGGAAAAATACAAGATTGTCCATTTTCACCACTTCTATTCAATATAGTATTGGAAGTCTTATCCACAGTGATTAGACAAAAAAAGAAATAAAGGGCATCCAAATTAGAAAGGAGGAAACAAAACTATTATTGTTTGCAGATGACATGATAGTGTACATAGAAAAATCCTATAGACTCGGCCAAAAAACTGTTCAACCTAATAAATGAATTTGGCAAAACAGCTGGATACAAAGTCAATATCCAGAAATCAAAAGCATTTTTGTATAGCAACAATAAAACAACAGAAGCAGAAATCAAGAAAAAAATCCCATTTGATATAGCAAAAAGAAAAATAAAATACCTAGGAATAGACCTAAGGAGGTAAAAGACCTGCATGTAGAAAACTACACAACACTGAAGAAAGAAAACAAGGAAGACACAAACAAATGGAAACATATACCATGTTCATGGATCGGAAGAATCAACATCATCAAAATGTCCATACTACCCAAATAAATTTACAGATTCAATGCAATATCTATTAAAGTACCAATGACATATTTCACAGACATAAAACAAACACTTCAAAAATTTATATGGAGCCATAAACGACCCCAAATAGCTGCTGCAATTTTGAGAAAAAAGAGCAAAATAGGATGGATATCATAATACCTGATACCAAACTGTATTACAAGGCCACTGTAATCAAAACAGCCTGGTACTGGCATAAAAACTGGCACATGGACCAGTGGAATAGAACAGAGAGCCCAGAAATAAATGCAAGTCTCTATGGTCAATTAATATTCAACAAATGGGGCAGCAACATAAAATGGAGTAAAAATAGCCTCTTTAATGAATAGTGTTGGGAAAACTGGACAGCTATGTACAAAAAAATGAAACTTGAGCACCAACTTACACCATACACAAAAATAAATTCAAAGTGAATAAAAGATTTAAATGTAAGCCATGACATCATTAAAGTCCTAGACGAGAACATAGGCAGGGAAATCTCAGATATTCCACCCAGCAACATTTTTACTGATATGTCCCTTAGAGCAAGGGACATAAAGGAAAGAATAAACAAATGGGGTCTCATCAAAATAAAAAGCTTCTGCACGGCTAAGGAAAACAGTATTAAAATAAAAAGAGGACCAACTGTATGGGAAAATATATTTGCCAATGATACCTCAGACAAGGGTTTAATCTCCAAAATATATAAAGAATTTACATGACTGAACTCTAAGAAGACATACAAAGTAGCCCAATTAAAAAATGGGCAAAGGACTTGAACAGACTTCTACAAGGAGGACATACAGAGGATCCAGAGACACATGAAAAGATGCTCAATATTGATAGCTATCAAAGAGATGCAAATTAAAACCACAATGAGATACCACTTCACACTGGTCAGAATGGCCATGATAAACAAAGAAACTAACAACAAGTGTTGGAGAGGTTGTGGAGAAAAGGAGACCCTAGTGCACTGTTGGTGGGATTGCAGAATGGTACATCCACTGTGGAAAGCACTATGGAATTTTCTAAGAAAACTAGAAATGGATCTGTCTTTTTCCCCAGCAGTTCCAGTGCTAGGATTATATCCTAGGAACACTGAAACACCAATCCAAAAGAACCTATGCACCCCAATGTTCATAGCAGCACAATTTACAATAGCCAAATGTTGGAAGCAACCTAGGTGCCCATCAGTAAATGAATGGATCAAGAAACTATGGTACATTTACACAAAGGAATTCTATGCAGCAGAAAGAAAGAAGGAGCTCCTACCCTTTGCAACAGCATGGATGGAACTGGAGAGCATTATGCTAAGTGAAATAAGCCAGGCGGTGAAAGACAAATATCATATGATCTCACCTTTAACAGGAACCTAATCAACAAAATAAACAAACAAGCTAAATATAAGCAAAGATACTAAAATTGAGAATGGACTGACAGTCACCAGAGGGGAGAGGGGAGGAAATTTCAGGGGAAAAGGGGAAGGGTTTAGAGGAACTAGTATAAAGGACACATGGACAAAAACTAGGGGGGGTGGAAATGGGAGGGAGGTGGGGAGGGTTGGGGCCGTGGGCTGAGATGGGAGTAAAAGACACAAAACTATACAAGAGCAATAATTAAAATAAAATAAAAAACAAAATAAGTTAATGGAGATATGTAGTGGTCTAACAGTGAAACTGAACCACACTTTATTGTTTTAGGGGGATGTTATTTCCATTGATCTTCTCCTCCTGCTACATATGTCATTACCTCCCTTTTCTGTCCTGGGTCTGTTCAGTAGTGAGAGACTGGGTGTTCAATGTAAATATTTCATGGGAGTCTGACTTTTCTTGGGGCCTTGGATCTATTTTTCTGTTGGCAAATTTACAGCTAACGTAAGTTACATTTGGACATATGGTAGGTAAAGTAGCCTCTCCCAGCCTGTGGCAATTTGATAAAATGAGTTCAATTTTCCTAGTGGTCCCTATCTAGAGATTGGCAGAACCTATGTCTGTTTTTAACTAGCACTGGAATAATTGGTACCTAAAGACCAGTCCAGTCACGGTTAGGCTAAAAAAGTTAGAATAAACAATGATGGAGAACATATTTACTGTGGAGATATATGATACTAGAACAAATTAGTTTATCTAATGGAAATTTGGGTCATTTAATGTAATTGTTGGCTGTTAGATGATGAAAACAAAGAAAAATTCTACTCACACAACTAATAGTTAATATAGATTAGAGACTTGTATGTGTATTCCCTAATATGGCAGAGTTTCAAGGGCAAGGAAAGAAAAAACCCATAAGGATGGTAAAGATGGAGGGCTAAATTCCTGAGTTATCATTTAAAAGATAAGTCATATGAGGCCCATGGTAACTTTATCTCCTTTAACCACATATATGTGAGTGGTTATTATAGAGTGGTTTTGTCAAGGGAACTTAGCAACAAGATAAAATAACAGCTGTATATTTTCTAAAGAAGTTTGCTTAGGAAGGCAGTTGCTGTGGAAATGCCTGGCAATAGTAATTTGATTCATGTTGTATGAAATTGATGAGTCTTCCTTATTTAGATTATTTTCCTAGCATTGGCAACTTTTGGGGGAAAAAAGAAGAAAGAGTATTTTCCACACATTTGCATATTAAAAAAACAATCCACTTCATTTTTGAATAGACACAGAAGATCTGGACAAGCATCTTCACCAATAAATCATATACTTATACCATATATATACACACACACATACATATACATATACATACACATATATATATATTCACAAAATCTAACCAGAAAGTATCCAGCCATGTGATATGAAAAATAGAGACATTTACTGAAGAAGGTATAAGGTACAAGAAACACTGCATAGGCCAATGATGACTCAGTCCCCTTCAAAGTAGGCATCTTAGGACATCACACAATTCTCCCAGTCACTATCAGCTGCTCTGTCATATTTTCCTGAATCTCATTGAAGGTCTTAAATCACTTCTCTTTCAAAGGTGATTTTAATTTTGGGAAAAATCAAAAGTCACAGGGTTCCAAATTTGGGCTGTAGGGGGTCTGAGTCACCTGGGTGATTTGATGTTTCATCAAAAAACTCTGCAGGAGACATGAGGCATGAGTGGGTGTATCGTTGTGATGAAGCTGCCAATCAACAATTGCCCATAGGGGCAGCCTTCTGAATCATCTGAATAGTTTCCATGGAGGAATGTTCCAGCTTAATGCAAAATTTGAAGCAGATTTGTTGCTCTACTCACTCAGTCATTTTGAATGCAATAGCCACACAGTACACATGCTCACTCAAGAGCACATACAGCCCCCACTGACAAGTACAGTGAAGTTGTTATTGTTCACACATGAGCATTCCAGTCCACTTTCCTTGGCTGCCAGGTTACTTCAATGTTGCACAAACTGTTCTTGTTATATTAACAATGGTCAGACTTTTTCCAGACAGAACTTGTGTACATAGTGTAAATTTATTGTATTTCAAAAGAGCGCTGACTGCCTCAGTTTTGTACTGTAGTTCCACTTTATTCAAATGAGTCACATTGAATTGTTAAGTCCTCAGAAATTTGCTTAAAATAGTTGCAGCTGGGAGATGTAAAAAAATCTTATGAATGAGCAGAAACGAAGTGAATTATACCCCATGGGAAGTCTCTCAATGAAAAATCTGGTAAACAGGCTCTCAGAAAAAATAGGGGAAACAGATGCTGACTGATAAGAATTTTCTTGTTTTAACAGGGAGACACCAGTGTGTATGTGCTACAGTTGGAGTGACGATTTGACCAAGCTGTTTTGTTTCTGCAGGTTGGCAAGGCTTCAGTGAACTGAAATATCTTGATCAGAAGATGAAATGTGTTTCACCTCTGAGACCTGCAACTTGCATTCCTTTCATTCTGACAGAGTTGATTTCAAGATGTCAAGGAACCAGCCACAGGCACCTACAGAATATGAATCTGTGCCTGTTTTTCAAGGCCAAGGCCAAGTCGGAGTGTCACCAAGGAATGATCAAAATGTGAATCCTCATTCCTCTCCCTCCCCAACCTCTCCCCCAAGGTTTCCTTCCACTTGGAGCCTTTGTGAGAAAACCTAATTTACAGATGCTGTCTCAAAGTTGTGTCGGATCTGACTTACCTGTGAATTATCTATCATGTTCTGGGTTCAGGAAAAGATCACGTCCCAGCTTAGACCCCAAATCCTTTTATTAAAGGGAAACTTGGAAAGGTCATATAAAAATGGAGGAAGAAGAAACAGATTTCTAAAAACGTAAATCGCTACAAGGAGTAAGAAATTTTAGGCTATTGACTTTAGTTATTCTAACAAAATTTACCTTCCAAGATGTGTCTTTTTTTCAAAAGCAATAATGTATTAACTTCTTGTCAGAGCTTGGTTTTTATTTTTAGACTTGAGGAGTGAGCCATGCATTTATCTTCCCTTTACCTTTCTACTTGTTTTCTAACTAAGTCAATAATCTGGAAGAAGAATACAGGAAGCTCCCTGAATTCATTTGGTGAAAACTGGCTCCTGATGTTTTTCAGGATGTGTTTCGACAATTTAAGTCATTTTACAGGAAACAGCATCCTATTTTGACCACAGGGGTGGCAGGTGGTGGAGGTTGGCCTGACTGTGGCTTTTGCCCCATCTCTAAGCAGGTAAGAATGGAACTTTCAGAATAGTTACAACAGTTAACATTTATTTAACATGTATTATGTATTTAACACTATGACTTCTGAGTATTAATATAACTTTGAAATGATACTGTGAGGTCAGTGTTATTGTCTTCACTTCGAAGATGAGGAATCTGAGATAGAGAGGGCTTGCAACTTGCCCAAGATTTCCAGGTAAATTCATTTGGAGTTGGAATTTGATCAGGCTGTTTGACTCTAAATGCTGAGACATGGAGCCCACTACTACACGGCAAGGTGCCCTCACCTCCTCAAGCTTAGAGGGCTCCCCTCCATGCCTAAACAGTCACCCATTCTGCCTCTAGATACAAAACTGCAGGGCACAGCCAGACAGTTCTGGAGCGTATCACAGCTCACTCTCCAAATCACATTTTCCATATACTGTTATTATTTAATTTTACTACTAATCTAGAATCTATGCAGCTATTTGAGAATGTCTTAAGTCTTGATGTACTCATGACATCGACTAATTTGACTGTCAACATTTTTGTAAAGTCGCTCCCATTTGAAGTCCTCAAAATATACTTGAGAAAAAGAAAACAAAACTAGGGGTATATAAAACTAGAATATAGGGATATATAAGAAAATAATCATAGCAATTAAAATTAGCCTGAGTCCTCTTACTTTCAGAAAGTTTACATATGGATATGGTAACAAGCTATTTTTTATCTTCACTTTGGATGTAATAAGAAAAAATAAGTTTATGTTGGTGTAGAAATCACACAAGCTATATAATGGAAGGTAAGCTCTGCTGATGCTTGGGATAGGAAACAGAATTTTCACCCCCAAACACATCTTTTTGGCATAGGATTATTTTAGGCTAGTTAGTTTTAAACAGCAGCAGACTTGGGAGAACCTCTGAAAACCAAGAAGTTCTCCTTTGTAAATGACATTTCTAAGGGAAATCTCCATCTGTGAGTGAAGGGTGACAGAGGTTGCTATTCCAGAGTGTAATTTTTGGGGGGATATTGATTACTTTACACAGATTATTTTAAGAAACAAAGATTCAGGAAGAAGTGTTGACCTCCATCTAACTGCCTAAATGGATTTAAATAGAGGACCTGCTCCAGGAAGGGAGCTATCATCATAGATATCTGTAGTTTAATGTGAACTAAATATGACAGACAGGGAGGAACCTAGCAAGGCCTGTTTGATCTCATGTCCCATTCATTGAGGATAGCCCAGCAAACATTTGTTTATCAAATATTATCTCTTGTCTCTGTAACTGAACAACCAGTGGGGTCCTACCACTCACCACCAATAGGCAAAAACTCTGGAGGCAGAGTTTAGTGGAAAGGGAAAGGAATCTTTATTTTTGAAGATTATAAGGTTTGAAATAATGGCAGGTTTCTGCCTCAAAGCCCATTTTCCTCTAAGACACTCAAAGAAAAATCACTCTGCCACCCTCTGCCAGCTCAGTTCAATGTTGTGCCAGGAACATTTTCTCCCATCCAAAAGTATTATCCTCTAAGAACCACAGGTAGAGGTGGCTTAGCTGGTTTTCAGTAGCTGTCTGGCTTCAGGCATCTTTCAGAGTCTTGCATCAGGGCATCCTGCTTATGGTGTGCTGCCTTCTTCTTCCACCTGCTGCCTTCTGGTGCATCTGTCTGCCTTGCCCAGCAGGGCCCATGCAGGGCAGGTTCAATTGCCAGTGCTGCTGTGGCTTCCTGTGCTGGGGAATAGCATGGGATTTGTAGCCCTGCCACGTGGCTTCCAGGCCTGCTGGCCCAGGCTTCCTCATCTTCTGCCCTGCCATCCTAGTGCCTGCTATGATCCTGACCAGACAGGTCCATGCAGTCCTTGGGGATGAGGAGGTGCTAGGAATGTTCCTGGACCATATAGTCTGCAGAACCTGCCAGCCCAGGAACTAGATCCCCCAGTGGCCAGGATAGAGGTGAGAACAAAGAGAGTGGTGTTACTGTGCTCTCTGCTTTACATAGTCTGGCCCAAAATCTTTGGCAGGGTATATTTAGGAGAGTATTTCCCTTAGTTGCCACTGCCCGATTGCCAGAGCAACTGTTTGTGAACAGTTGTGGGATTTCCTAACATCTCCTGCACCTCTGGGAGTGGGAGGGGCAGCCTCTTGCACTGCTTCTAGTGTTCCTGCTCCCTTCTGCTCAGCCGTCCAGCAAGACCACAGCCCCTATTACATCTTCACCTGAATTGCCTTCCTCCCCTTTGAAATCCAAACCACATTCTCTTTAGCTCAAGATGGTATATGAGCCTCAACTGGCTGATTGGTGCTTTGGGCCACATATTCTTATGGAATCTCAAACCCCCTACATGTACAAATGTAATTAAATTTGGTTATTTTCTGTTAATCTGTCTCATGTAAATTTAATTCTCAGGCCAGTCAGAAGAATTAAGAAGGAAAAAAGGAAAAGTTTCTTTCTCCCCAAGTTAACATTGGCTCCCTCCCTGTCCCAAGAAGAAGGGGGGGTGACCTCATGTCTAGGAACTCTTATCAATGCAGAATGCATGCACTTAAGCCTGCATAACAACCTTACCCTTCTTTACTGTACTCTTCCTGGTAACCCCCCATAACTGACCTCCCCTACCCCTTGCATGTTTTTTGTCTTGCTGAAGATGGTTTTTAAGGTGGTGGCTTGGGCCATTTTGGCAAAGTTTGTCAGTGTCCCTGGGTCTCTCTCATGTACACAGGAGGTATACATATTATTAAATGTTTGTTTGATTTTCTCTTGTTAATCTGCCTTTTATTACTACAAGGATGTCTCCAACAAGAGGCCAGAGGGTAGAGGGAAATTATAACCATCCCTCCCTCGCTTCATGGGGAGGCTGAATTTTGCCTCCCAAGGAAATGCCTTCCATGGACAGTCTTTCAAAAGAAACCTTTGCTTTGAAGACAAAACTCAAAATGAAGGCTTAAGGTCAAAAGGATCAGAATAGGTCAGCAGTTTTCAATCTTTCCCATCTTATGACACACATAATTACTGAAGTTCTGCAGCACGCCAAAGAATATATTATATTTTTTGCTGATCTGGCAAAAAAGATAGTTATAGTTTTGATTCATTCACACCAGACAGCTATTATTGTGTTGGCCAGTGTCATTTTTTTTTAATTTCACATTCTAAGGGAAAAGATTCTTGTGGCACACTGGTTGAAAATCACTAGGATAGGTGATTCTGTGATTTTAAGAGTTTTGAGATTTATAAATATGTTTCAATATCTAAAGGTAGTTCATTGTCACTTTTCTTGCATTTTTCTTTTATTTAACAAATTTTTAGTCAAGCCTGAAAATACTTAGACACTTATGGAAATCCAATATTGCT
The DNA here is from genome assembly GCA_004027475.1 of Anoura caudifer. NCBI lineage: Eukaryota > Metazoa > Chordata > Mammalia > Chiroptera > Phyllostomidae > Anoura > Anoura caudifer. The sequence goes on along the minus strand of PVKU01000324.1, from coordinate 306,831 downwards.
TCTGAATACTGTTAAAGTAAAATAAATTACTTAAATTCTAATCTAATGAAATGCTCCAATTCTAAAATTAAAAAAATTAAAAATATTCATGAAAATAAATGTAAAGTATTGATTTTAGTAAAAATAGTCAGCATTATTTTAAGGGGAAGTTCTCTTTTCTGATTTATTTTATCTTGGATTCACTCACCCTACATCCCCACCTCACTGAGTATTAAAAAAATGAAAAGAAATTGGCAGCATATTTGCTAGGATTTCAGAGCTCAAGAAAACAAAGTAGCCCTGGCTAGTGTGGAAAAAGAGGATTGAGTGCCAGCATGTGAACCAAAGGGTTGCAGGTTCAATTCCCACTCAGGGCACATGCCTGCATTGTGGCCAGGTTCCCAGTAGGGGGTGTAGGAGAGGTAACCACACATTGATGTTTCTCTCCCTTTCTTTCTCCCTCTTCTCTCTAAAAATAAATAAATGATATATATTTAAAAAGAAAATATTTAAGAAAACAGAGTAAACAAGTGATAATGATGAAAACTGTATCTACCTATAATAGCATATGTTCCTAGGAAATGAATTTTACCTTTCTACTTAGAAATGCCATTGACAGAAACATCACAGGTATATTAGTACAGATCTCACACTCTGGTCAGGTACTGTGGATTAGACCCATTATGTTCTATACTATAGTTCTAGAAAGAATCCACTTTCTAATACGCTGGAGGAGATTTGTTCCTATAAATACTCTGAATGTATTTTTCTTGTTGAAAGCATGATGTGCACTTCAAAAGCAATGCTCACAATTAAGCAAGTCATCCTTGCACAAAGCTCTCTACGAAATAATGCCAGACTTACTTCATTGGTGGTGGGAAGCAGCTGAACTCTGCAATGAATTCCAGAGACTGTTATGAGGGTGCATGCTGAGATTTTAGGAAACTCAGATCTCTAGCCCTGCTTGTTGTATCCAGACCAGCCAGTTTGGCATTTATTATTGCCCAAGTCCCACTACATGGCTTTCTTCTTTCTCTCTCTCTCTCTCTACACACACACACACACACACACACACACACACACACACACGCACACACACATACATGTGTATATATATACAGAGATTTATATAGTATGTATATACATACACACATGTCTATCAATCTATCTATATGTATAGGACATATAGCATAATATAACATGTACTGAGTCTGGCACAAATAATCCTCCTTTTTATTACAAAATATTTTATTACAATATCACAAGCATGTAATTCTGTAACATAACAATATTATACTCAAGCATACACTATGACATTTTAGGTGAAATGTTCAAATTAAAACTATAAATTATTACACCCATATTGTTACCCTACCAAACATACTCAAGCAGGCATTACTTCTCCCGAATCCTATATATATTAGTCTTCATGTACACAAAAGTTCAATTGAGATGCTGCTTTCTCTTGGAATGGAGAGGAATGGAAAGGCAGAAGTGATTGTGTTTTATGATAGAAACTTCTGAGTCACCAAATCCAATATTCAGTCTCTTGAAGATTTTTGAGGTGGTTCCATATGTATATTTGAAAAAGTATTGGAATTAACTCTGGGCTTGAAGAAATGTGGAATTGGAGATGTTCTATCCCCATAAAATTCTACTTTTAATACTCACAACACAAAAATTCTGAGATGTCCTAAATTAAATTTCAGCAGGCTGGAGAGTGGGGAAAGAGACAAGGGAGGTTAATCAGTTAACAAAGCAAAAGACTGCTCATGTTCCTGGATATATAAAAAACACTTTGAACCAACTTCCAGATGGCTGCTTCAGCTCTTATCTAGAGAGAATAGCTGACCACCAGACTCCACCACATCTTGATTAAGCATGAAAGTTCTGGTCTGTTGCTCACAGCCAAGCCAAAAGCAGCAAACACGTCTTCTTTAGGACTATTCTTCTGTCTCAGAACTGTTCTTGCTTTCCCCTTTTCCACCCCTTTTGTCTATAGCCCATGTAAACTCTTTCAAAACAACTTCTATCTCTCTTCTCCAAACCCGTTGTATAAAAAAGCCCCATCAACCCCAGGATGGCGGACATGTCTGTCTTTTCCATCCAGCCCTGCTGCTGGTGGTTTAACTATGTGCCCCAGGACCTGGTCCTTTTCCTGGCTAGCATAAGGCTCACACACTTCTTTCAGGACAATATTTGGCTTCAAAGATTTTGTTTAACATTTTAAATAAAGTTTTGGATATGCTGCTAAATAGGTGTTGTAATTAATCAGACATGTTTCGTACTTATTAATTATTTAAGGTTTTCCATCATGACTATAGTGAGCAATTGTTAAGTTATTTCCCCACTCCTTTACCCTAATCCTCTTACTGAGAACCAAACCTTCTGTAAGTCCACATGGTCACATGGGTGACTCTTAGCACCTAAAATTGCCTTGTATTTTGGCTACAATAAGCTGAAACAGGGCTTCACCTGACTTAGACTAGGCTAATCTCAGTACATGCCCAAGAACTTTAGAATCGAGGCTAAGAGACTTGTGCAGTTTATCGTAAGCTAGATCCTTACCATGTTTGAAGCGTTTGGCAGCCTAAATGTCTACCATGTGGATGAGTGAAAAAGAAGCCAGTTGCAAAGAGAGAAGAGTGAAGCAGATATTCAAAGACTGCTTGGCAAAGACCTCTCATTCCAGATGGGTCTTTGAAATAATGCGAATCATCTGCTATTCAGGTTTCCCTTTTTTCTTCTTCAAGTGTTTCATTCTGTACACACACACACACACACACACACACACACACACACACACACACATACTTTTAAAAACTTAAAGTAAAAAACAGAAAGGTTTTGTGACATAAAGATTTATTGTGGAACCATGAGTGAAGAATAGTCACTCATTAGAGTAGAGTCACTACCATTAGAATAGTCAGTAAGTAATGACACATTTTAAATTATCCTTTAAAAATGTATGCATGTCATAATGAACATCCCAGCAACAAGTGTTCAGAAAAGCAAATTTATAAGATACTAGGACATCTGAATAGCTTAGAAATAATTCAAAATATGATGTAGATACACTAACACAAAAGGAGAAGTGTAAAAGACTCGAGGGATTTATACACAAAAGGTTTCCTCTTCACTTAATGCACTAACTAATGGCTTTAGAAAATTGAGTATGCAACACTTTTCTAGCGAGCTAAACACCATCTTTATCAAGTGATTTTTCCTGACTATGAATTAACATTTGGTGGTAGGTAAGAAGGACAATGTATATTTGTTATGAAAGCTTTTATCATGCATAGTCCTGAGCTATGGAAGATTGCTCTCTTATTGTAATCTGATTCACCTATTTAAGTGACTTTATTTTTTCCTATTATCTGTGACAGATGATAGCATATCTCTGATGCTCACAACAATTTTAAGTGTATTAATATTCTTTTTGTATCTCTCTTCCAAGGTTCAACTGAGCTTTGCATGTTAAAGCTTTCACACAACAAGATGTTCTCAAGGAACAAGAATTACACAGATATTATACTAAGATTTTTATACCTGATTTTAAGCTATATTACAATGCTATAATCAAAACAGCATGGTGCCAGCATAAAAACAGACACATAGATCAATGGAACCAAATAGAAAGCTCAGAAATAAACCCATACCTATACAATCAATTAATCTATGAAGAAGCAGCAAGAACATACAATGGGGTAAAGACAATCTACTCAATATATGGTTTTGGGAAAATTGGGTAGATACTTGCAAAAATAAAAAAGAAACTGGACTACCTTCTTGCACCATATACAAGAATAAACTCCAAATGGATTAAAGACATAAATGTAAGACCATAAATGTAAACCATAAAACTCTTAGATGAAAACATAGGCAGTCAAATCTTAAATATTTCTCTGACATATGAGGCAAGGGAAACAAAAGGAAAAAATAAACAAATGGAACTACATCAAAGAAAAAGTTTTTTCACAGCAAGGAAAACCATCAACAAAACAGAAAGACAAGTTACTGATTGAGAGAACATATTTACCAGTGGTACATCTAATAAGGAGTTAATATCTAAATTTTACAAAGAACCCAGACAACTCAACTCCAAAAAAATAAACAACATAATTAAAAAGTGGGCAGAACACTTGAATAGGCACTTCTCCAAGGAGTACGTACAGATGGCAATAGGCATGTGAAAAGTTGCTCAATATCACTAATCATCAGAGAGATGAGAATCAAAACCACAATGAGATACCACCTCACACATGTCAGAATGACTATCATCAATAAATCAATAAGCAAGTGTTGAAAAGGATGTGGAGAAAAGCATACCCTGGTGCAACTATAGAAAACAGTTTGGAAGTTCCTCAAAAAATAAAAATGGAATTGCTTTATGACCCAGTAATTCCACTTCTGGGAATAAATTTGAAGATACCCCAAACACTAATTGTGAAGAATGTATGCACCCCTATGTTCATTGCAGCATTATTTATAATAGCCAAGATATGGAAGCAACCCTAGTGCCCATTAATAAATGAATAGATAGAAAAAGATTTTTCTATCTATTATATGTATAATAGATAGATGTATATCTACCTATTGTATATATGCAGTGGGTGCATATATACAATGAAATACTACTGGGCCATATAAAAGAATAAAATCTTACCATTTGTGACAGCGTGGATGGACCTAGTGGATATTATGTTTAGTGAAATAAGTCAGACAGAAAAAGTCAAATACCATATGATTTCACTTATATGTGAAATCTAAATAACAGAACGAAAAAATGAACAGAAACAGACTCATAGGTACTGAGAACAGACTGACATTTAACAAAAGGGAAGATGGTTATGGGACTGGGTGAATAAGGTGAAGGGATTGAGAACTACAGAATCATAATTACCGAATAGTAACAGAAATGTAAATTATGGCATAGAGAATTTCATCAATAATACTGTTATAACTATGTATGGTGCCAGGTGGCTACTTAAAATATCAGAAGGACCACTCTGTAAATTCCATGATTGTCTAGCCATTATGTTGTATATCTGAAACTAATATAGAATAATATTGAATGTAAATTATAATTGAGAAAATAAAACCACAGCTCAAAAATATTTCTGTTAAGTAACTTATAACAGAATAATTAATCTTTGCCCTGGTTGGTGTGGCTCTGTGGATTGAGTGCCAGCATGTGAACCAAAGGGTCTGTGGTTCGATTCCCAGTCAGGGCACATGCTTGGTTGCAGGCAAGGTCCCCACTAGGGGGTGCATGAGAGGCAACCACAGATTGATGTTTCTGGCCCTCTCTTTCTCTCCACCTTCCCCTCTCTCTAAAAATAAACAAATAAAATCTTTCAAAAAAAGAATACCCAGTCTTTTTATCATCATTCAGCATGTAACAAATACCTACCAAATATAGTTTTAATCTTGGTTTTCTTTTATCCTCCAGCTGTCATCCAGACTATATGAAATACGAAGTGTGAAATGAAGGTATGTAATTATATTAGTTTGGATTAGATAGCTTGCAATACCACAAATAGCTTTTGCTTTTTAAAAAATATATTTTGTTGATTATGTTATTGCAATTGTCTCATTTTCTCCCCTTTATTCCTCTCCACCCTGCACCCTGCCTCCCACCAGCATTCCACCACCTTAGTTCATGTCCATGAGTTGTACATATAAGTTCTTTGGCTTCTCCATTTCTCATACTATTCTTAACCTCCCCCTGTCTATTTTGTAACTACCATTTATGCTTCTTATTCCCTGTGCCTTTTCCTCCCATTTTCCCCCCTCCACCCTGCTGATAACCCTCCCTGTGATCCCCATTTCTGTGTTCCTTATTCTAGTTGTTTGCTTAGTTTGTTTGTTTTTTTTTGTTTTGTTTTTAGGTTCAGTTGTTTATAGTTGTGAGTTTGTTGTCATTTTATTGCTCATAGTTTTTATCTTTTTCCTAGATAATAACATTTTCCCTTTAACATTTCATAAGGGCTTGGAGATGATGAACTCCTTTAACTTGACCTTATTTGGGAAGCACTTTATCTGTCCTCCCACTCTAAATGATAGCTTTGATGGATAGAGTAGTCTTGGATGGAGGTTCTTGCCTTTCATGACTTTGAATACTTTTTTTGCAGCCCCTTCTTGCATGTAAGGTTTCTTTGGAGAAATCAGCTGATAGTCTAATGGGAACTCCTTTGTAGTTAACTGTTTCCTTTTCTCTTCCTACTTTTAAGATTCTCTCCTTATCTTTAATCTTGGGTAATGTAATTTTGTTGTGCCTTGGTGTGTGCTTCCCTGGGACTCTCTCAGCTTTCTGGACTTCCTGGAAGTCTATTTCCCTTGCTAGATTGGGCAAGTTCTTCATTGTTTTTTCAAATAAGTTTTTAATTTCTTGCTCTTCCTCTTCTTCTTTTGGCACCCCCATAATTTGGATATTGGAACATTTAAAGTTGTTCTGGAAGTTCCTAAACCTTTTATCATTTTTTTGAATTCTTATTTCTTCATTCTGCTCTGATTTATTTCTTCCTTTTGCCCCAAATCATTGATTTGAGTCCTGGTTTTCTTCCTGTCACTATTGGTTTCCTGTATATTTTCCTTTATTTCACTTTGCATAGCCTTCACTTCTTCCTTTATTTTGCAAACATACTCCATTTTTGTTAGTATCAGGAAACCATTTCTGTTAGTATCCTGATTACCAGTGTTTTGAACTGTGCATCTGATAGGTTGGCTATCTCTCTATCACTTTGCTGTATTTTTTTCTGGAGTTTTGATCTGTTATTTTATTTGGGCCATATTTTTTGTCTTGGAGTGCCTGTTATGTAGTAAGAGATGGAGCCTTAGGTGCTCACCAGGGTGGGGAAACCCACATCACTGTGTTGTGGCACTGTACGTGGGGAAGGCATCCGAGAGGGAACTATGCCACTTGTTTGGCTCTTGGCTAGCCTTCACTTTTTTTAATTAAAATTTTTCATAGATAAATCTGTTTTGAATGTTTTTGCAACTTTTTATGTTGGCACAATAAAGTATATTTTATCTTTAATTTTTGTCTAGATAATTTGTAACTTAAAAATTATTATTTTTTATGTAAAGGTATTTGCAAGACTGGAACAAAGAATTACTTTTTTACCTGAACCATTTGGGAATAAGTTGTGAATGTGGTGTCCCATCACATGTAAATACTTCAGTGTGTAATTCTGACAAATGAGGACATTCTCCTACATAACCAAAATACAAACATTAAAATCATAAAAGTAAGATTAGGCATTATCACCATCCAATCTAGAGACATATTGAAATTTTGCCAATTGTTCTAATAATATCCTCTGGAAAACTAGTAGATCTCATTAAGATGACATGTTGCCTTACATTGTCATGTCTCTTTCAATCTGAAATAGTTCTGCAGTGTCTCCTTGTCTTTCATGACCTTGAAATTTTTGAAAATTGTAAGACTATTATTTTCACAAATCTCCTTGAATTATAAGTTTCTGATGGAATCATGAAAGAAATGATAGCCTAGTCCCTTACTGCTTTCTCTCTTTTTCTTTTTCTGCTTCTAAAATAAAAAATGGAATAATTTTAGATAACATATTTTAAAATTTTATCTTAATTGTCTACCAAACATAAACAAATAACTAAAAATATGCATCTGTAAAATGGTGATCTGGAGGTGGAGATTCTTAAGGAAATCACGTTAGTTCTGAAGTCATTCAGGGTAGGAAAACACACTGGATTTCCCTGAGGACCAAAACAACCAGGCTTTGGCCTCCCTTCACTGTCAAAACTGACATGAAACTAAAAACAATGAGATGTGATCTGTTTCCATTATCACTAAAGGTAAAAGAAAATTCTTACTCTTGTTCTCTTTCAAAATTGCCATGAGACTCAGAACTCATTAAATGGGGCTTAGAAAAACAGTTTTTTTAAAAAAAAATTTAATTGGTTCCAATTTGTGAAATGGCGAAATTTTTTTGTGCATGCCATTTAAAAATTATTAATAATATTATGGCTATTATAAATGCTTCCTTATGTGATTGGGTAGTTTTACAAAATATTAATGGTGTAAGTGTGTTACCTGGAAATAATGAGTTAACATGGAATTTCTACATTTTTAAAGGAGAAATCCTCTGTAAAAGACAAATATAGTTATGAAAGAATCTGATGCTTAGAATTTGCTTCAAAATTCTGAGTAACCATACCCATTAGGATGATTACCATGAAAAAGAAACAAATAAAAAACAAACAAACAAAACCTTGAAAATACCAAGTGTTAGCAAGGATGTAGAAGAACTGGAATCTTTACACTATTGGCAGGAATGCAAAGTGATGCAGCCACTATGGAAAATAGTATGGTTGTTCTAAAAAAATTTTAAAGTATTAGTACATAATCAAGCAAACACACCAACTATCCTCCAAAGTGCTATGCCATTCTGCATTTCCACAAGCAATGAGTAAGAGTTTCTGTTGCTACACACCTTTGAGAGAATTTGCTGTTTCCGGTGTTTTGGATTTGGGCTTTTTCTAATTGGTTTATGTAGTATTACCTCACTGTTATTTTATTTTGCAGGTCCCTGATGACATATATTATGGAGCATCTTTTCATGTGATTATTTGTCATCTATACCTTCTTTGGTGAGGTGTTTGTTCAGGTCTTTTGCCCATTTTAATCTTTTCTTGTTTTGTTTTCTTATTGTTGGGTTTTAAAAATTTCTTTTATATTTTGGATAATAGTCCTTTATCACATGTGTCTTTTGCAAATATTCTTTCTCAGTTTGTGGCTTGTCTTCTTACTAGGTTTTTTCCTTTCTTTTTAAAAAATAATCAAATTCAACATATTATGCCAACTCAACACTCATTTGTAGGAAAGGTGCCTTAAACACTAAAATGAAATCAACCTGATGGTACTACTGATATCTTTTCAGTATATGCTTTTGCTTCTTATATTAACTTGAGTTAAAAGTTGAAGTGCATTTCTGAATTTCTTTTTTTAATTATACATATGTGCAGTTAGACTAACCTTGTAAGCAAAAGGCCACAGGAGATTCATTCTGTTGTCATCAATATCCCTTATGTTGGTTAACATTCAGTCTTCCCTTTTTCTTGAATATGGTATTGGGTTCTGCTGTCCCTGCTTACCTTTTATTTAGCAGAAAGAAAGACAGAATGAGAGTCTCATGGCCTTTATTTTAAATTGAGAGACTATATCTGCTAAGGGGTCATTTTATTTGAGTCACATATTGTGAAGGTCATGGATTAAAGAGAACTTTCAGTTTAATATCTCACTTTGCTTTCAATACACTAACCAGAGGAAGAAAAGAAAATTCATTCTGTCTGAACAAAATGTTAGGAATGCCTAACAATACTAATGGGGCTGACTAAATGCAGCAACAATAAGCAACTTATTAATCTAACCAGTCAGTTCAGTTAAACAACTTGCTTAACATTTTTTCCTTTTCCTAATATTGGATAATTGCCTATACTACTTCAGTTCATTGCATTAGCATATCGTTACTCTCCCAGAAGTTAATAAACCTGCATTCGTTGTTATTTTCTTTTTAAATTTGTTTTGTTTGTTTGTTTTGGTAGTGATGACTATTTGAATGTTTCGTATTTCACCAGTGAGCCAAAGAGTGAATTGAATCATTTTCTTTTTCCAACCCATGAGTTTAACTAGCCTAAATACTATGCAGTATTTCATTGTAAATGAGCAATTTTGATAATTTTGTGGTAGATTTGTGGTGGTAGAATTAGTAAATGATACTAAAGAAAAATAGGATACTAGTTAAAGAAATCTCTTTGTCCCAGGGTGAGGGGATGGGGCCATTGTCTAGAATTTTGTGGAAGGGGCTAGATGGACAGAGGCAGCAGGATGATATGTATTTAAGTTGAGGCTTATCATGCATCCTTTGAAAATGTTATGCCTATGTTGATAAGAAAAATAATTAAGATAAGGCTTCCTGAAGTAGAGATATTTTCAAATTATCCTCTGGACTCATGATATAACTCCTGAAACCTCTGTTGTATCTCAGGCTAATTTAGATTTGTGGTCTTCAAGGAACAGTTCAGTAGTCATCTATAAGCATCAGTTTAAAGGAAAGGACTTGACAGAGACACCCAATTACCTTGGCATCTGATTCTCCAGTTTTCTACAGTTGTGAAAATGAAAAGGTGCTCCCTTTTCATCAGCAATTGGTAGGTAAGGACTGGTGAACACTTTTCATTTAATCTTATGTTTTGCAAGAAATTATCTTCCTATTTTCTATTTTATAGTCTTATGAGTGTATTAGTATATAAGCAAAGAAAACTATAGAATCAAATTCATTGCTGAATTTAACTCATCACACAGGAAAGAAAGATTTTATTTTTTGCTCAATAAGAGGGAACTTATAGAATTGAGATCTGGTAAATACTGAAAGTTCCATGAGACATGATAGCTTTTGAAGGAAATAGAATGAGGAAACACTATCCCGAGGCAGTCAATGGCCAATTAAAAAGTGGCTCAAAGGAAATAAACAATTATATTTTTAAAGGTAAATTTATACCTTCCTAATGAAAATATTAAATTTCATATTTCACAGGAGAAACTAAAAAAAGGATAAATATTATATAGTAATTCTCACCATCTTTAGGATCTTAATAACTGGCAATTAGTATTATACCAGATCTGTCCAGAAAGTATCACACCATGTACTATGAAAAATAGAGACATTTATTGAAGATGATACAAGATACAATAAACATTGTACATAGGACAATGATGCCTCAGTGCCTTTCAAAGTAGGCACCTTGGGATCTCACACAGTTCTCCCAATCACCATCAGCTGCCTATCAGTTGTATTTTTCTGAATCTCATCAAATTCTGAAATCTCTTCCCTTTCAAAGGTGATTTTAGTTTTGGGAAAGCCAGAAGTTGCAGGGTGCCAAATCTGGGCTGTAGGGGGTCTGAGTCACCTGGGTGGCTTGATGTTTTGCCCCGAAACTGCAAGAGACATGATACATGAGTGAGTGTGTTGTCATGATAAAAGTGATGATCACTAGTTGCCCACAGCTGTGGCCTTCTGAATCATATGGATAGTTCCTATGGTGGAGTGTTCAAGCTTAATGCAAAATTGGTTGCAGATTCATTGCTACACTTACTCAATCATTTTGAATATGTCACACAGTACACAGGCTCATTCAATGGCATCTACTGTCACCACTGACTAGTACAGTGATGTCATCATTGTTTATGCATGAGCATTCCAGTCCACTCTCCTTGGTGGCCAGGTTACATCCATGTTGCACAAACTATTCCTGTTATATTAACAATGGCTGGACTTTTTTGAATATACATCTTATACGGAAAAAAATAATCATAATATTAACAAATTTGGAATTTGACCAAGAAGGAAGTGAATTCTAAACAGGACATACTAACAGAAAATTTTCTTCAACAATAAGCAGAAATGTTACATAAGTCCTTAGGAGTTGTATACAATGAAAAGATAGGGATAACTTTTCATTTAAAAAAGGGAAAAAAGTAGTAACCTCAATACTTTGTCCACAGACAATGTTCTCTCAAGATATATAGTTTTCTGCTAACTAATGGAAAGTATTAATGCAAAAATTTTCCAGTGAATATAAAATTTGAAAAGCAAATGGGTTTATGTACTGGAAAATAAAATGAAATAAATGAAAGTAAATTATTTTGACTTGAAAAGCACTGTTCTATTAATATGTTGAGTGATAATTCAAAGTAGAATATTTGAGACACTGCCTCATATTTACAATGACCAGCTAGCAGTAGATCATACTGAGTTTGAAGACAATCACAATCACAATCACACAGACACAGTCCTTTTGATTATTTCAGAGCAATATTGATGGCCTCCGTCTAGTGATTATGTCCTTTGTCTATACAGAAGTCTTGTTTTGAAAATGTGGATGCAGACAAAATTGGAGTCCTCAGGATTTCTCTGCAGCAGTCCATTCTCAAGAAAACTGAGGTCATGGTTATTCAATAACTTGTCAAAATAAACACTAGATAGACATTGAATAACAATCTGGCAAACTTTGGGAATTGGCTGAAATGACACCAAAGTCGTTAGCAAAAAATATTTTGTGTATATGCGCAGACAGTATCCATTTACAAATAGAAATATTATATTATTTGTTTCCAAAAAAGTTTGCTGATCTAAAAAGCTCTGCTATTAATTTCAAGTGAGCTTTTCAGTACAGGTATGGCTACATGGCCTTTTGTGCTACCTGAAGTAATGTTGTCACTGTCCAAATTATTGCTTTAGCATCTGAAAACAGTAGCACCCACATGGCTATTTCTGACAGAAATGAAATACAAGGAATCTGTGGGCCATAATGGACTATGGAAGTTAGTTTTCTGCTCTTTCAGGCTGAGGTTTGCTTCTTCTCTCTTAGGCTCTTACAGCTATTGCTGAAACACTCTGAATAGCGAGACATACACTTCCACTAGTAGATAAGGCATTCCTTTCATTTTCTAAAAATATGTATTTTTAAAAACAGATCTTCCTTATATTGAGAGGAATTCCCCCTGTCTTTGGGATATTCTGGGTAGTTTTAGGATACATGCCATGTCAAAGAGATTGGATTAGAAATTTCATCTCACGCATTACCTGGTTGAGAGCCAGAAGAAGAATGAGTTGTGTGAGCCAGGATCAGATAATTCCAAAAGTACAGAGGCCACTCTAGCTCACTACTATGAAGGGAAGTTAGAGGAATGGTACAAATAAAGGGAGTCCAGTTGTTACTATTTTCTTTATTGATATGTAAAAGATATTGGAAGGTGGCCAGTGAAGACTGAGAATAATTTAAGAAATTAAAATAATATTTTACAATATTGTTAATATCATATTTGGAATTAGGTGATGCAATGAAATAGCTATGATGTGGGACCATGGCACTATTGCAAATCTTGTGTTTCAGTTAGCAGGGAAACTGGAATATTGTGGTTAATATGGTAAGGCAGAGGATAGCTATTTCCATAGGAAATATGTATTCACATAACCTCCACATTTTTCAGAGCAGGATGTACCTATTCAGAAGATTAAATATTTCATTTCTGTTCCACTAGTCATGGTATGTGACTAAATTTTGGCAAATAAGGTGCAAGCAGAAACACGTGGGAATTTCAGGATTACTCTGTAAAGAAAGGGGGCTAAACCTTCTACTTCCTTTGTCCTGCTGCCTGGAATGCTTAATTGATGAATGAAGGTAAGCAGCCATATTGGACTGTGAAGATGAATGCCACACCATAAAGATTGTAGTCTGAAAGTGCCAAGGCTTTAAGGCTTTATGGAGAAGCCATACCTTCTCTAAACTGCCAGCTTCTGGAATTCCTTTCTCATGAGAGATGAAAACATCTATCTTTTAAAAATCATGGCTATTTTGGGTTTGTCTGTTAAAATAAGCCATATGCAATTCTAACTGATAGAGAGGGTGATGAAAAGAGAATTAGGAACTCACTCTTATGTTTGAAAGAAAGAAATGCATAAAGACTGAAGGGTGTTTTCTATCTGCCCCATACCCTCCCCTGGAGGGCCTTGTGAATTGCTGCAAGAGTCATGGGATCTTTCATCCACAGGAGATAGCTGGGAACTTTTGTTCCTTTTCTCATCCTTTCACAACATACCCTAAGAGCTCATGTTGCATTAGGATCATCACTCAGTTGCTCTGCCTGAGAGTAGAAAATTGATTTCCAGGAGCTGGGAGGTTAGAGAAATAGAGAGAAGTTGGTCTAACGGTATAAATCTACAGCTATGAGATGAATAAGCTGTGAGGATCTAATGAATAACATGAGGCTATAGTTGATAACACTGTATTATAAAATTTGAAATTTACTAAGAAAGTAGAACTTAAAGGCTCTCACAAAAAAAAAAGCAAGCAAGAGAAAGACAAGAATACGAGGTCTCTCTGGAAAAAGTCCAGCCTGTGTTAATATAATGAGAATGGATTGTGTGACATAGGTGTAACCTGGCAGTCAAGGAGAGTGGACTGCAAAACACATGCAAGAACAGTGATGACTTCACTGTACTAGTCAGTGGGGCTGTTGAATGAGCATGTGTACTGTGTGGTTGTTGCATTCAGAATGATTGAGTGGAGCAATGAATCTGCATCAAACTTTGCATTAAGCTTGAACATTCCTCCACAGAAACTATCTGGATGATTCAGAAGGGTACAGCTATGGGCAACTGGTGACTGGCAGCTTTGTCACAACAACATGCCCACTCATGTACCACATCTTGTACAGTTTTTTTGCAAAACATTAAATTACCCAGGTGATACAGCCTGCTCTTCCCCATAGCCCAGGTTTGGCACCCTGAAATTTCTGGCTTTTCCAAAACTAAAATTACCTTTGAAAGGAAAGAGATTTCAGAATTTCAATGAGATTCAGGAAAATGTGATGGAGCAGCTGATGGCGATTGGGAGAACTGTGTGAGGTCCCAAGGTGCCTACTTTGGAGGGGACTGAAGCATCATTATCCTATATACAATATTTCTTGTATCATCTTCAATAAATGTCTCTATTTTTCATAGTACATGGCTGGATACATTCTGGACAGACTTTGTATGTGAGGTGATGGGTATGTTAATTAACTAGATGATAGAAAGCCTTTCATGTATACATATATCAAATCACCAAGGTGTATGGTTTAATGTATTGCAATTTTCTTTGTCAATTATACTTCAATAAAGCTAAAAAAATAAATAAATAAAAATAAAAATTCAAGCAAACAGAAGAACAACAGGCACACAATGGTTATAACCACATGTTCAGTGATCATAGAGCTAATTACACTTGTGGCGGCAGCTGCAGGAGTAAAACCATGGGGGGACAGTGTGACAGTCTCACTTCAGGCATGTGGCCATGTCACCAGTGATTTATAGCTCTGAGGGCCATAGCACAAAGACTTCATTCTGATTCTCACACCCAAACACAGCAATGGGACTCATCTACAGTTAAACACATACACACACAAACACACCCATCAAGTAAGTAAATAATTTTCTTAATACTTGTTCTACATTGGAGAAGTGAAATAAATAAGTAAAGCAATTGAACAGATTATTAAAGCAAAAAAGGGGGATTCGAAATAATTCTTTGAGTCAAAAGCATACTTTTTCATTTGTGTAGATAATTACCCCATTTCTGTACACTGCTTTGTGAGCAAAGGTATTCTCTTAAGTTGATGTGCTTTTTGTTCATATAACAAAGAGTGAAAGTTGCACTTGTGAACATATTAGTGTTTCTACTTGAGTAAAATTCCATGTGCTGCCATTGCTTAGGAACATCAAGTTTGAAATGTCTACACCATCTGGAACAAATGGTTTAGTTTCCAGCTGTATTCACTTAGTCCTTCATCTTGCCTAAGTGGAAACGCTGAGTGTCTAGGCAAAGGCTTCTTTTGGACAGAGCAAAAGAAGGTTTAATCTGTACTTTGTACATACACAGAAAGCCTAGACTTTGAGCTGAAGGCATTTCCCCCCATGTCCCATGTAATCATGTCTCATTTTTTCCCAGCAGGCTTGCTAGAATTTACGGCCTACTATGGCCATCTTTCAGAGGGGATTACATTGCTATGGGGCTTCAGAATTTTTGCAATGCTTTGATCTTTCAGAATCCATGGTCTGGTATTAACTGTGAAGCGAGGCTGCACAAATCAGTGTAAAAGGAACCATAATAGAATGGTAAACTGCTGAGAAAGCAGTATTGATTCTGATTCCTATGATTTAAAAAAATTTTTTTGAACAGATTACTTTCTTACTTTGATAGTGAGGCAGCATAGTATGGCAGTTACGAATCTGGCCCTCCCTCCATACTGCTTGGTCTAGAACCATGTTCTGCTGCTTACCAGCTCTGTGTCTTTATGCATACCTTTTTTCCTTGCACTTTATTTGTCTCTTCTGTAAACAGAGCCAGTGATAACATCTATCTCATGAGGATGTTTAGATGATTAAAAAGGTTATTTATTACAAAGCAATTGGACAGTGGCTGTTTAGAAAATAAGTGCTCTATTGATATTTGTTAATATTAGAGAGTCTTTTTTCTTTGTCTTTTTCCATTTTATGCTATTCTAGAAAGAGTTAATATGCACAGACTCTTAATATACATCCTTCAACTAAAAGAAGGGAATGAGAAATCAAAAATTTTTAACATAGAACAGTTAGATGTTTTACCTTTTTTCCTTATATGTTTCTCCTGTGATGTAGGTAGTTTTAGTTCCATTTCTACATAAAGCCACTAAAGAATATACAACTGGGGAGGGATGATCTAGATACTCTGTACACTATATAAGGTTAATTACTATGCAAATACTACAGAAATAAAGGTATGATTCTGCAATTCCAGAAGGAAAAAAAACTTAGAAGTTCTAATTCACGCTTGTCAAAATTAAATTAAAAGAACATTATCAATCGTACATTTGACTACCATGTATACATTATAGTTGGCACATTTTTAATAAAATAAATAAAATAAATGAGATATCAGCTCAAACCTGTTAGAATGGCTATCATCAATAAACCAACAAACAACAAGTGTTGTCCAGGATGTGGAGAAAAGGGAACCCTCATGCACTGTTGGTGCAGCTACTGTGAAAAGCTATACGGAGTTACCTCAAAAAACTAAAAGTGCAACTGCCTTTTGACCAAGCAATTCCATTTCTGGGTATGGTATATATCTGAAAAAATGCCAAACACTAATTCTGAAGAACATATTCACCTCTATGTTCATTGCAGTGTTATTTTACAATAGCCAAGATGGAAGCCACCCAATGCCAGACAATAGGTGAATGGATTAAAAAGCTGATATATGTATATGTGTGTGTGTATAATATCACTTTTATTTATATATGTGATATATATGATATATATGATGTATATATCACATATACATGTGATATATGTATCAGCTATCAGCTACATCAGCTGATATAGATCACATATATCACATATATATGATGACATGTATATATATATATAATGAGCCATTAAAGAAGAATGAAATCTTATCATTTGGAACAGCATGGATGAACCTAGAGGGTATTATGCTTAATGAAATAAGTCAGGTCATTCAGAAAAAGACAAACACCATATGACTTCATTTACATGTGGAATCTAAAGAACAAAATAAACAAACAAAACAGAAACTGACTCTTAGATACAGAGAACAGACTGACAGTTGACAGAAGGGAAGAGGGTTGGGTAATTGGGTAAAAAAAGTGAAGGGATTAAGCAGTACAAGTTGGTAGTTATAAAATAGTCATGAGGATGTAAAGCTCAACATAGGGCCTATAGTTAATAACAATGTAATAACTATGTATGTGCCAGGTGGGTACTGGAAATATCGGGTAGGATACTCTATAAAGTATATGACTGTCCAACCATTGTGCTGTCCACTTGAAACTAGTACAAAATAAAATTTAATGTAGACTGTAATTGGAAAGTACAGCAAAAGAAAAGAACTACCACATAATCCAGAAATCCCAGTACTGGATATATATCCAAAGGAAATAAAATCACTATATCAAAGAGTTATAAACCAAAAAAATGGTAACAGTGGTTACTTTTATAAAAGGGGCATTGGAAGCTTGGAAGTCATATGTGGGAGGGAAATCTACTTTTTTATCATTTCCCCTTTGTATCCATTGAAGAATCATTTTAATCATGTATATAAATTTTTAGTCTAGAAAAAGAAATACATAAAATAAAACATTTTAAATTAAACTATTTAAACAAATTGACTTTCGATTCTTGTACTTTTACCAGTGAAAATTTTAATGGGCCTTTTTATTTTATTTATTTATTTATTTATTTATTTATTTATTTATTTATTTATTTATATTTTAATTGTTGTTCAAGTATAGTTTTCTGCCTTTTACTCCCAACCCAGCCCACCCACCCAGCCCTCCCCACCTTCCTCTTGTTTCCACCCCACCCTTGTTTTTGTCCATGTGTCCTTTATACTTGTTCCTGCAAACTCTTCCCCTTTTCCCCTGAAATTCCCTCCCCTCTCCCCTCTGGTCACTGCCAGCCTGTTCTCTATTTCAGTGTCTTTGGTTATATTTTGCTTGTTTGTTTTAATGGGCCTTTTTAAAACACAATTATTGCTCATCTTTAAATAGTTAAATACTAAGGTCAGCAATTTTTCATTGTCAAAAGTATCCTTACAAAGCCATAAGTGGACCCTAAGATATGGTCAAAATATTTCATGTAGGGTATTCCATTTTGAAGCATTCTTTTGGAACACTGGAGTTTGAGCTGGTAAAAGGAATAGGGAGAAATTGCACATGTGGATAATTGAACATTTAAACCATTGTGCCTTTGGGATAACAATAGGATTTCAAGTCATAGATGAGTCACATGAGTTATGAAGCTCAAGTGTTTCTTCTTGCCAGCAGGATAAACTGTATTCTAATGGTGTCTGTATAATTCATACATGGTGACAGATTTTTTAGTTATAGAAGCATTAAAAAAGATACTATAATAATACATTGGACTGGAGAGCATTATATTCTACATTCTGGGTAGATATTAAATGCTCAAATGATAGGATTCATTTTTTAATTCACATTTCCACATTTTTGCATTTGTTCATCCATTAAATATACATTTAATATTTCCAAAACATTTTGTTTGAAAATATTATAGTTTTCATATTCAAATTTCACCTTGTTTTTGCTTGACATTTATTTAACAACAAGCACTTACTAAGTTTTAAGTTATGTGACAACCTGGCAGACAATGGAATACATTTAGGTGTCATAGCCAATATTTCATTGTTATTATTGTTTCATATCAGTACACTATGCTTTGATGAGACCCGCATGATTTGGCAGATCTCAAGAGATGTCTTCTGTTTTTTTTGTGGCTCTTTTGGAAATTTCTTATTTTATTTGCCAGCATCCACTTATGCCAGCTCAGCTTCTGGGATACAGGTGGCTGATTGAAGCAGCAATTAGCTGATGGCTCTGCTGTTTGAGGGTGTGTACAGAAATTTTATGACCACATCCAAATGCAGACACTGCAGTTGGGTGCCAAAAAAAGTCTGACTGAAGATTTAATGGAAATCTAAAACCAAGCTTTTCAAAACTCTGAGGCTTACAAATAAATTAATGAAATTCATACATTATGCACACATTTTAAAGACACATTTAAAAATAAAATTGGAACACTTATTCATGCTTTTAGAGGAAAGCTGATGTATTTAAATTCTATTTTATTCATGGAATCACCAGGGGTTGAATACCTACTGGCCGCTCGGTACTAGGTTAGCTACTAGGCTGCAACAGTTAACTATGGATGGCTTATCGCTTTAAATTTATCTCAAGTTTAGTGGGAGTGTATCAGGGATAATCCAAACACTTAAAATCAAAATACTGCAAAAAGAAAATAAAAATAAAAGGTCTGTGGCTGGTTAAATCATCCACCTTCTCCATGGGCAAAAATGGTCTCAAGTATGTTTCCAGCTCTGCATTTGCCCTCACTCCCTGCCTGTGTGTAGCGCTAGCACAGCCTCCTTCTAAGACAACAGTTATTTAATTCGAGTGTTCAACAACTAATTCAAAGTAAATAGTTTAGAGTACAATGGAAGGAGTATACTATAAGTGTACTTCCTTTGTAAAGTAGCACTTGACAATTTCTCATCATATATAAATTGACAATTTCTACTAACACTAGAGCTTTTACTGGCCTGTGTGTGAACTCCACACTGAGTGAAAATCAAGAACCAATCTATGTGGATTTTGACTCTACAGTGTATGATAAGTATGTGCTAGTACTGCCTTGTGAAACAAAATTCTGTAAGACTAACATAATTTTCTCTAATATTATACAGTTCTAAGGCTCATAAATAAAACTAAGAGGGGCAATGAGCCTTGTGTTTGGTTTTCAAGTACTTCAGGTAATATGAAGCCAAATAGTTTGTCAGCATGTGGTTGGAAGCATTTTTTACAAGAGAAGATATTTGTGGAGCACTATCTGATTTGGGGCAATGCTAGTAATATGGAGAACTTCAAGTGAAGTTAAAGGGAAAAAGCTCATAGAAAAAAAGATGGAGATGAACAAAATGTTTCAATATGAACAGGTTGCTAGAAGATTTTACTATTAAAACTAATTGTTCAGGATGGATAAAAGATGTAAATATAAGTAATGACACTATAAAAGTCTTAGAAAACAGTATAAGCAGGGAAATTTCAGATATTCCATGCAGCAATATTTTCAGCAATATGTTAACTAGAGCAAGCGATGTAAAGGAAATAATGAACAAATGGGACTATATCAAATTAAAAAGCTTTTGCACAGCTAAAGAAAACATCAGCAAAATGAAAAGGAAACTGACCATACGGGAAAATGTATTTGCTAATGATACCTTGGACAAGAGTTTGATCTCCAAAATGTAAAGAACTCACATGACTCCACACTAGGAAGACAAACAATCTAATTGGAAACACAGACAACTGTAATTGAATAATAATAAAATAGTTTTTTAAAAAAGAAAAAAAAATGGGCAAAGGACCTGAACAGACACTTCTCCAAGAAGGACATACAAAGGGCCCAGAGACATATGAAAGGATGCTCAATATCACTAGCTATTAGAGAGATGCTAATTAAAACCACAATGAAATACCACTTTACATTGGTCAGAATGGCAATCATAAATAAATCATCAAACAACAAATACTGGTGAGGTTGTGGAGAAAATGAAACCCTAGAAGAATGCTAATGAGAATGCAGACTGGTGCAGCCATTATGGAAAACAGTATGGAATTTCCTCAAAAACTAAAAATGGATCTGCCTTTTGATTTGGCAATTCCACTGCTGTGATAATATCCTAAGAATCCTGAAACACCAAATCCAAAGAACCCATATACCCCAACATCCATAGCAGCACAATTTACAATAGCCAAGTGCTGGAAACAGGCTAAGTGACCATCAGTAAATGAATGGATCAGAAACCTGTGGTGCATTTACACAATGGAATACTATGCAGCAGAGAGAAAGAAGGAACTCCTAAACTTCATGACAGCATGAGTGGACCTGGAGAGTATTATGCTAAGTGAAATAAGCCAGGGCATGAAAAAAAATAACATATGATCTCACCTATAAGTGGAACCTAATTAATAAGACAAACAAGCAAGCAAAATAGAACCAGAGACATGGAAATAAAGAACAAACTGACAGTGACCAGAAGGGTGGGAGAGGGGAATAACAGGGTAAAGAAGGGGACTGGTCAAGTCAAGGAACATGTATAAAGGACCCATGGATGAGGAAAATGGGAGTGGGGGGTGGGAACTATAATTGAGCAACAATAAAAAAATTGAAAAGTTCAGATGTTACAAAAATTTTATTTTCTTTCTTTATTGAGAACTAAACAAGGACAATACATTTAATTTTTAAGAAAGTACATTGGATTGATATAAAAATTCATCCAGTCTATGTTGGTTATTAGTTCAAAACACCTAACAAATTTTTTTTCTTTTTTCACAAACAAATGTAAAGAATAACCATATTTTTAGGTTAACTTGTCTCTGCACTTGTTTGAAAACAGATATAGATATGCTTTCTTAAAGACACTTCATGTCACCCTACTCTTGTCTGATGTATGAACTGGAGACTGAAATTTATAATGAATTCTTTTGATGCTCTCTGATAAGAAAAATACTCTACAGTGATTCATAATTCCTATAGAGTTCATAAAAAAGAAGCCCATTTAAAGACAAGCCTTATCAATTCATAACAAATAGGATGAGGTATAGAATTGGAGATTATGTATATTAAAACTGAGTATTAGACATCATGTCCAAATTTCACATTACTTTACATGTTGTAACATTTAATTGGCAATAGAAGTTCCACCAGTGTCTTGACTTTCTTGTGAATCAACTGCACTTCGAATAGTTCAATTATCTCATGAGTTTCTTGTCAAAACATGGTAGTGACTTTCTCCACACAGTATATATTTTTCAAACTTATACTCAGTTCATTATAAAGATATTTTTAAATATGATGACTATGGAAATTTAAATTTAAAAAGTATAGTGTATGGCTTGAATATGTAGTCATAAGTTAAGAAAAGGTTGGAGCAATTAAAGATAGAATTTGCCACTGGAAACATGAGCAAATGTTGGACTTTTTTCTCTAATCTCACAATTCAGTGACTGAATCTTAATTAGAGTCCTAGGGTTTCATCCATGGCCAGAACCAGCAGGCTACTCCAGGAAAGCCAAAAAAAGCAGGCAGAGAATAGTATTTTCTTGGAATAAATGGAATTTAAAAATTTAAAAATGAGATATTTTAAACTCACATTGAGAAAATTAAGAAGTTGTTCATACTTGCACCATTTCTATTTTTTAGATTAAACTGAAAACATGTGACTTCAATTAAGCAAAGAAATTTGTCCTTAAAAGTGGAAAGTCAGATATAATAAATTGAGACACGCGTCGTTTTTTATTCTCTATAAGCATTACAATTGAAATAAAATGTGAAAGTAGCAAATTTCCCAAGGATTATACAATGGAATATTATGCATTGTGACTGGTAAGTGAAGGAATAAAATTTCTCCATAAAGTGAAATAAAGCCTAGAAAAAATAGTAGCTATCTTACTGACACAAAAATAATGCCTTCCAAATGGTCTACATAAAGAACCTCATCTAAACATTGTGAGAATACCTGATATGTTTTTATCTCCTTGAATAGAAAAAAAAAACTTGATAATTTTTATTTTACATAAAGTCACATGGTTAGCAGATAATAATGTCACAATTCAAACCCAGTGTGATAAACTCAGCTATTTGGTCAATATGAACAGCACAGAGCTTTGATTGGGGTGAAAACTGGTGCCCACCCACTTCCACTGAATTATGACATGATGGCGTTTCCAGTCTATGCTTGTCCATGAGAGATTGCTAGCATTTGGTGACTGATAAGACTCACTAAAATTTTATAATATATTACAGTATAATAATCATTGGTTTAAGCAAGAATTGACAATGAAAGCCAAAATGAGTGGATGAAAATTTGAAGAATAACCCAGTTTTTGGCAATCTCAAAGTATCTCACAACAGAATACTAACTACAGAAGGTAAAATAGTACCTTTTTAGTGAATAACTCTGGTTCGGTTCATTTAATAATCAAAGCTAACACCAAAGTAATGAGACTGACAACATATTCCTCCTAAGATGATGCACTGTGAAAAACTGTATCATTTTTTTTTTGTGTGCTATGCCTGCCAAAAGTATAAAACCTGAATTTAATCATGAGAAAACAACTGACAAATAAAAATTGAGGGACACATTACAAAATAAATGTCTAATGTTCTTGTCAAATATTAATATATTGAAATATATAAAGATTCAGCAATTGCTCCAAATGAAGTGAAACTGAAGAGACATGACCACCGAATGAAACCAGCTGTCTTGGGTTTTCTTTGTCCTTATACAACATTAAAGGGACAATTGGTAAAATCCAGATGAGGTCTGTGTATGAGAGAGAAGTATTTTATCAATGCAAGTTTTAGAATTTGATGATTATACCGTGGTTTAATAAAAGAATGCTTTGTTTTCAGGCAATATACAGGGTATTATTTATGGAAGAAGGATCATGATACATACAACTTCCTCTTAAGCATTTCATAAAATGAATATGCACACGTGTGTAGAAAGGAGGGGAAATTGGAAAAAGCAAAAGCAGTAACATGAACATTTGAGGACTCTGAGTGAAAAGTGTTTAGAAATTCTTCATACTATACTTAACTATACTTCAGTATAGTTATACTTATACTTAACTATACTTCAGTATAGTTATACTTATACTTAACTATACTTCAGTATAGTTATACTTAACTATACTTAAGTATAGTTATACTTATACTTAAATATAACTTTGTTATACTTAAAACAAATAATTAATTAATACTTTATATGAGTAAAATTAACCTAAATTGGTGGGGTGAATAGTTCTCTTCTAAAAAAATGCTAATCATCCTCAGTTCATTAATGTCAAGGGTCAATATTTCAAACTAAAGAGAAGCATTGACAGATAATTGAAAATTTAAATAATTGACTTTAAAAGGATAATTTTCTTATAGTTTACATGCAACAATTACAATCAACTGATGAAAACTCAGTCGATGTATTCAGATAATATGCTTAATGAAAGAAATAAATCATAGTCTTTCATCATCCCAATAACATTCATGGAAAAATAGCTCAGTTTTTGCTCTAAGACACTTAACACCATCTTGAAGATATCTCTGCTCAAGTCTTTACAGGAAGCCACCTGGTGGCAACGTTTCCTATGCCACAGTGCCAGGGACAAAAGCACAGAGATTCCCTGATATTAATATAATATAAATGAACATGGAGGTTATCTAGTAGCCAAAGCTATATAGAAATTTGAAATAGAGATTTATTATATATTTGTTTTTGAAGGAGAAGCAATTAACTTACCTATGTAAATTTGACTAGATTATGAAGAGTTTAACCTGATTAGAGTAAGACTTAACCCAGAAACACCTGCAATCTAAGAAGACAAGTTCCTATACATTGTCATCTGTTGAATAGTTATTTGTATTGACAAGAAATTTGTACACTTCAATTTTATGAAAGGATTTAATTATTCTCAGATGCAAAAAATCCTCTAAGAAACTCTTTATCAAAATAAGATTAATATGTGAACTGAAATGTTCACCCTAAAAATTAAAAACACAAAAACTTTTAAATTCATGTAATAATGTTGACAACCAAAGAAAAATATAATGCTATACATATGAAAAATATAATAAAAGTTGCATGATGAGGTTAGTCTGTTCATAAAATTATTGTGCTCACTTATGATAGTCTGTCTCTTTTGGGAGTAAATTGATGTCACAGTGTAAGTCTGTCCTGGATAATTGCTCTGAAATTCCACCAGCAAAAATAAACATTTTTGGCTTTCATAGACTTTTCTAAAAATTCTTCTATTATGAAAATGTTCTAAAACACACAAAAATGTAAAGGCCAGCATTATGAACTGTCATATTGTGTCTTCCACAAATACTTTAGGATGTGTAGAGAAAATTCCTTTTCCTAGGGGATTTCCAATCTTCAAGAATTACTTAATAGAATTATTCTAACAGGGGTTAACAAATATTAGTCCATACCGTGACAAAATCAAAAGCATAAAATGTCACATCTCAACTAACAAATGTCAGAGGGCTTGTAATGGGGTCAGTTGGAGATAGTCCCCCTTTATAACCTTAGTAATTTCACAGGTTGACTGGTCTGACCAGCCTTGGGACAAGACACAAGTATCAAAACAAGAATATACATGCTGTGATCACCTAGCTAAGTTTTTATTCATCCATTTGACAATCCCTAAAATGCAAACTATATGTTTCTCTCCTATCATGAACCCTCTGTTCCCTCTGCAATTGGAACAAATTGATAGAAAGAATAATTTCTCTACTGATTTGGTAAGATGAGTAATGTCATCGAATAACAAAGTAGGCTTAAATGTAATTCTGTCACATATCAAGTGATTTTGGCATGTGAACTTATTTCTCTAAGCCTTACATATATGAGTTACATATGTGGACAACCAAGCCTACTCATACAGATATTTCTAAGATTAAATGAAGCAACATACATAAAATATCTGGAGTGTTTCAACCTTAATAAATGCTTTTTCTTTATTTTTCTTATTATTCTTTTATTTATTCCATAAATGTTTACATATGAGTATACAAACATTTAGAGAGAACAGAGTACAGGGCATGTGTTATGAGGTGAATGTGACATTGAACAGTAAATACATAAACAGTGTCTTATGATAAATATTGGACAAGTCTGTGTTTGACAAGTTATGCATGAAATGGCTTGATGATAGATAAAGGACAGAGTATTAACTCCATTTATTTTTCTGTTCACATAAAACCAGTATTTATTTTGTGCCTACAGATACAATACTCAACAAAATAGAGGTTCATCCTTTCTTCTAAAGGCCCACATTCCTAAAGGGATGGATGTAATGGACAAGATAAATAAGTAAAAATATCATGCTGTAGTCACTAAAAAGTCAGAAAATTAGAGCACTATGGGATGCAGAAGCTAGTAGTACACAAAGGACCACACTACACTAAACAACTTCAGGGAATTCCAAGGCATAGAGTATGATGTTCTGCCTCAGTGCTTGTCATTCTCCATTTTATATTTAAGTAGTATCTCCTGGAGTTGCTTAATATGACTATGTGTCAGGAAATGACATATAAACTGAGACCTAAAGTATAAGGAAAGAGTTGGTCAGGAAAGAGTTTTGGGCGGAAGGATGTGTAGAAGAGTAGGAAGAATACACATAAAGGAGTATAAGGAAAAAAGGGCTTGAAATTATGCCCTAGGAAATAAAAGAAGCTCTGTGTGACAGGGAAGTAGAGGGAAAGGCAGGACATGATGGAGATGAGACTGGAATGGCAAGCGGAGGTTCAGAGCACATGAATCTTTTAGTACAAGTTAAGAGACTGAGTTTTATTCTAAAAGCAATAGGGAACCACTGAAGGGATTTCAGCATCAGATGTATGTTTCTGAAGTATTAGATATAGATTTAGGCTCTGAAATAATCCAAAAAATAGGTGAAGAAGCCAGAAGGAAGAGTTAGATAGAGCCCTCAGGACTTGAAGTTGGACTAGAGGAAAGAGATAGGGACAAAGTCAGAGTCAAAGATAAAGCCTAAATTTCTGACTCCACCAACTGCATGAATGATGATACTACTGAGACAGAAGTCAGAGAAACAGTGTTAACAAGGTAGATGGGTGCAATTCGCAAATACAGAATTTGAGCTTCCTCTAAGTCAGCTGAACATCTAGTATTCAGAATTGTGGGTAATCAAGGGTTCCTAAGCAGGAGGAT
This sequence comes from Anoura caudifer, assembly GCA_004027475.1. Lineage (NCBI taxonomy): Eukaryota > Metazoa > Chordata > Mammalia > Chiroptera > Phyllostomidae > Anoura > Anoura caudifer. The sequence continues at coordinate 279,963 of PVKU01000324.1, read as the reverse complement.
ACAGGCCAGAAAGTGGAAGAAAAAGAGGCTAAAAATGATAAATCAATACAACAATAGCTTGTAAAGCCCGAATGAGAATTTTGTTGTTAATGCTCAATATGAATCCCAGCCTTCTAACTTTTCCTTTGTACCATATATTCCAGACTTCTTTGTCACCAGTATAATAGTTAGAGCCTTCCTATGAGTGATTCTCAAGAGATAAAAAAGGCAGAAGAAGAGACACTTGCCCATTTGCACACAAGATCTGAGGCGTTTCTAGATAGTGACACAGGGTGTGGCCAGGGGCTGCAGGTGTAGTACTGAGGACAACATTCTGGGTTAAAGCACCTGAGAGCATTTGTAGTAGCTTCTCTGTGACTTCTACATTTTCAGATTTCTTTTTTCTTTACTTTTTTTTTTAGTTTGTGTGTTTTTAGTTGAGTAGTACCATGATCAAACTTCTTGCATATAAAAAGAGCTCACTGGTGACCAGAAAAGAGGAAAGAATTAGGCAAAGGAAATTAATCACTTGCAGCTTATTTCTATGTTGGTGAATCACTGGACAGAGTCACTAATAACCTTGTTGATAAAATGGAAAAACTGTGGATTGAATGAAAGTCTTGGTGTTTGAGATGATGGTGAATTAACAGTCACCTTAATGGGAAGTCTCCTATGATACAATAGTGTACACATTTTCCCCCCTACAGAGCAATCTACTTTTGAAAAACCAAAAAAAAAAAAAAAAAAAACCCAAAAAACCCCCAAAACATAGACATCCTAACTGATCTATAAAATATGTGAACAACATAATTTGGGGCCAGCATGTTTATGACAATCAATATGACAGTGAAGTAATTGGGATTGTAAAAGGTGTTAGATGGAAATATTAGGCAGAAACCAGTAAAATGAAATTTAACAAATATATGTTTTTTTCTTCCAAACATGTATTTCTTTAATAACAAAGGAGGTTTATTTTGTTGTGTATTCTTCTCAATTACAATTTGAACTCTCAGTAAGTGCTCATTCTTCTCAAGGATTCTCAATGGTTTTAAGAGAAATGTTCAATGATATTAGGACAGATTCCTCGTGCCAATATTTATTGGTTTAAGATGATGGTACATGGTTTGAAACACTCTAATATACTTCTTTTGTGTCCTCAGACAAGAGAGTATGCATAGTCTTGATCTCAGTATTGAAATACAACTTAGAAATGATACTCCATCAATAATATGTATAACATTTGTCCCATGTTTGGGAGCCTCTTTTAAGGAAGTAACTTTAAAATGTGGGGGATCAAAACTGTATGCCTTATTTTTTTCAAAATAAACTATGCAAGAGAGTGAAATTCCAAAAAATAAATTAATAAAATAAAAGAGTAGAAGAACATTTAAAAAAGTATAGTAGATCCTCTGAAGGAAATGTTATGCTCTTATTCAAAATGGTGGCTATGAAGAAATGTAGCATTGTGTAAATGCTTATGTGATAATAATGATAGGTTTTAAAAAACACAAAGTTATATTTTACCTTCAATTACAATTTTGTAAAATTTAGATTTATAGAAAAAGATTGGAAGGAAATACGCAAAATTATTAACCCAATTTTTGTTAGAAATAGGACTATGGTGATTTTTATTATATCTAGACTATTTGCTATATCACATATGTACATGAGTATATGTGTGTATATGTATATATGTGCATATATATATATATATATATCCTACACTCTAAATAAAACTACAACATGACATTTGTGGACAGGGCATTCTCCTTTCATGCACACAAAACATTTTTAGTGCCTCAATTATTATTCAATCTTGTGCATGTTTTTATGTATCTCCCAATTTTCTTAATTCAAGTATAATCTCTCTTGAGGGCAAGATTTAAGTTTTATTCACTTTCGAAGGTCATGTTTTCCCATACTTTTCACAAAACAGGCACTCAATAAATATTTGTTAAACAAAAAATTGTGTGCCTAAACCATAAATTAATAGAAAATATTTTGATTGAGAAACTGCTATCCTCCAAAGTGAGCACTGAGATTGTACTACATTTTAATTATCAGCAAGTTTCAATTTTATGTGTCTACTTAGAAACAAGTAAAAAAATCAAATAATCAAGAAAGTGGAAAATGTAACCAATTTTTGGTAGCACAATATAAATCGTGGTCATTTGCTTTGTGCAAAACTGATCTGACATTTTTCAACAGAATCTAATAGAATTTCTTATTCAAGAACCCTGAGAGAAAATTTTCATCTAGAGAGTAAGGAGGAAGAAAAATTATAAATATCTGTGCCATCACATGCTAAACTACAAATACATCTTGAATGCATATTAGAAAATGTGTTTCTTACATGTGACTTAAATTACATGAGTCTTATAATATTTTGACAGTGCAACCTGGGAACATCTTACAGAATTAGGCAATACATTTACAAAATGAAAACAAATATGTATAACTGCCTATATAAGAAATATATATCACAGACTATTCCAAGGATGATATATTAGATGGATATCTAATACATATACCAGTCTACATAAATGAAAACAGTTCTGCAGGAATATGTACATTTATTTATGTCTTCATAAAAGTGCATATAGACTTCACCTTCCCCTCCCACAGGGCACACTGTCTGAATTACATAAGTAGCATAGAAGACAAATAAACAAAGTCAACATTCTTCAGATCTCACTGTCATCAATCATTAGTGATCTTGGGTCAATGACTATCTGGCTTCAAAAATATGAGAGATAATATACTTCATCAAGAGACAATGGAATCCTAAAGAAAAGTAATCTCCCTTAAGAATATAGACACTACAAGAACTCAGAATGGAGCAGACAAAAAGCAAACTGGAAAGAAGTTCTAGGTGACAAGATTGGTTAACAATGTACAACATGGAAACAAAAATACATACTTTTAAAACAGGTATTTTTAAATAACAGAGAATCATAAAAATTTTGATAACTTCATCAAGGAAGAGACACTTAACTGGAATTCTCTTTTGGTAGACCTCCTTGTATCTCAATACATATTTGAGCAGTTAACTATTTAGGAACTTTGTTGAGCAAAAACCAAGATTAATTTAAAAATCTTAATTTGTATTACAGTTGAATTGTTAATATTATAGTAGGGAATTTTAATGGGCTGTTAGGACATATTGAACAAATACCACACTAACTTGCATATTGGGTTACATGCCATCCAGAGATCCTGAGTTGATGCCCATGATGGACATTAGGGTTCAATTAGGAACAACTCTGTTAAGATCTTTTATTCATGGCATGGTGGAACATCAGTGTTTTGGAATCAAAATCTTAAGGCCAAATTGTGGTTATATGACTCAGTATATCTACTCTTAGCCTCTGTGCTTTACTTCAATGGACATAATTTTTCTTGTGCTTAAGATAAAGCAGCAGAACTGATAAGGTTCAAAAATATGACCTTCCATATGTTAAATCATATTTTATAATTAAAAATTATACACAAAATATTGTGGATTTTACATAAAATAGGTCTCCTGAACAACAAAAAACATATATTTGAGAAATCAAAACTACATATAAAGCAACCAAAGAACAAAGAGCAAATAACAAGTGCTAATATGGTGATGGGGATCTTTTGGATTGCCAACATCAAAAACACACTAGCTATTGTGTTAGTAAAGAGGCAAACATTCATAAACAAATATAAGAAAATGTTTTCATTGGTTAGAACTGGGGCATTGTTCATTCACACTCAGACTGAAGTGCAGCTGTAATGAAGCAGCCCACACAGGATGTTGCTAGGGGTCAGGTTCTCTCAGGGTCTGTCCCTCTCCCTGGCTGGTCTGCGCTGCTGTGCCATGGCCAGTTCCCTCTTTCTGTGCTGCTTAATCCCGAAGTGTGGAGGTCACATGCAAAGCTTCAATCTAGACACACTCTGTCTCCTGGTTTCTGCCTCATGATTCCTAATCCCTCTCCATCCCATTGCCATTCTGCTACAGGATGTTTCACATTGACTTTCCCATGGACAGCAGACCCAATGGCTAGATTAGCAGCTCATTCCACTCTTGGACGGATCTCATAGCAGACACACCATAGACTGCTGCCCAAAGTGCTGCAATTGGCTTCAGCCTGGGTTCCTAGACTAATAAAGTAGGGCAGAGAACCTCCAGCTTCCTCAGTCCACACTTACTGTTGGTATCTATGCAGTATTTCCATGGTGTCCCCTGCCAAAGTAAACACTTTACAGTCCCATTTATTAAGTAGGTAAGTCCAAAAATTCAGTAAGTGTTTATGTCCTAGCAACTTAGTGGCCATTGGAAACAATTAAAAAACATAAGTTAAAATAAAAATACTATGTTATTTTATAGTTAAATAACTATCATTACTCAGTAGTGGAAAAATATTCACATTTTCTTAATTCTCATTTCTTGATCCACACCAATTTTCATTACACATGCTTTTTTATCATAGCAACCAGTCAAACCCCTGAAAGAAATATAGTGTGATCTAATGTTGAAAAAATTAATTATCCAAGTCAGAATTTTAGCAGTGTTTCATAGATGTCAAGTATCTTGTGTTTCCTTCAAAAGATGAAAATACCTTTTGGGGACCCCACGAGTTTACTGTAGGCTTCAGGTACACCTCGGTGTAGTTGTGAACCACATTATTAAAATAAAGACGGCAGGTTTTATGATACATAATAACTTACACATGAACTAAACTTGGTATATTTTTTTCTTAGAGGGAAATAGTGGTCATGGCAGAAATGCAAACCATTAGGGTAGTCAGTCAAGTTAATTATGAAGTATAGGTAACAGTTATAATAAGAGTTGTGAGAGAAATTAATTATTGAGGAGTCTATGGAAGAGGGAAGTCAGTCTGAAAAAAAATCGGTAAAAGTTCTTAGCTGGAGATGAGGATAGTAGGTATTTAAAGAGCTAAAGGGAGTCAGCGAAGTGACATGACTAGAAGGAGTAATTACTGAATGTGGTTTTAAGTGAGATTGCTCTCTCAGGTATGTGAATATTGGGTTATGTTGCAGAGATGCTAATGGCAATCTTCTGTAATCTTAGGTACAAAGTGATGAGGACTTGGAATAAGCTGCTGTCTGTGGGGAAAAGAAGTGGTGGCAGAGCTGTTTTGTCTCCCTGGAACTATGCTCCGTCAATCAATACTTCTTTTTTCCTTCTACAACTTGATGACCACCCTCTCCAACTGTTTCTTTTCCAATATCATGATGATTAAATCACTGAAATAGAACTTCTTTTTTTAAAAATCCTCACCTGAGGATATGTTTATTGATTTGAGAGAGATAGAGAGAAAGGGAGTGGGAGAGAGAGAGAGGGAGAAACATTGGTGTGAGACAGAAAACAGCAATAGATTGCCTCCCATACCTGCCCAGACTGGGGATCGAATCCACAGTTCAGGAATGTGCCCTGACCAAGAATCAAAGCCACAACTTTCAGGTGAATGGGAAAAAACTCCAACCATCTGAGCCACCCAACTGGGGTAAAATATAACTTATTATTCCTATAAACAATATTAACTCTTGTTCAATATTCTCCATAGTGCAAAACCCAACAGGCATTTCTCTTTTATTACCTTATCTAATTCTCAAAACTTTGTCTTCTCTTACTGTTTCTTCTCTATGGACACACTTTCTTCTTCTTCTCTGTAGGCTTCTATTCCTCTGTTAGCTGTTTAAATATACATTTTCTTTATAACTTAGTGGCAGCCTTCCTCTCACTTTGTAAGTATAGCTTATCCTTGCATTAAGTTCTCCTCTTAATTATTAGCCTTTTCTCCAGTCAGGCTCCCAAATCAGGCTCATAAGCAGCTACACTGAAACCATTGCTTTGCCTCAACTGACTTACCACCTTCTTTTGTACTTCTGTGCCTTTTCATAATGTATGTCCTCCCTCCTAGACTGGCCATGTAAAATGTAGAGTCAATCAATGCACAGTGAAAATGTGTGACCTCTTGTTCAAAAAGGAAGAATTTCAGGAAGGTGCTCTGACTGGTATGGCTCAGTTGATTGGGCATCATCTCACAAAGCCAAAGTTTGCAGGTTCAATTCCTGGTCAGAGCAAGTGTCTGGGTGTGGATTTGGTCCAAAGTTGGGGTGTGTATGAGAGGCAACTAATTGATGTTTCTCTCTCATATCAATGTTTCTCTCCCTCTCTTTCTCCCTCTGTTCCCTTCTTCTCTGAAAATAAAAATAATAAAAAAGAATTTGAAAAAAATAATTTGAGGAATATGATATAAGGGCATTAAAGCAAGTACAGGTCCTTTCAAGTGTGATCCCTGTGTGTCTGCACAGGTCACAAACCCTGAAGTCACCCCTACCTTGTTTTCCACTAATCCTTTGGCACTCACCTCAAGTATCCTTTCTTCTAGGAGCTGGCCTGACTGCCGCTACTCCAACCCCCATGCTAGGTAAGTGTCTCTTCTCTATGCTCCCACTGCTCTGCAGATCTTGACTCCAGCTTGCCTCACTTCACCTTGGGTACTGGCCCCCTTGACTCCCATCTTGCCTGAACTGTGATATTGTTAATAGCAGGGATTATATATCTTTGCATCTCCAGCTCTTTGGACCATGCTTGGTAAAACGAAGTCTTCTGTGAACATAAGTTAAATGAAAAATGTATATAAGACATAGATTTGGACATTGAGAAAAAGAGAAAACAAATCTGAAGATGCAATTCTATGGATGACAGTTCAGGAGGCAAAATGGAAAGAAAATTTGTGAGTTGAGGGGAGTCAATATTTCAGTCAAGAACTGGTTGAAAATCAGACAAATCTGACCTCCATCTAGATGACCCTTGTTGAATGTATTTGGAAGCTTCATACAAAATCCCGAATGAGCTGGTGTAGAGTATAACCTTACAATCAGGTTAATCCTACCAAAAACAAAACAAAAAACATGGTATTTGAGATGTGTCCTGTAAAGGACCAAGGTTTGTCCTACTATAAGGAAGGCATGGTGTGTACTGAGGAAGAAGTGTGTTGCAGAATCATTCATAGGAGCATCTAGTATGTATTTCCACCAATTGCCCATCTTCTGCCCTATGTGTTGTGAGGAGATGTGATAACCATCATGCCAAACCCATAGTGCTACCACAGACCATTGCATCTGTTTCACATGCAAATGATGGTATTGTTCAGCCAATGGAGTGGTACAACCAGTGCCAGGATTATCTACACCATGCTCAGAGCATCATGCTGATTTCCTTAATATTAGGTTTTAATTTAATTCCATAATATACATGTCTCATAAAACCTGTGTTTAAAAATATTTTTCATTTGATCATTCTACTATGAATTGGCTGCAAGTGAGCCTCTACATTTTTTAATAAAAGAGCATATTGTTGGCAGTAATGCCACAGCAAGAGTCCAGAGCACTATGCCAGCATCATCAAATTTCTCAGAGGTGCGATTTTATGCAACAAATCTGCCTGCAGAACCTAAGGGGGGAAAACAAGCTCAGGCAAATGAAAGATTGAAAATTGTTAATATAAAAACGGTTATAAATTGTGTGCACTATTTGATGCTCTACATAAGAGCATAATTGTTAGCAGATTTTTAATTGTAGAAAATAAAAATAAAATATAGGGAAGAAACAGAAATATATGATTGTTGAAGGGGTATTTTGTTTTCTCCAGTTGGTCCTGAGTTGGGGTCAGAAACAGGGTAGATGGCCACTGTTGTCCATTTCCTGACAGTTCTGGAATGATTGTCATAGAGACTGTGGGTCATACTTCTACCATCATGAGTGCTCAGGCCCTTGTCCATTTGTATATTCAGTCTCTCAATAATAATTGCTCATGAGAAGATATCACAAGTGGTTGGAGTTAAAATTTAAGTATCATAAGGATTTATGATACACTAGGAGAAAATAAATAAGGGGATTACTATAGTTTTTGAGTGCCTACTATAAGAACTACGTATGGGACCTATTTTTTATGTATTTGATAATGAAAACAAAAATATTATATTATTGACTCTACACTGAGATGGAGAAATAAATTTATAAAATTTGAACAACTTGTCAAGAACATAGAAAGCAGCAGAGTAAGGTTTCTAAATGTGTTGGTTTTATGTGGTTGAAGAGGACTTAACACTACTTCTAATGTTACATATATGTGTAATGTAATTCTATTATGAGGCTATTGGCATGAATGATTAGGGTGGTTTAATTACAAGTAACAAATAACACAACTTAAGCTTTCTACTTTAGGGTAATTAATGTTCATGCACAGGCTGTAGGTTGGACCCAGATATCTAGGAAAACCATCAGGGAAACTTTCCCAGAGGCTCAGCTTCTTCCTCAGGCTGATGGCTTTTCTCTGTGTCTGCAGAAAGACTGACAACATTACCAACCCTGAGTGAGGCCATGGCCTTCTTCATCTATGATGAGGAGGTGGAGACTGAGAGATACACAGAGAGAGGGAGGGAGGCTTTATTACTTTATTCCTCAGAAGCACTAAGAACCGTTATTTTTCCCCAATGAAAAGAAAGAATGGATATTGGAGAAGCAACTACAGTGTGCGATATAATAAAAGGAGACAATCTCTTTATGTTAGTACTCAAATTATGAAATAGTAAAAAGAACATTGTCAATGATTACATACTTTGTCATCTTAGAGCATTATTTTAAAGTAGTGATTTTTAGGACTTACTTTTTAATTTTATGACTTTCTTAAAAGTTCAGGGTCTACAATCCTAAATTTTAACTTTTTAATGTTTTAAGAGATTATTCTGATTAATAAAATACATTCCAATGCCAAAAGAAATTGGGAAATAAAGCAAAACCTAATTGTCAATAATCTCTGTGCTCAGAGAAAACCGCACATAATATTTTTGGTTTTCCACTCTTATATACACACCTTATGTTATTATTTAAAGCATAAATTGCTAGCTGTGTTTATGTATCCGAACTTATGTTATAATTCACTAACTTTGTAAATTACCTTTATAAAATATTTTCTTGTCTTTTCTACTATTTCTTTTTTCTTTTTTTTTAGTAAAGAAAATGGTGATGGGGTTATTATTTTAAAATAATAATGAGTACTATAATGTTAATTCCCTTTATGACCCCTTGATTATTTTTTAATGTATTTTATTGATTATGCTATTACAGTTGTCCCATTCCCCCCCTTCACTACCCTCCACCCTGCACACCCCTCTCCTACCCGCATTTCCCCCCCTTTAGTTCATGTCCAACTATTATAAGTTCTTTAGATTCTACATTTCCCACACTATTCTTGCTCTCCCCCTGTCTATTTTCTACCTACCATCTATGCTACTTATTCTCTGTACCTTTTCCCCCTCTTTCCTCCTTCCACTTCCCTGTTGCTAACTCTCCATGTGATCTCCATTGCTGTGGTTCTGTTCCTGTTCTGTTTGCTTAGTTTATTTTTGTTTTAGGTGTAGTTGTTAATTGTGACTTTGCTGTCATTTTACTATACATGTTTTTATCTTCTTTTTCTTAGATAAGTCCCTTTAACATTTCAAGGTCTTGGTGATGATGAGCTCCTTTAACTTGACCTTATCTGGGAAGCACTTTATTTTCCCTTCCATTATAAATGAAGGCTTCTCTGGGTAGAGCAATCTTGGATGTAGGTCCTTGCCTTTCATGACTTGGAATAATTCTTTCCAGCCTCTTTTTGCCTGTAAGGTCTCTTCTGAGAAATCAGATGACAGTCTGATGGGAACTCCTTTGTAGGTGACTGTGCCCTTATCCCTTGCTGCTTCTAGAATTATCTCCTTCATTTTAATCTTGGGTAATGTAATTTATGATGTGCCTTGGTGTGTTCCTCCTTGGGTCCACCTTCTTTGGGACTCTCTGTGCTTCCTGGACTTCCTGGTAGTCTATTTCCTTTGCCAGATTGGGGAAGTTCTCCTTTATTATTTGTTCAAATAAGTTTTCCACTTGTTGCTCTTCCTCTTCCCCTTCTGGTACACCTATAATTCAGATGTTGGAATGTTTAAAGAAGCCCTGGGGGTTCCTAAGCCTCTCCTCATATTTTTTTTTTAATTCTTTTTTCTTCATTCTTTTCTGTTTGTTTGTTTCTTTCTTCCTTCTGGTTCACTCCATTGTTTTGAGTCTCACTTTCCTTCCCATCACCATTGGTTCCCTGTACATTTTCCTTTATTTCACTTATTGTAGCCTTCATTTTTTCATCTAATTTGTGACCAAATTCAACCAATTCTGTGAGCATCCTGATCACTAGTACTTTGAATTGTGCATCTGATGGGTTGGCTATCTCTTTGTCCCTTAGCTGTATTTTTTCCTGGAGCTTTGATCTGTTCTTTCATTTGGGCCATTTTTTTTTGTCTTGATGCCCCTGTTATATAGTGAGGGGCAGAGCCTTAGGTATTCACCAGGATGGGGCAACCCATGTGGCTGTGTTAAAACTCTGTGTGTGTGGGAGGGGTCTGAGAGGGAAAGATGGTGCTTGCTCCACTCTGCTGGATTTCAGTCCCTTCAGCCATTTCCCCCAAGCAAACTGGGCACTTCTGGTACTATTTTCCATGTGGGTGGGCTTGTGTACATTCTAGAACCCTGTGGGTTTCTCCAACAAACTCTCCTGTGAGGCTGGGAGTCTCTCCTGGCACCTCAACCCCCACAGGTGTTTTCAGTCGATGTTTTGAAGCTTTGTTTCCCAGCACTGGGACCCCAGGTTATGTGGTCTGTCCCACTCCCCAGTTTCACCTAGTTTATTTGCGTGCAAATGTGGGACTGCCCAGTCCACCAGTTGCCTTGTGCGCCATGCCCCTCCACAATGCATCGCCTCCTTGGGTCTGCCAATTGCCACCCCACACCCAGGGTTGACCAGTTGCCACCTGTGTGCCTGGGATCCATCAGATATCAGTTTTTTTGCTGTGATCCCTCTCTGCTTGGCTGCCAGATTCCACCCCTCCTACTGGTCTGGATGAACGTGTCTATTTTAACTCCTTGGTTGTTGGACTTCCATACACTTAAATTTTATGTCAGTACTGTTTTTTTTTTTGTTTGTTTCTAAATTTTTGTTGTCCTTATTTTGGTTGTGCAAGGAGGCACAGTGTGTCTACCTATGCCTCCATCTTGGCCAGAAGTCTCTGTTTTTTCTACTATTTCTAACCCCTTGAATTGAATGTTCATTTTATTTTATTTTATTCATTCTTATTCAGTAATATTAAATTTTAAAGATATAGCTTTGGTCACACTGGATATTTTTATAGCAAGTCTTCTTTTTTGGTGTATAATTGGTCAAGTCTTCAGTTTTAGTCAACCATTTAATCTATATATAATTCACTAAATGTTTAAAGTAAAACTCTAATGTTATTAAAAACTGGGTAAAATGTATTGAAGCTTTTGTATCTTTTTGAAACTTTACTAGTAGATTAATTCTTCTCATCAAAAATCAAAACCATTAGTGTAGTAAAAATTTTCATCAAGGGGTCCATCTTGAGGTACAACTTTTATATTTATACACAGTTTTAAATTTATTGAATTTATTGCAGTGACATTGGTTGATAAAATTATGTAGCTTTCAGGTGCACAATTCTATAATACATCACTTGTATGTTGTATTGTATATTTACCACCCCAAGTCAACTTTGCTTCCATCACCATTTATCCCTCCTTTACCCTCTTCAACGTCCAGCCCCCCCTTTTTCCTCATGCTGCTGTCTGTGTCTATGAGGGGTTTGTGTTTTTTTTTTTTTTGGCTTAATATTTTCATTTTTTTTTTGCCTGGCCCCTCAACCCTCCCCCCCTGACAGCCGTCAGTCTGTTTTCTGTATCTATGAGTCTGTTTCTATTTTGTATATTAGTTCATTTTGTTCATTATATTCCACATATCAGTTAAATCATGTGGTATTTGTAATTCTCTGACTGTCTTATCTCACTTAGCATACTGCTCTCCTGTTCCATCCATGTGCCACAAAAACTAAGACTTCCTTCTTTTTTATGGCTGTAGTATTCCATTGTGTGAATGTACCACAGCTTTTTCATCTACTCATCTACTGATAGATACTTGGGCTGTTTCCAAACCGTGGCTATTGTAAATAACACTGCAATGAACATAGGGGTGTGCATATTCATTCAGATTAGTGCTTCAAGTTTCTTTGGATATATTTCCAGAAGTGGAATCACTGGGTCATTAGGCAGTTTCATTTTAATTTTTTAAGGAAACTCCATACTGCTTTCCACAGTGGCTGCAGTGATCTGCTTTCCCACCTGCAGTGCATGAAGGTTCTCTTTTCTTTACATCTTCACCAACACTTGTCTATTGATTTATTAATGATCACATTCTGAGAGTGAGATGATATCTCATTGTGGTTTTAATTTGCATTTCTCTGATGATTAGTGATATTGAACATCTTTTCTTTTTTATTGTTATTCAAGTATAGTTGTCTCCATTTTCACCCCACCTCCCACCCTCAAACCTACCCCCTTTGGCTTTGTCCATGTGTCCTTTGTACATGTTCCTTGATGATCCTTTCACCATTACCCCTCTCTCCCATCCTCTCTGGTAACTGTCAGTTTGTTCTTTTTTTCAATGTCTCTGGTTGTATTTTGCTTGCTTGTCTGTTTTGTTGATTGGTTCCACTTATAGGTGAGATCGTATGCTATCTTTCTTTCACTGCCTAGTTTATTTCGCTTAGCATAATGCTCTCCAGTTCCATCCATGCTGTCGCAAAGGGTAGGAGCTCCTTCTTTCTTTCTGCTGCATAGAATTCCATTGTGTAAATGTACCACAGTTTTTTGATCCATTCATTTACTGATGGGCACTTAGGTTGCTTCCAGCACCTGGCCATTGTAACTTGTGCTGCTATGAATGTTAGGATACATAGGTTCTTTCTTTTTTTTTGGTCAGTGTTGCCTTTTAAAAAATGTGTAATGCAAGGAATCCCCATATGTCCTTTATTCAATTTCTCCAATATATAGCCACAACACAGTGATCTGAAACAGAAAGTAAACATTAATAAAATGCTATTCACTAAATCTGCAAACTTTGTTTAAATGTTATCAATTATCCAACTATTATTCTTTTTTTGTTCTAGTAGATGATTCTAGACCTCTTTTCCATAGTTATCCTGAGTCTTTAGCCTGTTCCCATCTGGGAGAGTTTATCGCTCTTCCTTTGTGTTTCAGGACCCTGGCATTTGGAAGTGTTCTGGGCAGTTATGTTTTTGAATGCCCCTTAGGTTAGGTTTGGCCAATATTTCTTTGTGGTTAAATTTAGGCTAAACATTTTTTACAGGAATACCACAGAATTTGTGTTTTTCTTAGTGCATCAAGTCAGGAGGTATATGGTGTTAAATGTGTGTCATTACTGGCAATGTTAACTTTGGTCATTTGGATAAAGTACAATTTTAATTTCTCCCTTTGCCATTATTAAATATTTTGTGTGGTGATATTTTTAGAGTATGTAAGTACTCTTTGTCTTTATACTTTTGTCCACTAATTTTAGCATCTATGATAAATCTTGCCTAAAACAAATTTGACTGTAGTGTTTGTAAATGATGACTTTCTATTTTCATTTCTTCTGCATTCACAGTGTATGTTGGAATTGCAACTGTAAGAAAAAGATTTTCCTTATCCCCCATTTACTTATTTATTGATTATTTATATCAGCAGAAACTCACATATATTTATTTTATTTTATAGATTATAATACATTACTGTTATTAACTATTTTGTACCACAAATTGTCCTACATTCTATTGCATTTCTAAATATTTTGGTCCACATTTTTAATACATTCTCTTTAGCACAACAATATATGCCTTTTTCAGTTTTTCTAATTTTATTTGTATACTCAAAGTCTATTAGTAACAATGAAATAAATATCTGAAATTATATGGTACAGTTTAACAAAACCCTTTGTTCTGTACTTAGAGATTTTCAAAATGTTATAAAAAGTGCAGTGAGTTTTTTACCTGTATGTAGTTCCTTTATTTCAGTGGTCTCGACACACTACTAGTTCCTTCTATATCTGTAAAAATTAATACTACCCATTCCTCCAAAATAGGCAATAAAGCACTAGAATATTACACATAAATCTGACCCATTTATATTAGCTTTAATCAGAATTATATAATCTGCAATATGACCAAAATAAAATCTAATTATACTCAAAAACATTTAATGTGAATTGTAAAACATTTATCAATAGGAAAAGTCCTCATTATTTTTTAAAAGTTTATTTCCTCAAACACTGTTGTGTCTGGCAATAATATTATGACCTCTGCTTTGTTTTTATTTTCATTTTCTTGCAGTTTTCACACTTCTTCTTTTTCCTATGTTGATGCATTTTTCTGCTCAAAATTCTACTGGTCATTTTCATAAGAGGAAATTTACAAATCCACACTTATGTCACCATCTAAGAGCTCCTATGTTTGTTCTGACAAATTACTATCAGTCAGTATACAAACAATTTATGGTGGTGATGATAATGAACCTGGATAGGATATGATTTGAGGTTTATAACGCAAACTCAGCTAATGTTGGTCTTGACTAATAAATCAACATCTAATGCTCTGCTATCAAATACTAATTAATTTTTCCTTTCCTCCCTCGTATTAATTTAGTGTCATTCTGGGACCTTAGGGGAGACTGCTTGCAGCTTTCAGCAGGAACGCTCTTACACTTTGCCAGAGATTTTTATTAATTGCAGTAAATGTAGAGATTTTGGACAATGAAATTTAGAAAGAAAGATGAGTCTGGAAGACAGTTCTCCCTTTTGGCAAGTATGATATTTTAGAATCTCCATAAATCTTTGTACCTAATAGAACTGGAAGTAATTTCTTCACATCTGTTTTACTACTCAGATATTCTGATAACCCTTTGACAAGGACTCATATTAGCAACAACTTCAAAATACAAAATAAAATAAGTGCAACAAATTAGTTCACTAACCATAGTCATAAGCATATATTTCACTCTGATGACAAAGACAGTATTTGTACATAGTCTGTATTCACACATAGCTAAAATATCCATTTAAATATTTTAAAATTCTGGTAGCCAGGTGAATTTTTTTCATATAATTACAAGCATCTGTTTTGGATATTTCACTTTTTTTTCTGAGTTTATTGGTTTGAAAGACCATCCAAAAGTGGATGGTCTTTTAACAATACAGTATTGTGAGGAATTAAATAGAAGGTCAGCGTGCTATGAAACTTGAATGGCTGGTAACTAGATACTCTCTTTGTATCTTCTTCCATGTATATTAGAGAAGAGATAAAACTAAATGTCATAAGGGAGAGAAGAGCCAATGCATGGTAAATCCTGCTTCAGATGCCTGCGTGGGTCTATAGTAATGCCATCTCTCTGAGTCCATTGCCAAAGCCATATATAACTCAAGACTAGGAGCTGAGCAGAGTGAAAGAAAGGTAATGAAGGATTACTTCCAAGGAGAGGTGTAGTTTGCCCAATAACTTGAGTCAGAAACAGGAAAACTTTGGGTTGATCTCTTTCCAAACTAATACTAGCCTTTGGGCATGAAGATTTTTCATTCCTCATTGAACTTTTTCAAACAGATTAGAATTTCAGGAATGCACAGAAGAGTTTAGACATCAGGACATGTTTGGAAAGGATGTCCCCCTACTTCAGTGTAGATCTGGAGTGCACTCAGGAGCCTGCAGGGCCTGCTGATGAGGAGGGGAATGAGTCAGAGTCCTGCAGTCTGTGCATTATGTGGGTCTGGGAGCTTTGGAGTTCAATGTCCAACCTGCCTAAGGCTGGTTCAGTGAAGCTATTCAGGTCATGCTCAGTACCCATGGCTCCCTTAGGAGTGGTAAACCAGGAAGGGAAAAAGTACTTAAAATGATGCTGTATGAATGATGTGCTGAAAGAAATATAGGTGTCTGGGGAAACAATATTATTTTATCACCACTAAGAAAGCATTTAGCATACCATAAGAAGTGAAGCAGATTCCAAATGCATTAAAAGTATGAACAGGGGAAAAACACACCTACTCAGCAAATTGAGTTCAATATGTGCAAAGTTCAAAGAAAGATAAACAGTGGTAAAAATTTCTGGTCAAGGGTCACCATGCTTCTTAAATGACAAGCTGCCAAAGGTGAGTGTAGGCCTACACTTTGCTAGAAACTGTTCATTTAAAAACTAGATGCTCAAATAAATCAATTCCATTAGAAACCTTGAGAAAGACAGGGGAACAAAAAATGTGAAACACAGATCAATCTTTCTTTTAGGTTTTAGTTTAGATTACTAAACATAAAAATATGTGAGAATGTTTTACCTTTTAGCTTCTATTTTATTAGTGAAGTTGAATGTATGAGTTCCTAAGACTTTACACAGAATTATGTACATTGGGTACATGTGTTGTTATTTCTAAATACCCACAGAATTTTGTACCTATCCAGCAACATTTGTTTGTTTCTCTGTAATTCCTACAAGTATACAATTATACATCAAAACAATTCTTGTCTTTCAAGAGAGTTCTCTTCAAATCTAAATTTATTAAGAAAGTATTAATATTTTCAGCACCTGTAGGTTATATTAAAAACAGAGTCTCCTGTGGGAAATTTTGGTTCACAAAGTCTTATACTCATGACTCTAAACTGCATGTTGAAAGTGATATATAGCCCTGGCTGGTGTAGCTCAGTGGAATGAGGGCTATGAACTGAAGGGTCACAGGTTCAATTCCCAATCAGGGCACATGCCTGGGTTGCAGGCCAGGTCCCCAGTAGGGGGCGTGTGAGAGGCAACCTCCCATTGGTGTTTCTCTCCCTCTCTTTCTCCTTCCCTTCCATTCTCTCTAAAAATAAATAATTTTTTAAAAAATAAATAAAATAAAAGTGACATATAAGATATATTGTTAAAATTACTATCACCCTTGTCCCAATCCTCTAATTTATTTTGGATCTTTTTTACAATTTAGTACTAAATGCCCTATGATAGAGATATTTGTATTCTTGTAATTTTTCCTACCAGGGTGGAAAGGAGTTGCAGTTAGTATCCTTGTTTCATTTTCTTTCTATGAACCTACAGAAGCATCTCACAAAATGTTCTTTAATGATAATGGGTTTTAGGAGAAATGAAGAGTCTTTACTCATATCAGCACAGGAAAACTATGTTAATAAAATTGAAACAACTTAATATCTTATGATTCTTCAAAAGTTAGATAGGTGTTGATTTGAACCCCAAATATAAAAAGTATTAAAGTATTGCCCATTAACGTATTTTTGTTGATGTCACAATAAAGATATAGACTATTTCCTCATCCTACAAGACCCTTTGTGTCTTGATCTCTCATTTCCCTCCTCCTCCCAAACCCAGGTAATCATTGCTTTGCTTTCTGTAAATACAAAATAGTTTTGCCAGTTTTAGAATGTAATACCAATGATAACATATCCTCTTGTCTGTCTTCCTTCACTTATTAAAGTGTTTTGATATATATATATATTATGAATAAAAAAATAAGATACTCACTTTGATTGCCTAGCACTATTTTATTGGCAACTAGACCACACTCTGTTGATCCTTATTCTTTTAATGGACTTTTCAGTTGATTTCAGTTTAGTGTATAAAGTATGAAGTTACTTGGTATAAGTCTTTATTGATATGTTTTCATTTTCCTTTGATTAATGCCAAAGGGTAGAATTGTTGAATCACATGCTTAGTATATGTTTGACTTTTGAGAAATTTACAAATCATTTTCTATTCCCATCAGCAAGCTATGAAATTTCCCATTTCACGTCCTTATTAGCACATAGTACTGTCTTTTTTCATTTTAGCCATTCATTTATGTGGGAATATTTTTTCCAGAAATTCTATTTTTCAGTTCTATTGTTGCCACTTGTAATGGAAAGAAAAGCGTTATTTTTACTTCTTGTTAGTACTTATCATTGCTCATTCACTGAAAACATGCCTTTATTTATTAAAATACATATAATGGCTGCTTTAGAATTATTGTCTGTTAGTTGACACATCTTGTTCATGTCAGGATCAGACTCTTGATTTTCTTTCCTTCTGAAAACGTGTCCTATTTTCTGTGTTCTTCCTATGTCTGTGAATGTTGCGTTCTATGTTCAGTATTATGAACATTAACTCCTGGGTTAACTTCTGGATTCTGATTATTAATTTCTGGATCTTGGATATTAAGTTCTGGATTAACATTATGAATTCTGTTACATTTCTTTGATGAATGTTATTTCATACATTTTACCAGATACTTTTCTTGGTTGCATTTAGAGCTGCAAATTCTATTCTTTGAGAGGCAGCTCATGTCTTAGCTCAGATCATTTGTCTATAGCTGAGATGTTTTCAGTTCATCCTATACTTGCAGGTCCAGGGGTCAGCAAAGATGTAGGTGAATGGGTTTGGGTGATACCCTGTCTAGCTCTTTCTCTTGTGGGATTCCCCCAGTCTCTTTCCTAGTCAATGTTTCCCAACTTCGCTGTTATGCTCTGGAGTCCCTGGCCAGTAATCCTGTGAGTGTTTTCCATGCTCACCGCCCCATTACCACTGTGCAGGCTCGAGAGACTGCACTTGGCTCCAGGCTAAAAGCAAAAGAATCTTTATAGCTCCCAGTCTCCAGTCCTTTCATAAAGTGTGCGCACCTCACTGGTCTTCCTGCTTCTGTTTATTCATCAGTACCTGTAGGTAGTTGCTTTTTGTTTTCTGTCCAAGATTTTTAGTTGTTTTTTTCAGAGGATTATGTGGTAGGGACTTAGTCTGCCATACTTAGAAGCAAACATCCATCCATGTTGTAGCTTATATTTTCACTGTCATTTAATGAACAGAATTTATTAATTTGAATGGAGACCAATATATCATTTTTTTCACTTTATGATTGACTATCACTTCTTATGTGCTGTTTATCTAGTCCTGGTAATTCAACTTTCCTTTTATATTTTCTTCCAAAACATTCAGTACTTTAATTTTTCTCATTTAGAAAAATTAACCAGAATATTTTTACATGTGGTGTGAGTTATTGATCATCATAATTTTAACAAGCAAAAATATTTTGATATGAGTTTAAATTTTTTATTTTAATGTACAGAATTAAGGAGCTACATTTCAACTTAGCTAAGTAACTCCACAGGAAAAAATCCAAGTAAATGCTGGATAAAACCCCAGAAATTTTAAAATTTACTTACAATTACAACTAACTCAAATATCTTCACATTAGCTACAAGAATAAAACAATCAGTTGTCAGCAATTAATCAGACTCTTAGTGAAAGTGCCAACTATTTAGACTGTTAAAATGACATCAAGAAAAATGTTTTGATGAAATTCACTTTTCTCAGGCAACTAAATTAAGTTTCTCAAGTCAAGCATGTAATTAAAATCCTTTACTTTATGGTGTATATACTTAACCCCTTAAGCATGCTTGAAATAGTTCTTATTTGTTATTTAAAATAGAAGTGTACTTTAGTCCCTTCCCTTTATGATGAAGCTTTAAGGACATAAAAATTTAACAACAAATCTAGACACTTTTATTCACTGTATCTTAAAATAAATAAAATTATATTAAGTCTACATGCTTAAGGTATATATTTAAAATATTCCATAGTTTCTGTTGCTTCTCTATTTATCTTTTTAGATAACTTATTTTTCTGTATAAAACAGAAGAAGATGAAGAGAAAAGAGTGAAAATAAGCACCTGAAAATAGAACAAATAATTAGAGAGTTAAAAATGTAATGATAGGTATTTCAGAGAATAAACAAAACCACAATTTCTTAAGTAAAATTTAAACTCATTATTTATTGATATTTTTAACAAGTTCAGCTTTAGAAAATATTATTTTCTATAGAACTTTATCCCCAAATGTAATATTTTTCAAAATGTGATTAATGCTGTTGATTGTACTACAGTCTTCCAGATTGTTGTGATAAGGAATGTGACCCCAGGTATATGCAGTACTTTGATAAAATAACGCAGGAAGTAACCATGTGTGTCCACTATAGCTGTCGAAGTTTATCTTAATAATTCATTTTGATTAGAAAAAAATAGAAATCGGAGCATGTTCCAATACTATTATTACAATTTGAACATCTGGAGATACCTGTACATTATCATTGATTACCGAATACATTACAAGTGGGATTAGAAAATAAAACCAATAAAATGTGGTTAAATATAGTTGAATAACTCAAGTTATAAGTAATAAATGGATAAGTTGCCACTGACTGTGGACCTATTTTATATGATCGACTTCATGTGCATGTTCTCCTTTTCTCTTACATCTATATTTCTTTTTCCAATTTAGTTATGAAAAAGATGATAAATTTTTTATGTCAACTTGACTGGACCACAGAGTGCCCAGTTGTTTGGTCAGACATAATTCTGGGTGTTTCTGTGAGGTCGTTTTTGGATTACATTAACATTTGAATCAGTAGACTGAGTCAAAGAGATCTCCTTCTTCTCTGTGGGTGGGCCTCATCCAATCAGTTGAAGGCTGGAACAGAAAAAAAGGCAAACTTTTGCCGAATAAGAGAGAATTCCTTCTACTAGCCTTCAAACTTGGAAAGTTTTTCTTTTGTGTGTTTGCTTGTTTTACTAACTTGCAGTGAAACAATAGTCTCTTGGGTCTGGAGCCTGCCAACCTTATATTGGACCTACAACATCAGCTTTCTTGGGTCTGCAGCTTGTTGACTCACCTTGAAGATTTTGGGACCTGTCAGCCTCCATTATCACATTAGATCATTCTTTATAATAAATCTCATATGTTTTTGTCAGTGTTAGGGAAAGACATTACAGGCTTGCCCTCCTTGGCTGGAGAGCAGAATTAGAACTTGGCTGGCCTAAAAAAAAATGAGCAGACCCGAAGCCTCAGACTGAAAGCTGGTCTGATGTGTTTTCTGCTGCTGCAGTGAGAGAAGCACTTGCTTAGCAATCGGTGTCAGAGGATGCAGGAGAAGGCCTGTTTCTTTAGGAGTTGATGTCAGGTAAACTGGTTTCAATTTTTACCATTATTGAGACCCCTGATTACATCAGTAATTTGTAGTGCTGGTCTCCTGTTGCCCCTATACCCTTGACCTTTGTTGCCAGACCTTGTACATGGAAGATAGGTTTGGCCATGGGTTTGGCCATGAGTTTGGCAGCCAGCTTTTCTGTGACAGAAGTGAGGCAGCCAGATGACCTGACCATACCAGGGCCCCATGGGCTGAGTTGCTCATTGAATATGGAGCTGTTCAATGGCATGCTGCAGAGTGTCCTCTGAGCAACTCTGCCCACTGCCCTGTCCCATCACCAAGTTTGCCAAGGCAGAAGTTGGGGGGTGGCTGTGTGTGTCTGTTTGGAGGAGGCAGTTAACTTCCTCCAGCAGTTAGCTAGAGAAGTCCAGAACACCCCTGGCTCTCTAGCTCCCCTGTGTTCCATAGCCTCCAGCATGCCTCTCAAATCCCCAGCTCTCACCAGAAGCAGCACCTTCTCCAGTGCCAGGAGAACCTGCTCTCAGCTGCCCAGATTCCATGGGATAACATAATTAATTGCCTTGTACATCAGCCACAAGCTGAAGCACTAGATGCCCTCCCCAACCCTCACCCCACCCCAACCCCACCCCCAACCTTCCTTCCCATCACTTCAGAGGTGCTGAGTGAAGATGATAAGATATATGTATATATTTTAAAAAATCATTTGAAAAAATATAATGTGCCTTTGTCATGAGAATAGGCCAGAATGCAGATGAAGAATGAGCAACATCTGAGTCAGGGTAGTTTGGGGATAAAGTCTTCTCATCTCTCTGCAAACAGTGTTCCTACTCTATTACATCATGGACACTGTAGAGGAAAGAAGGCCATGGAACACATTGAGAATGGGAAGACTCCCAGCATGGAGGATCTGAGGCGTGGAGCCTCTGCCCAGGAGCTCCTGGCCCAGTGCCTGTTTGGC
The DNA here is from genome assembly GCA_004027475.1 of Anoura caudifer. Classification (NCBI taxonomy): domain Eukaryota; kingdom Metazoa; phylum Chordata; class Mammalia; order Chiroptera; family Phyllostomidae; genus Anoura; species Anoura caudifer. The sequence goes on along the minus strand of PVKU01000324.1, from coordinate 258,139 downwards.
TGTGTTCAGGAGAGCAAGAGGTTAGAAGATCAGCCTCAGCAGTGATTGAAAACTCAGGAGAATTTACAGATTTAGCTTCCCTTTCCCTCTACTTTCCTTAGGCTCTGGTGTCTCTACCTCAGACTCTGGAACCTGTGATGAAAACATCTGCAACTGTTAGCTCTCAGAATGAAAGGATAGGGGAGCAACTGCAGCTGTCAGAGGCAGCAGGTGCATCTCTGTCCCAACCTAAAGCACCTAGAAAGTCTGATCCCAAGTTCAAGGAAGGAGGAGGCTGCCTCTGAGCTCCCTCTCTCTGCACTGCTGGATATGGTGGACATTTGAGCTGCCTGACCCAAGAGCAGGAGGATCTCTCCAGAAGATGTTCTGTTTTTATTCAAAATAATGTTGTTCTCAGATGCCTGATGCTCTGGTAGAAATGTGTTTATTAATCATGCAAATAAACCATTTGAATATCAAAAAGGAGTGACATTGTATAAAAATAAGGGGGTTCAAGGAAACATTACAACCCACAATGAATATGTATGTACTAATAGCATATCATAATAAGTAAAGAAAAAACTGATAGAACTATAAGGAAAAGTAGATAAATACACTGTCATATTGGAGATTTCAACACGCCTCTATTGGTATTTGACAGACAACGCAGGCACCAAATCAGTAAGGTTATAGTTGAAGAGCACAATCAATCAACTGGATTTCAACAGATTATACTTTTTTTTCAAACTCACATAGATAGACCATCCTCTATGGTATAAAACACAAAGATAGACCATATTCTATGGTATAAAACATACCTTAACAAATATAAAAGAACAGAAGTCATACAAAGTAGGGTCTCATAACACAATGAGATTGAACCAGAAATTAGTATCAGAGAGGTGGCTGGAAAAACATAAGATACTGGAGATCAAACAAGACAGCTGTAAATAATACACAGGTCAAAGAAAATCTTAAGAGAAATAAAAAATATTTTAAACTAAATAAAAGATTTTCAGTTTTAAACTGAAATTTAAATTCAAAGATAAAACATCAAAATGTGTGGGATGCAGTAAAAGCAACACTTAAGAGGAAACTTTAAGCATTGAATGCATATATCAGAAAAAAGATAGGTCTAAAATCAATAATTTAAGCTTCTACTTCATGAAACTAGGGAAAGAAGAAGAATATAAATCTAAAGAGAACAGAAGAAAAGAAAAATTAAAGTGAAAATGAATGAAGTTAAAATCAATAAAACATAGAAAATCAATTAAATCAAAACCTGGTTATTTGAAAAGATAAATAAAATGCTAATCTCCCAACAAGAAAAAAAAAGAAAAAAAAACTAAACAAAAAAGAGAAAATATAAAAATTACTAATATCAAAGATAAAATCAGGGCCATCACTAATGAATCCATGAACATAAAAAGAGTAATAAAGGAACCTTACGAACAACTCTATGACCTAAAATTTTATCACTTAAATGCAATGTATCCATTCTTTGAAAGAGACAGACTAACAACCCACAAAGAGATGTTGTTAGGAAACCACTGAGATCCCCAACTGGAATGTTCACACTTATGAGAATTGCCAGGATTTTCTCAGCCATCCTCTGTGAGCATTTTCTCTCCTTCAGTTACTCTCTCCTCACCAAAAATTCAACTTTAGACTTGTCTAAAGTTCAAAAATGAACTTTAGACTTCTTTCTCTACTATATATTTCTCTTAATGTGTCTTTGTATTTTCAAAGTATTGTCTCTTTTCTGCCATCTTAAATAATTTTCAGGCATGCACTGTATTTCTTTAATTCTTTCTTCGTTTAAGTTTCAACTGCTACTATACCTATTGGTTTAAAAAATTTACTCATTTCATTTTTTTCAGCTTTAGATTTAAATTTGGTTATTTAAAAAATGTATTCCATTGTTCTTATATCCTCTTGCTATTTAATCATTTTTAATGACCTCTTCAGCTTGCTTTTCTGTGTGTGAGATTTTCTGTGAGATTACAGTTTTTCAACTGTAATCTCAACTTTATTACAAGTTTACATGTGAGAATATTATGCAGAGTGGGTAAAGTGCCGTTTCTCAAAAAGTATTTACATTTTTTCTAGGTATACTACAAATCTGGAACTGCAATGAATTAATTTCTCTTCTATAAGTGTTTTATTTATATATAGATAGATTATGCGAACACAGCCTTTAATATCATAGGTGGGTTGGTTTTTCTTATGAATTTTAAGAAGAAATTTTATTTTTCCTCCATTCTGGGCCCAGGCCCTTTTTTGTTTGAGTATGTGGGCCTGGTTGTCTCTGGAGCACCATTACTGAGGTGTAAACTTCTGGGTCCTATTAGACTCTACACTCTGGTCATTCCTTTCTTTATCTTCAGTTTTTAATCAAAACTCACATTCATCAGGTTTTATCAGATGTTTAAGAGTGAAATCCAGATTTAATATTTCATTTTTCTTTTGAATTCTCATTTTTAATTTGTTTTCAGTTTTTCAAAATGCCTTACTTTTTTGACAGCTGAATAATGCAATGTGTATGTATGTGAGTGTGTGTTTAAATTCTCTTCCAGCATATTTAGCTGTTTTCAGTGGAATGGTTTTTGTAAAGATTATCTGACAGCTATCCTTTCTCCTCTACTTTTTTTATGACATTCTTCCCTATTTTCCTGAGCTTTCCATGTAAACTGGCCTGTCCTTCTAGTGATGGATCAATGCTTCACATTATTTCCTTCGGCCCTCCATCAAACTGAACTTTCTTAGCATTTCCAAATGAGATAAATTGATCCATACAATGAAACTGTAAGTAAAAATATTAGTATAACCATATAAAGAGAGATTGTCTGGGATTAAAATCCATAGGTTCAGTCATGTGCTTTAGACAGGGTCTTTTCATCTCCACAGAGCTCTCTCCCACCTTTTCCCCCCATAAAATTAGGGTAGGAGGATCATAAGAGATATGAGTGAATCTGTTTCAATTCACTCGACCATTACAAGCTATAATGTTTTTTAACTAAATATTTTGTATGACCTAAAATGATATGAGCGAAAGCCACAAATTATAGGGATAATTCTAAGGAGTTATGCAAATTAGTGAGAAAGGCTTTTTTTTATTTTAAAGATCACTGGATATTTTCTTAATGCCTCTCTGAGTCAGTATTTAGAATCTGCATGCCTTATTTTGCTTGTTGATACACTTGTAAAGAACATGTTTTACACCATAAATGCATATGTCCTAGCAAATATTTGAAAAAGGCAACAAAGGAAATCTTTGTAATGGAGCTTCCTTGTCATTAGTGAATCGGAAACCATAGTTAGTTTGATTCCCAGAATTTTTATAATAACAGGACAGCTGCTCAGTATAACTTTCCCTGTTGCTTTTCAATTTATGGCATGTAAGATAAAATGAGTTTGGAAGAAAAGGCCAAGAGGCTAGTGCATGAATTTTATGAAATTTAATTTGGTTGTATCAGGGGCATATTTTTCATTGTAGCATTTTCGGTCTCATTCATGGACACTGCCTTTAAGCCAGGTAACAGTTCACCAATCTGGTTTAAGGTACAATTTAAAAAATAAGCTGTAAAACAATTACTATCTGAAAAGCTGATTTTAAAATTCTCTTTATTTTTTCATTGGGAAAAAGTGTGGCTTATGTTTTTTAAACCTATTACTTATATTGATCATTTTGATACTGAAGTTTAATTTTTCAAATCAAATATTCTACTATTAAAAATTGAAAAATTTAGCTTTTCCTCCCTGGATGCTTGAAGATTGCCCGCCATCATAAATGACACAGTGACCATCCAGACCAGGAAGTCCATGATCAATAGATTCCTTAGTGGAATCAAATGGTCATCTAAGTCCTTTATCCTGGGAAGGCAAGAGGACCTAAGGCAGAAATTCAGGAAAAACTAGGCAAAATGTACAATACAACACCAGATGTCATCTTTGTATTTAGATTCAGAACCCATTTTTGTGGTGGCAGGACAACTAACTGACTTTGGCGTGATTTATGATCCCCGGATTATGCAAAAAAAAAAATGAACCTACATGTAGACTTGAAAGAAATGGCCTGTATGAGAAGTAAAAGATCTCCAGAAAAACAGCTAAAGAAATGCAAGAGCAGAACAAACAAACTCAGGGTGCTGCAAGGGCCGATGCTAGCGCTGACAAAAAGTGAGCTGGAAGCCAGACGACAGAAGGAGCTAGATTCTTTAGTGACGTTATTTGTGGTGATTGTGCAGATTTTTCATGAGAAGAGTAATAAACTAAGAACTTAAAAAAGAAGTAAAATATTCAAATATATCAATATTAGTTTTTGTGGGAAAATCCAATCTCTTTTACCATGATGTTGGATGTTAAAATATAAGAAAGTTTCCAACTGAGAATATTGAAGCTGGAGAAATAGACATTTGTTCAGATGTGTAAATGAAAATCAACCTAACAATGGGATCTTGAGTGTATTAATGTCATGTTTCAGCTTGACAAATTCTAATTATAAATACATGATTTCCATTTTTTATATCTGTAAATAATGGCCTAAAGAAAAAAGGTAGTAGCTGGTGACGATCAGGTTAGACCACTAATTCCTTTTCTTGAAGTGTTTCAGAAAAAGATTTACATTATTCATTGTGTTTAAAAAGCCAAACTTTGATCTCAGCTGGCCCTAACACCTGGTTTTTAAACACATGGTAAGCATTTTGAAATTCAGAAAACTTCATACTATGAATTTTAACTGTGGGTAGATCTCAGAATACTCATGAAACAAGTGTGCTGAGAAATTACATTAACATCAGGGTCCTAAGACTTAACTTCCTTTTAAAAAGAACCACATCTTTAATTATTATTTGTTCAGAACACTTTGAACATTATATCAGCAGAGCAAAAGGGCTAATTGATAGAAAAAATATCTCAATCCGTGTCCCATTTTCATGGGACATAAGATCATCATTCAGATTTGAAGTGAGAAAACTTTTTTTAAACAGGAGCCAACAGCAACATCTGTGCCCAACTAATCCTGAACCTGAACCAACTCTTTTCCATATTTTAGAATGTGCACATTTCCTCTCATCATATTTTTCATTTCATCATCTCCTGCAGACAAGCACAGTAAGAGGGACTACTTTGTAATCATTTTGATTTATCTGTAAGCAGGTCATTTGCAAAATCCCTTAAGAACTCATCCTCATAGATTTGTAGCTCAATTAAGTGGATTTAATTAGTGTAGATAGACTGGCTGAAGAAACATATAAGGTTTAAATCCCCAAAGATCCTCAGATTTCATGCAACATTTTTTTTTAATTATAAAGTCTCATTTTCTTACACTGATATATTTTCTTCAAAACATTTGGAAAGGGAACTATGTATTTGAGGAACACTGTGACCACACTGTAATTTTAAAGCCCCAAATTTTCTCCACATTCTCTCTTTCAGACACATGGGTGTACGGTTAATGCATACAGTAAATATCCTCATCATTTAATGTCTCAAAGACTGAAAACATTTTTAGCCAGATGATAGGAGACAAAGCTCTTCTGTCACTGCCACCTCAGGTGTTTCTAAGGTGTATAAAAATAATGGGGCCTAATGAGCCCTTGAGATGATATCTGGCCCCAGACAAAGTAGTAACCTTTATATGCATTACCTAATATGATTCTCAACATTACCCTAGGAGGAAGGTCTCAAGAAAATGAAGGCTGCAGTATTAAAAAAGAGAGAAAGAAAGAAAAGTAGAAGAGAAAGAGAAAGAGGGAAAAAGAAGGCAAAGAGGAGGAGAAGAAAAACTTGATCAAGAGCATGCAACAATTATGGGACATGTTAAACTTAAGTTATCCAAGGTCATGTTGATGCTAGAATTGCCAGAAAGACTGTGTGGTTTTTCTGACACACAAACCCATACTATTTGCCATTTTGTTATATCCCAGGGTCTTGGGGAATAATCAAGATCCCCTTTGCCTTTTGGATACACAACAAGATATATTTCCCTACCCCCCATGCAGTTAGTTGTGGTTATATATGTGAGCTCTTGACAGTAGAATATGTTATCACTTTATCATCTGTCCACTAACACCTTTCTCACAAAATCTTCACCCTCTCTTTCCCCATTTGATGGTCGAATAGAAGGCTCAGAGGTCAGGAGAAAGCAAAGCCACATGAGAGAAAAGATCTGGGGCTCTGAACATCACACAGAAGCTGTCCTAGAACTAAGTGCCTGAAGATTCACATTAACAGGAGTAAACTCCTGTTACGTGAAGCTGCTGGACATTGGGAGTTGGTGCAGCTAGCTCAGCCTGGCTAATGCAAACCAAAGTAAATGGACCAGCCTCGAATGTCTCACCCTCCTCTAGCCACACTTCCTCTCCCATTTCTCCTATTTGACAATTAACTTTAATCAGGTCAACTAAGCCCCACCAATGTGTTAGTTACTCACAGATAACAATGCCTCCATCCCTGAAGACTGAATGAATCTTGACAATTTCACACCAGCAGGCATTAGGGAAATAGCCCTCAGCCTTGCAGTATTTACATATGGATGGGCCAGTCCTCAGTGCATTCTATTCTACTTTCTGTCAACACTTTCAAAGACAGTAAGAAAAATAAAGTGACCAGTGTATTCAAGTCTTAAAACTGTATTATGCATGAATGCAAGCAGAATGTACTATATCATTTATTGTTAAATTTAAAGTTATAAGAGACAATAAACTTTCTACCCTACCAAATACAGACAAATATGTCTAATTTCCATGGAAAAGCTAAAGAAACAGCAAAGAGTGTGTGGATGAGAGCATTACCTCCTCATAGGTGTCTATAATCACAGGCCTTGAGTTGAGCTCCCAAGCCAACACGTTATAACACCCACAGCAGGATAACGTCTCTTTGCTGCAGTTGTGGTTATTAACACAGTTACTGTTGAGAATTCTATTAGCTATATGCTTGACTGAGAATATGAGTTTATCTTCATGATATCCCCTGGAAGGCAGACAGGTGATGACTTTTAACACCATTTTAGTAAAGAAGGAACCAGAAAGGAGACATGCAAAGGCATTTCCCAGAGTAATACAGCAAATCCAAGACATAATTAAGTTAAGAACTCAAACTATTTCTATTGTTATGGACACTTAGGCAGTGATTCACACTCATGGTATGATTTTAGGAATGAACTCCTGGTGTTGAGAAAGATTTTTCTCCAAAAAAAAAAGAAAAAATGTAATGGCTTTGATAGATTTAAAAGATGTTGTGACTTTTTTTTGTTTTATTTTGTATAAGCATGTTCTAATAGAGCTGTTACTGTAAAGGACAAGGAGAAAGATGGGCTTGATATAAATTTCCTACAAAGGACATTTCAATAATGATCTATTAAATGTATAGAAAAATGGTCTCTGATATTCAAAGGCAGCTTGAGCCTTAGTCCTCAGTGATGCTGGAAATGTAATGACATATAAAATGCTTCATGTGACATAGGCAGGGAAGAGAATTGAGTGAAATGACCATAGACATCCAGAGAAAACACCAAGGTCATTTCTTACCTTGACAGATGGAGAAGTGAGTGTGAACTTGGCATTACTACTTTTCCATCCTGTTGACATATCCTGATGAAAAATTCCTATCTGTGGGATGTTTTCCTGCTTCCTTTAGTAGGTTCTTCCCAGTGAACCCAAAGGGAAGTGGTTCTAAGGTATACTAGACAGGCAGTTCTGAGACATGTTCTCATGTGAATTAATAGCAAAAAGTAGTAAAGAAAAAGAAATAATCTTTCCTGGAGGTTTGCTTTCATTTATATCTCCTCATATTTTCCTAAGTACTCCAATATACTACTGTTAAAAACATGACGATTTTGAATTCCGTGGGATGGATACTTGGAATAATAACATGTGCCATGGTAAAGTGGCGTCAGGTTTTTTCCCCACACAGGAACTAACTCCGTGGGCAAAGAAGATTGCTGCCCCCACAGCAAGTCCTTTCCTTGCACGGTTCTGCGAGCTAACCTAATGAGACGTGTCCAGACTTCAGTGTTGGTTGAGGATTCACTGATAGTTTGAGTACAGGCTCCGTCTTTCTGTTCCTTCTGAAATGCCAAGTTGCATGAATTAATTAGCAAAAAGACCAGAGCTTTGAGCCTATTTTTTTCTATTTCTCTCCATTTATTTTATTTCCTTTGGTATATTCTATTTTCAAATCTTGATCCAAAGCTCATGAAGATGATTTATTAGCACATTAAGATTATTGTGAGGACTAAAAGAATGGTAAAACACTGGAGTCCATCAGTCCTAGTAATCCTTGATAGAGGTGACTCCTTCCAAAACTGACACCCCCCTTTTATTATTCTTAAATCCCATACAGATTTCTTTTGCTTACTACTCACCTTTTGCCTCTCAATAAGCACAAAGAACACTTTCTATTTCTTGCTGTAAGTTATCGCTATCTGTATTTTAGAAATTCCACAACCCTTCACCAGTCACTTGAGACCCAATGGCAGGAATGAATTACTCTGAGCTGTCTGTCTTTCTCTTGACAGGTCTGCCTGAAAGGCAGCTTGCCTGGAGCTGAATTCATTGTTATTTCACTGTCTGATAACTAGCAAGAGACAGGTACAAATTTTTTTTTTTTACAAATTTTTAACATAAGACATAAAATGTAATTCAACAAAAACTGATTTTTCCTTTTTAAAAAAATCCAGATTTTGACCAATTAGTAGGAACTGACATATTTTGAATTGCTTAGTGTGAATGCTGTTGTATTTCTTTGAAATTTAATCTTATGATCACTGCTTTATGGAGAAATAGATCAAGCTTTATTGGCAAACACATTGCCCCTGATTTCCTTTTATCTTAAAATAAAAATGTGAATTAAGACATAGCACATGTAGTATTTAGTGTTTAGTATTTGGTATAGCTTTTACCTTGCATTGCCAAATAATGCCTGGTACCCTTTAGCACCTATTTACAAGGCATGTGCTGATGACATTGTACAATTTTCATTTAGTAGAATGACTAAACTGAGGCATGAAAGCAGCAAAAAATAGTTATTTTCTAGATTAATGAAATAGAATATCTGAAGTGAATATTAGCATATTTTATCTCTAGTAAATTTTATCAATATGGAAATCCATGTTCTTTTATTCATCCTAGAAGTAGATCTACTATATTCTGATTAACTTTGTAATAATTATGTAATTCATGATACGGTATAAGCCAAGACAATCGGTCCAGTGTTTCTTCATGATTTTTCTGTTCCTTGAGTAAGCCAAGGGCAATCAAACACACAGCTGACATGCTCATAGTTGTCACGTACCCTGGGGAATGTCAAAGATAAACGGATTTCCCTGATCATTAATTAGCACTCAAAATTCCCCTTTACATTGAATATTCATGTTTAAGGAGAGAGGATTTCCAACCCAATAATAACATTTGAATCAATAGAAACTGCAGTTCTCACCTTTACTTAAAATTTTTAAATCAATTTATCCCATTTTTCTTTTTTTACTTCTATTTTTATTGTTGTTCAATTACAGTTGTCCCCATTTTCCCCCCATTGCTCTCCCCTGCCCTACCCACCTCCTACATTCCACTTTCAATCCTCCCCCTTCCCCATTGTCTTTGTCCATGAGTCCTTTATACAGTTCCTTAGCTTGACCTTTCCCCTTCTCTCTCCCCCCTCCCTGTTATCCCCCTCCCCCTCCTCTCTGGTCACTGTCAGTTTGTTCTTTATTTTCATGTCTCTGGGTTTATTTTGCTTGCATTGTTCACTTTGTTGATTAGGTTCCACTTATAGGTGAGATCATATGGTATTTGGTTTTTACTGCCTGGCTTATTTCACTTAGCATAATACTCTCCAGATTCACTCATGCCATCACAAAGGGTAGGAATTCCTTTGTTCTTTCTGTGGTGTAATATTCCATTGGTAAATGTACCAGTTTTTTGATCCTCTCATTTACACTTAGCTATTGTAAATTGTGCTGCTAGCAACATTGGGGTGCACAAGTTCTTTTGAATTTGTGTTTCAGGATTCTTAGGGTATAGTCCCAGCAGTGGAATTGCCATTCCACGTGGAAAGGCAGTTCCATTTTTAGGTTTTGGGGAAATTCCATTCTGTTTTCCACAGTGGCTGCACTAGTCTGCATTCCCACCAACAGTGCACTAGGGTTCACTTTTCTCCACAACCTCACCCGACCGAACCTATTGCTTGTTGATTTATTTATAATGGCCATTCTGACTGGTGTGAGGTGGTATCTCATTGTTGTTTTAATTTACATCTCTCAATGGCTAACGATGTTGAGCATTTTTTCATGTGTGTCTGGGCCCTTTGTATGTCCTCCTTGGAGAAGTGTCTGTTCAGGTCCTTTGCCCATTTTTTAATTGGATTGCTTGTCTTCCTGGTGTGGAGTTGTGTGAATTCTTTTTGTATTTTGGAGATCAATCCCTTGTCTGATGTATCATTGGCAAATATGTTTCCCCATATGGTTGTATCCCTTTTTATTTTGATTATGGTTTCTTTAGCTGTGCAGAAGCTTTTTAATTTTCTAAATAATGGTAACAATGGAATAATATCAATAATAAAAATATTTATTCAGCTTCATGGAATGTACCAAATGTCATATTAAGCACTCTTTTTCAGTAGTTTAATTCTCATGACAACCACATAAGGTTGGCAACTCCATTTTACAGGTAAAAATTTTTTTGAAAATGGAGGTTTTAGAGAGGTTATATTACTTACCATCATGAAGTGAGTAAATGGTGAATATGAGATTCAAATAAGGCATCGTTAACCCAGGGCCTGAACTCTTAAACACTAAATGCTTTAATGAATCATTAGTTTCATAATAATTGAAATAATAATTGAATAAAAATTTCAATTTAAGTTCTCCTTTTAAGTACTTAATTTAACAAGTTTCTTAATTACTTGTAGCTCATCTTAGATCCAAATTTACCTTCTGTTAAACCAAATTCTGTTAATTTCATTGTATAGTTTTTTCTCCATTATATTATTTCTTTCATCATAATTTTTCTCTATCATTACAGCATAGTTCAACCTACAAACATTTCTTGCTGGATTACTTTTAAAAAGGTTTCTAAAGAGGACTCTCCTCTTTGGCTCCATTGGGAAGCACATTTTCACAATCCATTCTCTATAGTAATAGGTTTGAAACATGAACTTGATATACATAACTTAAAATAGTGTATTAGTGTCCCATTAATCTTAGGATAACATGCAAGTACTTAAAATGGCATAAAGGGTCTTGTATGGTCAGCCCACTGAGGACCAATCAGCCTTCTTCAGACCTCTGACCTGAAACTGTTTTTCTTCTAGCACCTCTGGCTTTTACTCCATCCATCAAACCCTTCTACCTAACTTGCTCTTGTTTCTCCCCTACCACTGCTGGTCCCTATTCATCCTGTGGATCTCAGCCAAATTCTGATAATTGCCACAAAGTTTCCCTGACCTTCCTGAGTACTTCACAATTCCTATGATAATTCTGTGTTACCCCATGTTGCTCTTACTAGCATTGTTCACAGAAGTGAAATCTGCCCCTGTACAGTCTTCTCCATGAGGGCATTCAGCTCTTCTGGGTGACTCTGGTCTAATACACATCATGGACATGACAGGCACTTGATGGCATTTACCATGTGGTAAGCAGTTACCTTGCCTTGGTAAGTATTTATTTGATAAATTAGTATCTCCTGACAACAATGGAATTTATTATTTCTAAGTTGTAAGAGTTAAAGTACTTGTATATTATCTACTAGTTAGGCCCTTGTATGGTATTTTTTTTGAAAGAAACAACTAGTAAAATAATTTTGATATATCTGTACCCTAGAATATTAGGCAAACCCTTACAAAACCCTTACAATTATGTACCTAGATTGTACACATGTTGACAGATGATAGATACCAAGATACGTACATGCACATGTATAGACATATGGACATAAACATAGAAATAGATATTTTCATAAATATGGATAGATGATTTAGTGTAAGAAAGCAGGTCAGATTAAAAGTACATACATAGTATAAATACAATTATACACTATATACATGATATATAAAATATAAGACTGCATATAAAACTATTAATAGTTCTATTTTAACAAATTCTATTCTTCTTTAAAGTAATTCATACCTAGTAATAAATGATATTAGACTCATTTTAGTGTGTCTGAACTTCCTAAGTCTAGTATTAATACATCCCATTTGTCTGCAACATCTTTTAAATCAATTGGATCACTTCAGTGTTTAGCTAACCCATAAAACTGTTAAATCTATTCTTGGTCTTTTGTATGCTTCATTTCTTTCTTTCTTTTAAAGTTTAGGGCACTATTTTTTGCTTGGTATTAAACAAATATATCTTCTAGCTTATAAACATTAGGGTATGGGTTTTTTTAATTAAAATTACTGAGAACATTTTTAATATTAGAATTTTTGTCATAAATATAGCTCCAATAAACTTGGCTATGAAGAGCTTCAAGTGACATCACTGCTTAATAATTATCTTGGATTATTAATAATGCATCTATATAATAAAAATCTCCTGTTTGTTGCACACATTATTTCCACTGCTTTCTCCTGAGTCTCTTTCTAAATGTTAATGTTGATTGTACAATATATTATTTCCATATTAAATTCTCCAGGTTTTTTAAAAGGTATAATCTTAGATACAATGAATAAATCTGAAGATCATATACAGGAACAAGAAAAATGAACATATATAATTTCTTAATACAGTGTATAATTTATAATTATAAATATTGAGAGACATTTTGTCCAGAATAATTCATTATAATTCATCAAACCAGTATCTTAAAATACTTTTTCTCAAAATACCTAGCAGTAAACCTAAGCAAGGAGGTAAAAGACCTGTATGCAGAAAACTACACAACACTGAAGAAAGACATCAAGGAAGACACAACAAATGGAAACATATACCATGTTCATGGATCAGAGGAATTAACGTCATCAAAATGTCCATACTACCCAAAGCAATTTACAGATTCAATGCAATACCTATTAAAGTACCAATGACATATTTCACAGATGTAGAACAAACACTTCAAAAATTTATATGGAACCATAAACAACCCCAATAGCTACAGCAATTTTGAGAATGGTGAGCAAAGTAGGAGGAATCACAATACCTGATAGCAAACTGTATTACAAGGCCACTGTAATCAAAACAGCCTGATACTGGCATAAAAACAGGCACATGGACCAGTGGAATAGAACAGAGAGCCCATAAATAAACCCAAGTGTGTATGGTCAATTAATTTTTGACAAAGGGGGCAGCAACATAAAATGGAGTAAAAATAGCTTCTTCAACAAGTGGTGTTGGGAGAACTGGACAGCTACGTGCAAAAAAATGAAACTCGAGCACCAACTTACACTATACACAAAAATAAATTCAAGGTGAATAAAAGATTTCAATGTAAGCTGTGACACCATTAAAGTCCTAGAGGAGAACATAGGCAGGAAAATCTCAGATATTTCACACAGCAACATTTTTACTGATATGTCTGCTAAAGCAAAGGACATAAAGGAAAGAATAAACAAATGGGATCTCATCAAAATCAAAAGCTTCTGCATGGCTAAGGAAAACAGCATTAAAATAAAAAGAGAACCAACCACATGGGAAAACATATTTGCCAATGATACCTCAGACAAGGGTTTAATCTCCAAAATATATAAAGAACTTACACGACTGCACTGTAAGAAGACAAGCAACCCAATTAAAAAATGGGCAAAGGACTTCAACAGATACTTCTCCAAGGAGGACATACAGAGGATCCAGAGACACATGAAAAGATGCTCAGTATCACTAGCTATCAGAGAGATGCAAATTAAAACCACAATGAGATACCACTTCATACTGGTCAGAATGGCCATCATAAACAAAGCAACAAACAAGTGTTGGAGAGGTTGTGGAGAAAAGGGAACCCTAGTGCACTGTTGCTGGGATTGAAGACTGGTACAACCACTATGGAAAGTGGTGTGGAATTTTCTAAGAAAACTACAAATGGATCTACCTTTTGACCCAGCAATTCTACTGCTAGGATTATATCCTAAGAACCATGAAATACCAATCCAAAAGAACCTCTGCATCCCAATGTTTATAGCAGCACAATTTCAATAGCCAAGTGTTGGAAGCCACCTAGGTGCCCATCAATAAATGAATGGATCAAAAAATTATGGTACATTTACACAATGGAATTCTATGCAGCAGAAAGAAAGAAGGAGCGCCTACCCTTTGCAACAGCATGGATGGAAGTGGAAAACATTATGCTAAGTGAAATAAGCCAGGAAGTGAAAGACAAATACCATATGATCTCACCTTTAACAGGAACCTAATCAACAAAACAAACAAGCAAAATGTAACCACAGACACTGAAATAGAGAACAGGGGAGAGGGGAGGGAATTTCAGGGGAAAAGGGGAAGGGGTTAGAGGAACAAGTATAAAGGACACATGGGCATAATCTAGGGGAGTGGAAATAGGAGGGAGGTGGGGAGGGTTGGGGTGGTGGGCTGGGATGGGAATAAAAGACAAAACTGTACAAGAAAAACAATTAAAATAAAATTTAAAAAAGAAAGTTCGTAAAAAGACAAACAAACAAACAAATAAACTTGAAATCCATTGGACCCAGGTATTAGCTCCTACAAAATTTATTGTAAAGAAATTAGATGAGGTGCATGATAACTTCACATACAAAGATATTGATCACAGGATTATTTGTAATAGGCCTAAAATAGGAAAATGAGGAAATAAATTAAAGGATATTATATATTGAAATGTTAATTTGATTAAAAAGAATATTTGATGGGTTTAGAAATGTTTACATTATATAATTAAGTGAAAAAATACAGGTTGCAATACATGTACAGTGTGTGTACCATTGTTTAAAACATATATACAATTATATCTAGAAAACTGGTAGGAAAGTATAAGCTAAAATTATAATTGTGGTTATTTTCTAGTAATGGTAATTATATGTATTTTTGTTTTCTTGGTTTTTCATATTTCCATATTACTATAATAAACAAATTATTTTCATAATAAAAATGGTATTTATAAAATTTTAAAAAAGAACACTTTTTCTCAAAAACTTTTTCAGAGTAAAACTTGTCCCAAAATATTTAGGTAAGAAACTTACTGTAAAACCTCAAAAGGTTTTGTGTAATAAATATGCTTTCAAAATATTTTTTTTTGATTAGCAAAATGTTAATGATTCAGGAGCACATGAATTGAGTTATTCTATAAATAAAAGGAGTGTAAAAATCAAGGAAAGTGCTGGCTGGCGTAGCTCAGTGGATTGAGTGCTGGCTGTGAACCAAAGGGTTGCAAGTTCGATTCCCAGTCAGGGCACATGCCTGGGTTGTGGGCCAATTCCCCAGTGAGGGCCACGTGAGAGGCAACCACACATTGATGTTTCTCTCTCTCTCTTTCCCCTTCCCTTCCCCTCTCTAAAAATATAAATAAATAAAATATTTTTAAAAAATTAAAAAATAATTTAAAAATTCAAGGAAAATTAATATGCTAAATTTTGTTTTGGCAAATACAGTGTTTGAAAAATGACTTGAAATATTCATTGAACCTAACTGAGCATCACTTAGGTATATACAAATAATGCATATATATAAACTATATATATAATACATATTCATGTATGTAACAATGACTAAGAAAGAAGAATGTCATTAGTTATTAGATATTGTTATGATCACAGATCTAGTCCTTGTCATTTATTTTAACTCTTTGATTTTCTCTTATTAATTCAAAGAAAAGCACCTAATTACCTAATGCTTAAACTAAAGGGATTAAACAATGTACTCCAACTTATAATATTTTAATACTTATTTTTTTAAAATAATCAGTATAATTACAAATTAAAAATGATAGAAAATTCTTGACTTTAGCCTCTCTGTAAACCATTTTACCAGTAGTTTCTAACTACTTTGAGAATTCTACATATGTGATAATTAAGACACATCATAATTCAATTTTATATAGTTACATTTTATATATAATTCAATTTTATCATGGAAATTGGAAATTATTTAATAGACTACCACTTTTAAAAGCCTTGTTATAATGATAATCCTGATGATATGTAAGAAAAAAATAATGCTATCCTATTATTTACTCTCAGTTGTTAAAAAAATTAAGTTGTCTCACAGAAATGTAAGAAAGGCAAAATAAATTTAAAATATCTAAGATAGAAGGAAATTAAAAATTTAGGGAAAGTAATATGCCACTAAGACATGGCATCAAATAGCACCCTCTAGTTTGAACGTTATGTTCTATGAGGCAGTACCCATGCAAGTGCATCATATGCACCCATATATATGCACACATACATGCACACACACACTTCCTGAAACAAAGAAGCATGGGAAGTACTGCAAACTCCACCTTTCAGAGAAATACTTAAAAGTTCTGAAAACACCTGAAGTAAAGCTAAAATGCCAGAAAACTCAAACGTCATATTCAACTTTATTTCATCCACAGTTTTACAAATGTGGTACACATCAGAGAACTTTTTCCTGAGTAACACCTAATGTTATACCTTAAAATTAGTTTTTTGTCATCCTGCTAGGGTAAGTGGAGGCAGAGACTCTTAGGAATATTAATTAATGACTCTATACTTTGCAGCAGCTGGCAAAGAAAGGAGATGTGATTCATTAAATAATTTCTGGTGACAGTAATGTAAAAAAGGAAACTAGGAAACTAGGCTTTTATGAAATAGGAGCTTGCTCTTGTGGTTTCTTGTAGCTCCTAAATGAGGTTGGAGCCTGTTGATATGTTGTAGAAAAAAGTCAACTAGGACAAGGTGACCCAGAAGAGGAACTGGGAACTGGGAAAGAGTTTTGTTTAGGTTACTTAGAAATCTCAAAACTGTCAGGCTTCGGTTAGGTAGTCATAACTTCTGCTTTGGCTTCTGTACACCTAGCTTCTGATAAGGACACTTCAAGGCTAGAGTTATTTTCCCATCAGCTTCTGTACCTCCTGCTTTTGCCACATAGGATAGGGTGTCTGGAGAGCAATAAAAGCCCTGCTCAGCCAAGGTTCGGGGCTCAGAATTTGGGGTCTGTACTCCTCTGGGCCCGTGCACGTTAATAAAGGGTCGTGCTCTGCCATCCAACTGCGTGTTGAATCGTTTCTTCCATAACAATGTCACTTTTCTGAATTATTTATAACTGAATGAGTGCTATGAGATAAAAATTCATAGTTATATTATTGCAGTTAATTATTTTACAGATAATATAATCAATTTAACTTACAAAATATTTTTCATTCTTTGCCTGAGTGCTCATTCACAATGTGCAAAGAATAAAATACAAGGAATAAAGTGAAAATTATCTTAAGTTTTATTACACAGATGGATATGTTGATACATTATTGAAGATGGTTCTATATGTATAAATATCAGATATATATGTATATATATCATTGATCAATTCTTTACATTCACATGCTTTTAGACATTTCTATGTGCATATTTGTACAGATATATAGATATTATTCATCTAGGCAACATCATATTTATGTATATGCTCATATGTGTATCTATGAATATGTATATATAGATAAATATGTACCATATTACACATAAGTTTATAACATGTTTTTAAATTCAACTGGGCTCATGACACTGCCATGTATCCACACTGTTATTTCTCTAAGCAAATTACTTTCCCAAGCCCCAAATTACTTGTTAATACCTTCTACACGTTTTTTCAACTGTCTTCCAACAAAAACATAAACTCAACTGATGATCTCATCTTTAATTTCACAGCAAAAGAAAACATACAATACACCAGCAAGTAAACTTCACTGCTTTCTTTGAAGCCTACAAAACACTTGCCTTGGTGTCTACACTTCCCTCTTTCCTTTTCACAGGAAAAAGGTGGATGCACCCTTTAGTGCCTGGATCAGAGCCCTCCTTTTCCTCACTGTCATTTTCGCCCTGCCATCTGTCTCCTGAACTTCCCAAGGATCTGCTTTCTGTTAAAAGGATACTCAAGAGCAGCAATACTTTTTACAAAAGTTAAATTCCCTTAACCCACAGCTTCTCCAGATATTATTTTTTCCTTCTTTTGACTCCAAAGTTGTATTCCTTGAAAGCTTTGTGTGGTCTCACTGTTTCTACTTCCCTTCTTTCTAGTCACCTTAAATCTACTCTAATGTGGCCTTTCTATTGGGATTTTTTTTAAGGGAAGAGGGAGGGAGGTGCTTTTTCAACTAGCTCTTTTTATATGTCTTCAACACAGTATCTTATTTTGCAGTCTCTTTTCAACAGTTCCCATGCTTGGCTTCTGTAATTTCACACTCTCCTGATTAGTATCATACTGCAGGTTCCTATTTATATCCCTTCCTGGCTCCTTACCATCCTCCTGACTAGGAGATGATAAAGTTCTTTCAGACTTTCCAAACCTTCCTCTTCTGTCTCTCCATATTCTCTCCCCATACGTTTCTTTCCAGTCTCCAGTTTCAATCACTGTCAACATGTTAGCACTCTCTGCCCTGACTTCTCTTATAAGGGCCCCATCACAGAACAAAATGCTTACTTTGCCTGTCCACTCATATGTCTCAAAGGCTTCTCAAAAACAACACAATCAAAACAGACTTGATGAAAATCCCCACTGTCATGGTCGTCTCCTATTGTCACCCAGATTTACTGAAAAGTTGTCCCTTTTACTCACACCCCAACTTGCCTGCCCTTGTCTGCAACACTCATGTATACTCAACCAGTAAAGTTTGTTGACTCTTTCCCTTAAAGAAGTACAGATTTGTTTGTTTGTTTTTTTTTTAATATAAAAAAGTCTCTTTCTCTTAGTACATAACATTGGAAAGCAAATCATAATATAGAACAAGCAACTTTATAGAGAAATATTATCAATTGTCCACTTGTCTGGCATCATGCTTGCCAAGAAAAAGATTTCTTTTAAATTTTCTTAATGGGTCATTCAAATCTATCCCCATCATTTGAAGAAAATATATGATGTAAGTGAAATATATTAATTATCAGGTGTTGTTTCAGCTTCCAGCAGATTCCTTTTCTGTTCAGTTCTCTCACCTTTCTGTTAAGCAACCACCGTGAGTGAAGGGTATGCACAATACAACCCTTAAACCATGATGATGGCATTAAAAGGAATGAAAATTTTCCATTGTAGTTGCCATTTCTCAAAAAATTACAAATTTTGTTCATAGATTGCACTAAATGTGTGGTATGGCAAATGTAATCTTGCCTTTATTAGTAGATATAAAGATTCTTGTGAAATCACTCTTTCAAAATATATCTGTTTATAAAATAATGTTTTATAGCTTTCTTCATTTGAAATTTTTTGAGTAATAGAGCTATGGATAATGTACTAATGAGTTGTGTGCTGTGATTGTAATTGTGTCATTAAAATGAGTTTATGCCAGATAGGGTGGGGGTTAGGAGGATGGGTAAAAAAGGTTAAAGGGATTAAGAAGTGCAAATTGCCAGTTATCAAAAAAGTTATGTGGATGTAAAGTACAGCAGAGGAAACATAGTCAATATTGTAATAACTTTAGATGGTATCAGATGGGTAATAGGCTGATTGGGGTAATCACTTTATAAGATATATAAATATCTAATCACTATGCTGTATATCTGTATGTTGTAAAAATATTTTTAAAGAATAAACTTGGAAAAAGTTATTAATTTTAAAGAATAAATAAATAAAATGACTTTAAACAAAATTAATAGAAATATATTTATAAGAAATACCTCTGTCTACCTATCTGAAAATAATATGCTCATTTTCAAGTATTAATTGTTTTCTTAAAATTGTGTATTTTCAGCCCTGGCCAGATGGCTCAGTTGGAATGTCATTCCATAAACCGAAGGTCGCAGGTTCATCCGAGGTCAGAGTACTACCAAGGCTGTAGGTTTGATCCCTGGTTGGGGTACATATGGGAAGCAAACAATTGATGTTTCTTTCTCACATCAGTGTTCTTCTGTTTCTCACTTTGATGTTTTGCTCTCTCGCCCTTCAACTCTAAAAAATCAGTGGACATATCTTTCCACGAGAATTTTTCAGAAATTGTGTATTTTCATGCATAATCCATCTTAGGTTTTAAAACACTTTTGAAAACTCAGTACATAACAGGGTGCAGCAATGGGGGAAAAGGGGATTTGTAATGGGGTCCAGAACTCAGGGTGTCCAGGAAATATTAGATATATATATATATATATATATATATATATATATATATATATATATATATAGGATGTCCTCACCCCAATGAGTCTGAGATGGGGGATGGGACATGTGGAGCAGGGCCATTGAGAGTTGTTTTGGATAGCAACAGTTTTGCAGATAACCTCTAGAACAGTCATTTAACATATCTATAACTTTTTACTGGTTTCATAGATATGTCAACCCACATATCTAACCCACAAGCTGTGGCCATGCTTTGAGCTGGGGGATGGGAATGATTTCAGCCCAAGATGTAACTGGTAGGCAACACCCTCTGGGTACAGCACCTATGTAAAAGCTTGCAAATGATTGGCTCTATGCTATGGGGCCATGCCTGTCCAGACTTACTATGCCAGCCCAGTAAAGATGGAAGAATATGGGAATGCTGGCAGGTGTAACTGATTGTGGGATGAGTCAGAAATGGTGCCGCAGAGGAAGACTGGTGCTGGGATTAAAACCATGCTGGGGCTTTTTGGGACCATGCAGCTTTGGTGAAAGTTGGGACCATGTAGCTTTAGGGAGTGCCCTTTTTGCCACGTGGCTTAGGAAGCAAGAAAGATTTTGACTGGAATAAAAGGGGTGAGAGGATTCTTGCTGGTGGGCCATGAGAAGGTGCCACATGGTTTTGGATTAACTGGAGATCACCACGGTGATACAGCTGATGGTGCCGGAATTGAGGGGCTGCCTGAATGACGGACTTCTACTTCTTTTCCTGAGATATGGTACCCTGGACTGGGCAAAGGGAAAAAGGAAGGACTGTGGATTTGTGGGTATTCTAAAGGACTTTAGTATTTCTAATGAAGACATTAAGCCATTACTCTAAGTCTGTATGACTTTTTAAATAAACAATCCCCTTCCTTTTCACCAATCTCTGACATTGAGAGACTTCTTTCCCTGGTGGTGGGCAAAATGAACCTAGCACGTAGGGGGGGACTTCTGGAGCACAAGGGTGGGTCCATTTGGTAATGACATATCATTCACCACCCCCAGTCTGTTCTGTAATAAGTAGAAATACTTGTAGTAAATTGTAACCCAGTTATATGCTTATACGCTATGTGCATAAATAAGCATATAAAATTATGCTTTAAAAACAAACAACTAGGACTTTCAGTCTTGACAAGCTAACAGACTTGTTTCACTCTGCTTCTTCCCAGTAAGTACAACTACAATTCCTGGAAATTATGTAGGAGCTAACTAAAAAAGAACTCTGAAAGGTGATAAGAGGACACAATGAGATAGCACCTCCCACCTGTCTGAGTGGCTGTCATCATAAATCAATAAACAAGTGCTGACGATGATGTGGAAAAAAGAAAACCCTCATGCACTCTTGATGGTATTGTAAATTGGTTCAGCCACTGTGGAAAGCAATGTGAAGTTCCATAAAAAAATTAAAGATAGAACTGTACTATGACCCAACAATCTACTTTTGGGTATTTATCCAAAGAAATCCAAAACACTAAGAGAGATGTGCATCCCTATTTCAATGCAGCATTATTTACAATAACCAAGATATATAAGCAACTGAAGTGTCCATTAATAGACAAGTAGGTAAATAAGTTATGGTGCATATACACAGTGGAATATTATTCAGCCATAAAAAATGAAACCTTACCATTTGTGACAGTATGGATGGACCTAGAGGGTATTATGTTAAGTGAAATAAGTCAGACAGAGAAAGACAAATACCATATGATTTCATGTATATGTGGAATCTAATAAAACAAAATAAATAAATAAAACAGAAACAAATTCATAGATACAAAGAACAAACTGATGGCTGACAGATGGGAGGGGAGTTGGGGGGATGGGTGAAAAAGTTAACTAGGTTAAGACTTTCAAGTTGGTAATCACAGAATAGTCACAGAGTTGTAAAGTACAGCATAGGGAATGTAGTTAATAATATTGTAATAAATATGTACAGTGCCTGCTAGGTACTAGACTTATCTGGAGATTGTTTTGTAAGTTATGCAAATGTCTAACCACTATGCTGTATAGCTGAAACTAATATAATATTGAATGTCAGCTCTAATTGAAATTTTAAAAAAATAAAAGGTTCAAGAGGAGGGCAAATTGATATTCAGCCCTCCTTGTGGCTGAATAAACAGCATAGCAGCATCACATAAACCAGTTCTGTCAAATAACACTACAAATACCCTGAAAATTAAACTGTCATTGAGAACATAGCCCCCACAAAAAGGTCAGGTACCTGTGTGCTAAATCTAAACAGGGTAAACACCTGCTAAAATAAAAGGTTTAAATAGGATATACCACCTCCTAACAGAATAGACAAAATGTGCAGGGTACAATGGAAAATGTCCCATCATACCAAGAATCAGGTAAAGCCCAACTTGAATGAGAAAGACAAGCAACGGACTACAACACCAAGATAAGTTAGAGGTTGGCATTACCTGACATTGACTTAAGGTAGCCATTATACAATGTTTTAATAATCAGTTACTAATTCTCCTTAAAAATGTTTTTAAAAAACCTATTTCAGCAAAGAAATAGAAACTATGAAAAATAACTAATAAATTATAAAGTTGATAATTACAGTAACAGGAAAAAAACTTGAGGAATAAACTTATAGAAGAATGTAGATGACAGAGGGTAGGATCAATGAACTTGAACAGTGGTCAAATGAATTTGCCCAATCCTAACAATAAAAGAAAACAGACTGGAGAAACAAAACAAAACAAAGAACAGTGGCTCAGAGACCTGTGGACACAAGCAAAATATCCAATGACTGTATCATTACGGAAGGAGAGTAGGACTGAAAGGTTATTCAATGAAATAATGGCTGAAAACATTCCAAATTTGGTGAAAGAAACAAACTTAAAGACTGAAGAAGCTGAGCTACCTCTGAACAAGATAAATGCAAAGAAATACATTGAAGACAACAGGTAAACTTTGGAAAAGTAGAGACAAAGAAGAAATCTGGAAGTCTGCCTTAGAGAAATGACACATTAACGGTAGACAAATACTAGTTGGAATGAGAGTGGCTTTCTTACTGGAAACTATGGAGAAGGAAATGGCGCAACATTTTTCAAGTACTGAAATAAAAGACCTGTCAAGCACAAAATCAATAACCAGTGAAACTACCATTCAGGGATGAAACAGAAATAGGACATTTCATGTGAAGGAAAAGCATAATATATTTTATCTCATAAAGGTTAAACTTACTCAAAAAGATTATCTAAAAGATGTTTTTAATTAAAAAAAAATGTGTCAAAAAAAGCACCCTGCAGCATCAGGAAGAAAGGACAATGATAAGAGGAGAAATACAGGGAGAAATACAGGCAGATACAGTAGACTATATATCTTCCATGAATTTAATGAATCATAGTTGAGGACTGAAACAGAACTGTAATGCAATCTAATACCCAAGAAAATTAAATTCAAGAGAGGTGAGACTTAAAATAGTAAAGCCCTGGATGTCACTTGAAGGGATAAAATATTTATACGAGAAGACTGTGATATGTCAAGTATGCATATTGTTATAACCACAGAAATTATTATAAAAATGATAAATACATTCAAATACCTACAGATCAAGATGAAATTCTAATATAATATTCAAGTAAATTACAAAAGGCAACAAAAGACAAGAAAATGAACAAGAATGAGAAGAAAGTAAAAAAAAAACAATTAATGAAAGACTTAAGTGCAAGTATTTTATCAATTATCCTTAAGTGTAAATTATGTCTATAACTCATTAAATGTAAATAATATACATACACCAATCAAAAACAGATACTGCAGAGTAGATAAAACAAAATAACCAAACTATATTCTGTTCACAAGAAACTCCCTTCAAACTTAATGACATAAGTAAGATGAAAGCAAAAGGATGGCATAAGATGTGTCACATAAACATTATGAAATAAAGTAGTGGTGGCTCTATTGGCATTTGAAAAAGTAATCTTCAAAGAAAAGAAAATTACTAGAGGCAAAGAGATGTTATATAATGATAAAAGTATCAATTCACCAGGAAGACATAGTAATTCTAAGTGTGTATGTACCAAGCAACAGAACCTCAAAGTACATGAAAAAAAAAACTTGAGAAGCTGAGAAAAGAAATTGTCCCATAATTATAGCTGAGACTTTGAAATCTCTGTATCAGCAACTGATGGAATGACTGGAGAGAAAATGATCATGGATACATAGAAACTCAACCACCTAACAGGATCTAATCGGCATACATAGAACTCTCCATTGTACACAGCACAATATACAGCTTTTTTCAAAGCCCTATGGAGTATTTATCAAAATCAACCATATCAAGGATTGCAAAACAAACCTCAACATACTGTATGGAAAAGAATTGAAGTCAAATGAAGTCATTTGTACAGGATGTTCTCTGTCCATAATAGAATCATTGTGAAATTATTAAAAGACATACAACAGGAAAATCTCTACACATGAAAACTAAACAACACACACATAAATAATCACAGATCAAAAAGGAAATTGAAAAATTACATATATCTGGACAAATATGAAAATACAAAAATGTCAACTAGGTGATATACAGTTAAGATCTCAATGAGAAATCACTATATACCAATTAGAACAGCTAAAATTTTTTTAAAAAGTGACAATGCCAAACACTGGTGAGGAAGTACAGAAACGGGATCACTCACTCATGGTTGGTGGTAATGTGAAATAACACAAATGCTCCGAAACCATTTAGCAATTTGGTGTAAACTTAAACATGCAATTACCATAAACCTCAGGCTTCTATCCCCAGGTAAATAAAAACTTATTTTCACAGATGAAACAGAATACAAAGTACAGAGAAATTTTATTTGAGCAGTCAAATAATTGGAAATGGCTCAGATATATTTTATCCATTCTCTGGACTATTACTCAGCAGTACAGAGAGAGTGATGAGCGATTGATACATACAACAACTAGCATGAATATCTGGGGAATTATGCCAAGTACATGGAAAAAGTCATTTTAAAATCACAAACATTTTTTAAAATTTTTATTTTAATTGTAGTTCTTGTACAGTTTTCTGTCTTCTACTCCCATCTCAGCCCTCAGCCCCAGCCCTCCCTACCTCCTTCTCATTTCCACCCACGATAGCTTTTGTCCATGTGTCTTTTATACTTGTTGCTCTAAACCCTTCCCCTTTTCCCTTGAAATTCCTACCCCTCTCCTCTCTTGTTCTCAATTTTAAAGTAGGAGGGGGTCACAATACCTGGCACCAAACTGTATTACAAGGCCACTGTAATCAAAACAGCCTGATACTGGCATAAAAACAGGCACATGGACCAGTGGAATAGAACAGAGAGGCCAGAAGTAAACCCAATTCTCTACAGTCAGTTAATATTTAACAAAGGAAGCAGCAACATAAAATGGAGTAAAAATAGCCTCTTCAACAAGTGGTGTTGTGAGAACTGGACAGCTATGTGCAAAAAAATGAAACATGAACACCAATGTACACCATACACAAAAATAAATTCAAGGTGGATAAAAGATTTAAATATAAGCGGTGACATCATTAAAGTCCTAGAGGAGAACGTAGGCAGGAAAATCTCAGACATTTCATGCAGCAATATTTTTACTGATATGTCCCCTAAAGCAAGGGACATAAAATCACAAACATTTTAAAAATGAAGAACATATTATTGGTTGGTAAGGATGGCAGTGGTATGGGTAGAGTCACAAATGAGAATATGTAGGATTCTCTTTTTCAGTTCTTGAGTGTAGTGGTGGCTACACAAATCTACACAGGGTATAGAATTGTAAAGAACTCAATACACACATACACCCATGCTCGAATACAAGTAAAACTGAAATAATCTGAATGAGACGGTTGGGTTGAATCAATGTCAGTATCCTGGTTTTAACAGTGTGCTATCGTTTTGCAAAATGCTAACAATGGGGGAAGTATTTTCTACAAATGCACATGAATCCACAATTATCTCAGTAAAACAGTTCAATTAAAAAATGCAACCTAACAGACTATGGTAAAATTATTTTTCAGGAGGCCTGTCTGAATGAAAAACAATTGTTCAGAACTCAAGGAATATATGGTAGGTGGAACTAGATGTGTATCCAACATCAGCCTATCGACACAGAACTTTAACCTGAAGTCTTAGAATTTGCTAAAGCACCATTCAGTCACCCTTCCAGCTTCCCTTGGTTTGCTTCTCACATTGTTCTAATTAGAAAGCCATTTCCTCTGCACAGCTGTTTTCAATTTTCATAAACCACAATGACGTACAGAGACACAACACTGCCTTTCTTATCTTCAGGGAAGACATCCTTCCCCAAAGCGGTAAGAGTTAAATCTTTGGATGGTTTTCATAAATGTGTTGCAAAATATAAAAAAAACTTCAAGGAAAAGAAAACATATTGCACTAGAAAAAAATTTTATTCTGTACATTAAATAGTAAGCCAGTCCTTACAAATACTCTTTTCATAAATTAAAACAAGAACAATAAGTACAAAAATAAACAAAAACATGTTGAACTGAAACTTGAACTGGATGGATTAATTTTATAAGCTACATAAAATGAGAATTTTATGGTTTCCTTTATTTCTATTATTATGACAACTTTTCTGTTATAAAAATGTTTACACAGAGAAGGAAATGAATCTCAATCTCAGTTCTACACAAAAGTAATATCATTATTTTGTTTTAATTCCTTCAGACATTTAATTTATTCATACACATGTATATTGGACTGACTTGTAACTATTGATACATGCAGGTTTTAAATCCTTTCTCCACGATTTTTGCACACATGCTCATGGGTACCCATGTCCCTGATCTTGATACAGGATGTTCCCAGGCTGCCAGCAGTTTCCTCACTCTGTGTCCCAACTCCTAACTCCCACCTCGAGCTAACTGCTCTTCTGATATCTAGATAATAGAATAATTCTGCCTGTTTTGGAATTTCATAGAAATGGAATGTGTGTTTTTGTGTCTGGTTATATCATCCCAAGAGTAGGTAAGTCAGGTTTGTCCTACCGCATGTAGCAGCAGTTCGCTCCATCACAGCTATGGCATATTACCATGTGTTAATATACAACAATCAATTTATATCCCACAGGGATAGATGCTCAAGTTGCTTCCACTCTGGGCTGTTGTGCACAATGCTCCCTTGATATCATGTCCTCTGGCAGATGTAAGCTATCCTACATATCTGGTCTGAATCTGGGAGTGAAATTACTGAATCAGAAGGTATATACAGGGTCAGTTTAGGTTGCTACCACCAAATTTTGAGAATTCTCATAGCTTCTCATCCTTGTTGACACCGTGTCCCTTTAATTGTAGTCAGTCTTGTGGTAATATAATTGTAAGCCAAAGAAGAACATTATAAACCTACAATTTGTATCTTGTGCATTACAGTGTGTTTTTGTATGTGTATGGTGGGCATATGTATGTGTGTATTTCATCTGTGTATTCTCTAAAGAAGTAAATGTATCAAAAATTGCCATAATTTGTGGAAACAAAGGAAAATGAACTCACAACAACCCAAAACTTATGGGACACAGTGAAGGCAGTCCTGAGAGAGAAGTTCATAGTGATACAGGCCTACCTAAAAAAGATTGAAACATTTCAAACAAACAACCTGACCCTACACCTACAAGAACTTGAGGAACAACAACACAGACAGCCCAGAGCAAGTAGAAGGAAGGAAATAACCAAGATCAGAGCAGAATTAAATGACATGGGACTAAAAACACAATTCTAAGGATCAATGAGTTGAGGAGCTGTTTTTTTGAAAAGATAAACAAAATTGACAAGCTTTTAAGCAGGCCTTTAATCAAGAAAAAAAGAAAGAGGACCCAAATAAACACAATCAGAAATGAAAGAAGAGAGATTACAACTGATACCAAAGAAATACAAAGGATTGTAAGAAATTACTATGAAGAACTGTATGCCAAGAAATTTGAAAACCTAGGTGAAATGGACAAGTTTCTAGAAAAATATAATCTTCCAAAACTCAGTGAAGAAGAAGCAGAAAGCCGGAACAGATCAATAACAGCAGATAAAATTAAAGCAGTAATCAAGAAACTCCTGAAACACAAAAGCCTTGGACCAGATGGTTTCACAGGAGAATTCAACAAAGCATTTAAGGAAGAGCTAACCCCTATCCTTCACAGACTATTCCAAAAAATCCAAAATGATGGAAGACTCCCAACTCTTTCTATGAAGCCAGCATCATCCTAATCCCAAAACCAGATAAAGACACAACAAAGAAAGAAAACTTCAGGCCAATAGTGCTGATAAACATAGACACTAAAATCCTCAACAAAATATTGGCAAACCACATCCAACAATACATTAAAATGATCATATGCAATGACCAAGTGGGATTAATCCCAGGGATGCAAGGATGGTTCAATATTCGCAAATCAGTAAATGTAATAACTCACATAAACAAAAGCAAAGACAAAAATCACATGACCATATCAACAGATAAAAAAAAGCATTTGATAAAGTACAGCACCCTATTATGATAAAAACTCTCAGCAAAGTGGGAATAGAGGGAGCATTCCTCAATATAATAAAGGCCATATATGAGAGATTTGCAGCCAACATCATACCCAATGGGCAAAAACTAAAATCTTTTCCACTAAGATCAGGAACAAGACAACGTTGTCCACTTTCCCCACTTCTATTCAATATAGTATTGGAAGTTTTAGCCACAGTGATCAGACAAGAAAAGGAAGTAAAAGGCATCCAAATAGGAAAGGAAGAAACGAAACTATCATTGTTTGCAGATGACATGATAGTGTACATAGAAAATCCTATAGACTAGGCCAAAAAGCTGCTCGACCTAATAAATGAATTTGGCAAAACAGCTGGATACAAAGTTAATATCCAGAAATCCAAAGCATTTTTGTATACCAACAATGAAACAACAGAAGCAGAGATCAAGAAAAAAAATTCCATTCGATATAGCAAAAAGAAAAATAAAATACCTAGAAATAAACCTAACCAAGGAGGTAAAAGACCTGTATTCAGAAAACTACACAATGCTGAAGAAAGAAATCAAGGAAGACACAAACAAATGGAAACATATACCGTGTTCATGAATTGGAAGAATTAACATCATCAAAATGTCCATACTACCCAAAGCAATTTACAAATTCAATGCAATACCTATTAAAGTACCAATGACATATTTCACAGACATAGAACAAACACTTCAAAAATTTATATGGAACCATAAACAACCCCAAATAGCTGCAGCAATTTTGAGAAAGAAGAGAAAAGTAGGAGGGATCACAATACCTGACACCAAACTGTATTACAAGGCCACTGTAATCAAAACAGCCTGATACTGGCATAAAAACAGGCACATGGACCAGTAGAATAGAACAGAGAGCCTATAAATAAACCCAAGTCCCTACAGTCAATTAATATTCAACAAAGGGAGCAGCAACATAAAATGGAGTAAAAATAGCCTCTTCAACAAGTGGTGTTGGGAGAACTGGTCAGCTATGTGCAAAAAAAATGAAACTTGAGCACCAACGTACACCATACGCAAAAATAAATTCAAGGTGAATAAAAGATTTCAATGTAAGCCATGACACCATTAAAGTCCTAGAGGAGAACATAGGCAGGAAAATCTGAGATATTTCACACAGCAACATTTTTACTGATATGTCTGCTAAAGCAAAGGACATAAAGGAAAGAATAAACAAGTGGGATCTCATCAAAATAAAAAGCTTCTGCATGGCTAAAGAAAACAGTATTAAAATATAAAGAGAACTAAACCTATGGGATAACATATTTGCCAATGATACCTCAGACAAGGGTTTAATCTCCAAAATATATAAAGAACTTACATGACTGCACTGTAAGAAGAAAAGCAACCCAATTAAAAAATGGGCAAAGGACTTGAACAGACACTTCTCCAAGGAGGACATACAGAGGATCCAGAGGCACATGAAAAGATGCTCAGTATCACTAGCTATCAGAGAGCTGCAAATTAAAACCACAGTGAGATACCACTTCACATCAGTCAGAATGGCCATCATAAACAAAGCAACAAACAACAAGTGTTGGAGAGGTTGTGGAAAAAAGGGGTCCCTAGTGCACTGTTGGTGGGATTGCAGACTGGTACAACCACTGTGGAAAACACTATGGAATTTTCTCAGAGAACTAAAAGTGGATTTGCCTTTTGACCCAGCTATTCCACTGCTAGAATTATATCCTAAGAACCCTGAAACACCAATCCAAAAGAACCTATGCACCCCAATGTTCACAGCAGCACAATTTACAATAGCCAGATGTTGGAAGCAACCTAGGTGCCCATCAGTAAATGAATGGATGAAAAAACCATGGTACATTTACACAATGGAATTCTATGCAGCAGAAAGAAAGAAGGAGCACCTACCCTTTGCGACAGCATGGATGGAACTGGAGAGCATTATGCTAAGTGAAATAAGCCAAGAAGTGAAAGACAAATACCATATGATCCCACCTTTAACCTAATCAGGAACCTAATCAACAAAACAAACAAACAAGCCAAATGTAACCAAAGACACTGAAATAGGGAACAGGTTGACAGTGACCAGAGAGGAGAGGGGAGGGAATTTCAGGGGAAAAGGGGGAAGGGTTTAGAGGAACAAGTATAAAGGACACATGGAGAAAAACGGGGCAGCAGGGTGGAAATGGGAGGGAGATGGGAAGGACTGGGGGCTGGGCTGGGATGGGAGTAAAAGACAGAAAACTGTACTTGAACAACAATTTTTAAAAATTTCCATAATTTGTGGGCCTTAACTTACAAAAGAGATTTCAAAATATGACAGTTTAAAGGTATTGCCCTCTGTGTTAGAATATGAGGTGATACATAAGGTTATGTAAACATAACCTAAACTCACAGTACAACACTTTTTATTTATTGGTTTTTAACATTTTCAACTTCATTTTTGTGTGAACATCTATGACTGAGAGTAGAATTAGTATTCTACTATGCTATTAAAAATAATTCAAAAAATCTCTGTCTGAAATCTGCCAGAAATGAAAACTTTGTTACCAAAGTACTACATTAAGAACTGTATATTATTTTTATTATGTATACAACATTGTATTGCTAATGTTTTTTTCTCTCTTCTTTATACCTTTTTTTTCTGGCTTAGAGAATTCTCCTTTATCCCTTTTTTATGGTTTTGTTTTTGTGCACATATAACACATTTTCTTTGCTGCTAACCGGCTCTTACATACCAAAGAGGATTGCAAAAGTTGGCTTTACTTTAGAAGGATATACCTTTTCAAATCCTTCTTTTGGGGAAAGGTACAGATATAAGTACACATTTTTATTAACTTGCAAAATGCAAAACTGTCTGATTCAATTAAATAATCCAAGCAGGAGAGTAATTCTGAGCAATAAATACTGAAGTTAACTAGCTCATGCTTGGATTCCACTCATAATAAAAGGTACTACTAATTACCTTTACATCCTTTGGTGTTCTGGGACGTCTACCTTAGAGTGAATATTTTATTTCAGACTCTGTACTTATGTTAGAATTTAGTTATGTTAGAATGGATAAGATCTCAATTCTGCTGCTAATACCGAACAGTGCAGAATTGGTTACAGTCACCTGCTTCCTTTTGATATTCACTTGATTTAAACATGAGGCCAAATCTACATTTTCACTAACCTGGGGATATTGCAAAAAGCATCACTATATTGTATGATTAAATTGCTGGTTAACTTGTTCATTATCTATGAAAACACTTCTGAATTATTTCAATCCAGTCACTTTTTTATTGTTGTTCAAGTACAATTATCTGCGTTTCTCCACCACCATTCCCCTCTACCAATCCATCCTCACCTCCCTCTCCTGATCCTACCCTCCTTGGTTTTGTCCATGTGTCCTTTATAGTTGTTCCTGAAAACCCAGTCACTTCTTTACTTCTCTTTTGGATGACCTCCCCACCCCTGACTTTCATCCCTGCCTCAACAATAAATACAGATGGCAGTAAAAAAGAAAATAAACAATAGCTTTTAAAAGTTGAAAATGACACCCATCATTCTGTTTCCTGGAGATTTTATAAATGATTTTTCAGGAATTCAATTGCTTGCTATCTATTGGATCAATAAAATACAAAATTTTTGTCTGAATAAAAAGAAACATTTTGGTTCGTTATCCAGGTATTTTGTCTACAAGATATCCAAAACAAGACCTAAAATAATATTTTAAGGTCTGGAAAAAGTATTTCATGTGTTTCCACATACACAAATTCTAAGAAAACTGAAACAAGAAAAATAAGCAGGATTAGATCAATTTCTCAGGCACATGGTGCTGTAGTGTGACAAGATTTTGGGCTCTTGGACAGTTGGCTAAGAGTATATTTTCATAGCTGGTAGCATGAATATTCATAACATATCAAACTCAAAAGTCCCACTGCTGGATGAGTCATCTTCTCCCCAATCCCGTTTTTCCTTGGATTGAGCAGATTTTTGACTAGCAGCTGGAAGGGCCCTTGCCCTGACAGAATGTGAGACTTGTATAAATGGGCTCCACTTAGGGCCAGCAGGAAATCGAGTGCATCATTCCATGAGGAATATTTTGACTGGAGCATGTGCTTAAAACCAATCAGTGGTCCAGGCAAAGTGCCGACTAATTGGAGTCAGGAGCATGGAACTTAGTGTCAGGATGTCTTCCCTGATCTCCACTTAGTGGTCTGTGATAGTTTGTAAGGCTCTACTTTCTGAAAGAGAGAACTGAAAAAAATGATACAGAGCCACAGTCTTACTAACCCTGGGACATTAAACAAGTTTTAAGGGCAGGGAATTTCACTCAGGAAACCAGGAAGTTTCAAATGAAAACAAAGGGGGTTCTGAATATCTAGAAGTAAACAGAAGTCCACTCATCTGTCAGAGTACAGACATTATGAGACTAAGGTCACTTATCATAAAGATTTCATATTAGATTGTGTATCGTTGGAGAAAGTGTATTGTTCTAAGAAAAGAAATGGCTTAGTTGAAGACAATGAGAGAGGATGGAATTAAGAACTATTTGGATTGAAAGAAATATAGTTTGGTAATTGATTGAACACCATGTTTTAGAGCTGAGGAGAATGCTAGGTTACATGAGTTTTCTATCTGGTAAAAACAAAAGTATGTATTACTTTATACAGACCTTCATGTTCTCTATCTTTTATCAAAAGGATAATAAATACGTAAGGATTGTAAGGATAATAGTTTGAGGTATGAACCCAACTTTTGGATATAAGTTGGTCCTTTTTTTAAAAGACTTTCTTACTTTATTTATTTATTTATTGAAAGAGGGGAAAGGAGGCAGAAAGAGAGGGAGAGGAACATTAATTAATTGGTTGCTTCTCGCACACACCCTCTCCAGGGGACTAACCCACAACCCAGGCACCTGCCCTGGCTGGGGGAAAAAATTGGTCATCTTTTGTTTCTGGGATGATATCCAACCAACTTTTGTTTTGTGGGATGACACCCAACCAACAGTCACACCAGTCAGGGCCCAAGCTGGTTCTTTTTATGCACTGATAAAAATGGGCAAAGTTCCGTTTGCAGAGGGGGCCGTGCTGCCCTATCGTGTGGAGATGCAGTCTGAGAAAAAGGAAGGTATGGGAGTACCTCCACACTCCGTCAGCAAGGTGGAAAGTTTGGGGTCATGCAGCACCCTCCCTTCTTCCTTCCCTGAGAAGGAACGTATGAAAAGTTTCCAAGTGTGTCGACTCATTTCTTACAAAGATTCTGGCACCTGCCCTTCCTTTCCACTGTCACCAATCTGATTCGGCTTTTCCCAAGATTAACCCATTCCTCACTGTGGACCCATCCTGTGTATCACTGTCAGATCTATGTTGTGAAAATGCTACTGATACATTAGTTACTGAGAAGCCATAACTGTTTTGTTTGGAAATTTTTGATCCATATTAGCAATCTATGTCACTATAGTATTTCTGTTCTGTAAATGTTTACTCTTTTGATTTGATATGTCAGTGACAGGCAACTTCCCTGCAACATCCCAAAGGATGTCTTGAGAGG
Organism: Anoura caudifer; assembly: GCA_004027475.1. Lineage (NCBI taxonomy): Eukaryota > Metazoa > Chordata > Mammalia > Chiroptera > Phyllostomidae > Anoura > Anoura caudifer. The sequence continues at coordinate 223,948 of PVKU01000324.1, read as the reverse complement.
CTTACCTGGATCAACACATGTGCATATTTATGCAAAACTGAAAAGTTCTCTTTCTTTATATCCCCTTGTGCCAACATGTGGATGTCTATCGAGCACCTCCATCAGAGCAGACAATACATCCTGTGCTGTTTCTCAGGTCAGCCCGCTTCTATACCTAGATCAGACTATCATGATTTCAGGTGTACGATGCTGGAAATGAAGTGGTTTAACAATGTAAGCTGCTTTGTGTGGCACCAGTTCAGTCTTTCTTAATGAAAATCCTAATTCTAGGTGGTTTCTACAAAGAATGTACAAGCAATATTATGTTTCTGCATGAAAATTATGTAAAAAACACTTCTAGGTTTTAAACTTATATCTCAGTTGCTGTATTGTATACAGCAGTTGGTATAAAACTGACTAGAGTTTTTAAAAATACATATTCTTATAATTTTGGTTCCATTTCCTTTTTAAATGAAGACTTTATTTCCTCAGATTTTTAAGTTAAATGATGTCTAAGAATGATGTTTGAACTTGAACATAGTAATTCATGGCAATGCTTGAATGAAGGACAATGCACACTTTCAGAAACAGAATTTAGCCTTTCGAAGCCCTTTCTTGAGTGGTCAGTTTGGTGTTGAGTTGTAATCTGCATTTTACTATTGTTGCCGTGAATGTGAAGAGGTAGAATAAAGAAATTGTCAAAATATAAAGATGCTTACTCTTCCAGACACTTGTTCAGTGGGAACATAGAGCTCTAAACAAATGTTTTAAACCTTCTAACTAATTTTGTGATTTTAGTACATGCTTTATTAGTGTTCAAGACTAGCAAGTTGTTTAAAAGATAAGTTTGTATTTATCTCCAGTGAAATGGTAAAGAATTATTATTGGTAGAAAGGAACATGAACATCATATAAGGGGTTAAAATAGCAAAAATTATCATAACAAAGATGGCAAATAATCATATGAATAGGTGCTCAACATCATAAGTCATTAGGGAGTTGCAAATAAAACAACAGTGAGATACCACTACATACTTTTTGGAAATAAAACAATGAATTACCACCAAAATCTGGAACAATGACAATACCAAATGCTGGTGAGGATGTGGGGAAATAAGAACTCTTAGGCAATACTGCTGGGCATGAAAAATAGTACAGCTACTTTGAAAGACAGTTTGGCAGCTTCTTATAAAACTAAACATTATATTGCCACACAATCCAACAATGTGAACCTTGGTATTTACTCAGAGGAGTTAAAAACTATGTCTACACAAAAACCACACAAGGGCATATACAGCAGCTGCATTAATAATTGGTAAAACCTAGAAGCAACTAAGATGTCCTTCAGTAGGTGAGGGGTGAGTAAACTCTAATACAGCCAGACAGTGGTATATTATTCAGCACTAAAAAGAAATGAACTGTCAAGCTATGAAAAGACATGGTAGAAACTTAAATATGTGTTACTAAGTGAAAGAAGCCAAACAGAAAATGCTACACACTTACATATATTTCCAACTCTATGACACATTCTGCAAAGGGCAAAACTATGGCAAAAGTAAGGTCAGTGGTCACCAGAGAGGAGGGGTGAATACTTGGAGCACAGAGAAATTTTAGGGCAATGAAATTATTCTGTATGATACTACATTGGGGGATACTCATCATTACACATTTGTGAAAACCCATTGTTCAACAAAAATCTCTTTTTGAATATCCAGAGTGAACCCTAATGCAAACTATGGATGCTGAATGATAATGATAATGATAATGATTTTTTAATATCAGTCTGTTCTCTTATCTATGAGTCTGTTTCTGTTTTGTTTGTTCATTTGTGTTGCTCTTTAGATTCCATAGACAGGTGAAATCATATGGTATTTGTCTTACTCTGACTGACTTATTTCACTTAACATTACATGCTTTAGGTCCATACATACTGTTACAAAAGATAATATTTCATTCTTTTTTATGGCTGATTAAGATTCCATTGCGTAAATACTTCACAGCCTTTTTAGCCACTCACCTGTTGATGCGCACTTGGGTTGCTTCCATATCTTAGATGTTGTAAATAACACTGCAATACACATGAAGGGTGCATGTATTCTTTTGATAATTTTGGGGAGGTTCTTTGGATATGTTTCCAGAAGTTGAATCACTGGATGATAAGGCATTCTTAATTTTTTTTTTGAGGTAACTCCATACTCCTTTCCATGGTGGCTGCACTTGTCTGCATTCCCACCAACAGTGTAGTAAGGTTCCCCTTTCTCTACATCCTCACCAACACCTGCTTTTTGTTGATTTATTGATAATGTCATTCTGACAGGTGTGAGATGATGTCTCATTGTGGTGTTAGTTTGCAATTCTCTGATGATTAGTGAAGTTGACCACCTTTTCACAAGTCTGTTGATCATTTGTATGATGTCCTCGAAGAAGTGTTTACACAGATCTTTTGCCCATTTTAAAATTGTACTGTTTGTTTTTTATGGTATTGAGTATCATGAATTCTTTATAAATTTTGGATATTAACCTCTTATCAGATGTATCATTGGCGTGATAATGATGTTTTAATGTAAACTCATTGATTATAAAAAATGTTCCGCTCGTGGGTGGTGCTGATCATGGTGGAGGCTATGCATTCGTGGGGGCAAGGGTAATACAGGAAATTGACGCACCTTTCCCACAATTTTGCTGTGAACCTAAAACTTCTCTAAAAATAAAGCCTGTTTAAAAAATAGCACATATCAAAATGTCCTTGCTGTTATTAAATAACAACACATGAAATGCTATTTTTTATCCACTGATTACATGACTTCTTTGCATCCAAATGTTCCATTACACACTTAAAAAAAAAACAAACAAACTAGAAAACCATTTTAAAGTAGTTGTTAAAATAATTTTATCACATTTATAAAGATTTTATCCAGTTTGCATTGAATACCTCAAGCCACATTCAATTTATTTTCAAAAGACTCCACTAGTTCTCAAGAACCTAGGCAGTATAATCTCAAAGGTCTGTTTTCCATATGACATCAAACATAACTTTCATTAGTGATCATGGTGGTTAGTGGCACGTGCTGAAGATTAAACACATAAAAATTGTAAAATTTCATAAAAACGATTTCTTTTTTGTGTCATAAATTGTTATTATTTCAAATGTCATCCATAGTTTTGTAAACTAATATAATACATGATGCTCTGTTGCTTTTTGAAAGCTAAATAGAGAAGAACTAGAATTGCCAGCTGTGGGTGACTGGATCCTTAAATCTGCATTCAACATATTTCCAGCAAAGATCTAGAGACTTTCATGCGTCTTTTAAGAAGTCTTGACTTGCCATGACTGGGGTGGCTCAGTTGGTTGAGTGTCTCAAAGAGAAAGGTCGCAGGTTGGATTATTTGTCAGGGCACATGCCCGGGTTAAATGTTCAGTCTCCTGTTGGGATGCATAGGGAGACAACCGATGGATGTTCCTCTCTCACACTGATGTTTCTCTCCCTTTCTTTCTCCCTCCTTTCCTCCCTCTCTGAAAACAAATAAATAGAATGTTTTTTAAAAAGAAGACTGCACAGTACCTTGTGCTATTTTGAAGCTCTTACCCATCTGGTTAATAAAATATTCACATGAGCAAAGGGTATTTGTAGTAGGCCAAAGGTGACTTTCCAAGTTTTGGCATATATTCACCCACACAAACTTGGTGTGCACTCTTATATGTTTTCGATGTCATGCCATTTTCAATGTCCAGGCTTTTCTCACCCTCAAAGAATATTAGAAGGATGATTTAGCAACGGATATGGAGCTTAACGAATTTCAGATCCCTCCTATGAAGTGGATGATGTGGATTCCTTAAGGCCTTATTGCCTTCATGTCTGTTTGCATCACAGATCATTTTTGTTGTGAAAGCATCAGTCAACACCAGGCCAGCTGGGAAGTGACTCTGCTCCATTCCTACTCTAACTGCTGTGATCAGGAGAGGAGTTTGTCACATACTCTCTCTGGTCTGACTCCTTATGGTGTTAGTGTTGTAACGAGTGAACTCCCTGCGGAGCATTCGGTCCTCTCAGCTCTAAGTCACAGGAAGTTGTCAAATAATGGAATCTATACTTGATTCCCTAGTCTACAAGCAAGACTTAGAAGAGGTAGGCTGTGTTTTTCAATACCATCATCCTTTATGATTCTAAAAGATATATATAATTGAGATATCTCTCTATATTATACTATTCAATATTATAATATGGCATATTATTATAATATTATAATAAGGCATATTATACTATGCCTTTTAATTTCACACTGTTTTATAGAACCAAACACTTCTTTCAATTAGCCCACATTTTGAAATACATTTAAAATATATTTCTAAAAGCCTAAACATTGACTTCTTAAATGTTGTTTTACAACATTTTATAAAAAGAAAATTTTCCGGACTTATTTATTTGTTATATGAGAGGGGACTTCCAAAAAACAAGAATTATCTTCTGGAGGGCAGGCCCTTGTAGTACAGGCTTCCCTTGCTAGGTGTGTTCTAGGAACCCATCTGTATCAGTGTATCAGCTGGTGTTGTTGTGAGAGGCTGCATTTGGCTTCAGTGAATTTTTTTGAAGACTCTTTCAATGCATTTGTCTATTTCATGATGGCTGATTTACTAATACACCTGCCCACACTGTGCTGAGCTCTGAGTGTTCAGCAGTTTTTGACCAAAAACGGCATGACCCCCCTACTCCATCCTCCCTATTCACCTGATCTCACCCTGAGTGACTTTTTTGGTTTCCCCAGATGAAAAAAGTCTTCAGAGGGAAACGTTTTGCCATGTAGAAAAGGTGGAACAGAAAAAAGGCAGAAACATTAAAAAGCATCAAAATCAAGGAGTTCAAAAACTGTTTTGAGCAGTGGAAAAACATCTCAATAGGTACATTTCATCAAATGGAGAGTACTTTGAAGGTGACTAAAGTTTAAACATGTAAGAATGAATACACAATTTTTATAAATAAATTCTGTTTTTTGGGTTCTCCCTCATATTTTATTAATTCTAAAACATGTCATATATTTCAAACATATCACAGTCAAAAGTATACATAATAGGAATATGGTTTCAAGAAGAAAATAAGACCAGACATCTGTGTAGCCACCATACAGCTTTAGAAACAGAATCTTACCAGGATTTTGAAGCTTTGATGACACACCTAAACAGCCTCTTCAGAGGTTACGAATGTGTCCTGTAGATTGTGTATATTATTATTTTGCTTTGCATTAAATGTTTACCTCATATGTATCCCAACATAATATATTATTTACTTTTGCATGTATTTGACATTTGAAAAACAGAATCATGTAGAATTTCCCTTTTTGTAACTCACTTGTTAAATATTCTAGATCATATTTGGGGAAGTCACCTTCATGGGTGCCTATGGACCCAATCTTGAGTTCACTAGGTATATAATGCCATGTTAAAAGTTAATTTTTCTCAGCACTAACTGCACTCTGGCATTAAATGTTATTGACAAGAAGTGTTCTATCCATTGAATTGCCATTCCTCTGTGGGTAACTCATTGCTTACATTATTCTATAATATAAAGCATCTTCACCACCTTTGTGGCTATGTGGTTTGCCTACAAGGTTTACAGGTAGGGAGTTCAGTGGGATCCCTCGATTTGCATTTCAAACGTTGTTCAGCAGTTGTCTCTTGGAATCTTGCATGTCCCCATGGTCTCAGCTCTCACTTTCTGAAGTCCCATCTAATGTAAGAGAGGAGACCCCCAAAAGACCAGAATTATCTTCTGGAAAGTGGGCCGCTTGTAGTACAAGCTTTCCCAGATAGGTGAGTATTCTAAGAACCTGTCTGTATCAGTCTACCAGCTGGTGTTGATGTTTGGCTTCAGGGAATTTTTCTGAAGACTCTTTCAATACCTTGCCCATTTCATGATGGGTAATTTATGAGCACCCCTGCCCACATCGAGCTGAGTATTCAGCAGTTTTGACCAAAACTGGCATGACCCCCATACCCCGCCCTCCCTATTCACCCAACCTTGCCCCAAGCAACTTTTTTATGTTTTCCCCTGGGGGAAAAAATCCTTAAAGGGAAATGTTTTGCCATGTTGAAGAGGTGAAACAAAAAAAGGCAGAAGCACTAAAAGGCATCAAAATTGAAGAGTTCAACAACTGGTTTGAACAGTGGAAAAATGTCTCAATAAGTGCTTTGCATCAAATGGAGAGTACTTTAAAGTGACTGAAGTTTAAACATGTAAGAATAAGTAGACAATTTTTTATAAATAAATTCCTTTTTTTGGTTCTTCCCTCATATGTTACATGTTCTCAGTCCATTATCCATGTTACTGTACCTTTCCTTTCTTACAATATCTCCATTTTCATTTTTGTGGTCTACATTCTAAGATTTCTTTTTTTAGATATGCTTACCAGTTCACCAAGTGTGTTTGTTTAGATTGACACATGCTTGGTTTTGAAGTCAATTAACTATATTGTTTTTAATTGCAGTGACTTTTATTTGTAAAATTTCTCTAGGTTATTTTTAAAATCTCTTTCATCATTTTAGCAGACTTATACTTTGCTTAAAATTTTTAACATCTATGTTTTTATACTTATTTTAAACTTATTTATTTTATATATCTATGTTGGCAAATTAAAATATTTTTAGATTTTGGAGTCTGATATGTTGTATTTTTCCCAGAGCTTTAGGATGATTTTATTTATAGAGAATTTGTGTTTGCTTCTTGCAGCTCCCTGTACTATATATCATTCTAACCAGGGCCTATTTCACATTAAAATTACATTTTTCTTTCAGCCTGTCAAATGCCTCACACAAAGGCCAGCTAGCGGGGATGGGGTTTTTGTCCTTGCTGTTACTAGAGCCAAGACCTGGAGAAGCAGCTTTCGCTGAAGTCTCCACTTTCATTTTTTGTTTCTTTTACCCACTAAATATGTCACTCTTCAGGTATCCCAAATGGAATACACAGGGGAGTGAGGAGGAAGGGGTGCTGAGCTTTCTCCTCACTTTGCAGAACACCCTAGGCTGTCTCCCATCCCCACACTTACCCCTGCTTGCCCTTCCAGGTCACAGGGTCTGATGGTACTTACAGCAGCAGCTCTTGGTTCAGTGCTTCCCCATCTCTTGGAACTCATGCTCTCATTGTCATGGGGCCTATGTCATGTGTTAATGAAGGTCTTTAAGAAAATACAATCTAGCATGTTTATTTTTCTAGATCTCTCTATCTCTCCCCCTCTCCCCCTCTCTCCCTCTCATTCACTCTCCCTTTTCCCCATTCTTGTTTGTCTTTCTCATGTACATATATACACAAAATCCTTAGTATTTAATTGCATACTTTTTTGAATGTTTCTGTGAATTTTTTATCAGAATAAATTCTGTAATTTTCAATAAAATTTTGTGTCATTTTTAATTAATTTATCATAAATATGATTTTGGCAGGCTGTAGCTACTATTTTAAATTTTGTGCACATTATGTACATCTGAATTTCATATTTCTTTTTTTTACCCATTTTTCAAAAAGAAATTTCAGGCATACACGGAAATGACAGCAGTGTTTGCTTGTGTTAATACTATTACACTAACACTCCAACATCTTTGCAGTTGCTATCAGATCAGACTATTTTTTATTAAATTTAGATAAAAATAATCCAGAAATTCTGTTTTTACTTGCTAAGGGATATTTTGTACAATCAGCACTATAGACTATATTCTGTTGCACTTATTTCTATACATGTGCACCCACATACAACCTCACATTTTTCTAAAGTACTTATTTTATGTTATCCTAGGATATATTGATATAAACATTTCACATTATTTTATATAATTACTGAAGCATTCTAAACATGCCAAAAATGAAGAAAATAGTGTTAGACATACTTATGTATCCTACACCAACATTAAACCATTACCAACAGTTTGCTTTATTTCCCTCACATGTGCCACATAGTGTTTCTCTACCTCCCTGTTTTTATACCTTTGTATCTCTCTTAAGAAACAAAACTAAAAAGATACAGCTGATTTTTCACATGACCCTTTCATTCCCATTGCACCTCAGTGTTTTAAAAACTTACGTACATTTTATTTTTGTTTATAAGTTTTTGCAACTTTGTTTTATCCACTATACTTTAAAATTGTGAGGTGTTAGCTATGCAAGTATAGATTCAGTTTAGCTGCTGTTTGAAATGCCACTGTGTGAATAAACCAGGCTATTATGTGTGCATTTTTTAAGTGACAATTCAGTGGCTTCCACTTTTGCAAGATTTTCAAACACTGCTACAAAAGTTCTGTATGTGTAAACTAGTGAATATGTATGCATTATTCTCTAAGATCCATAATTAACCTAAAGAGTGACTGGTTTAGAATACATACATTTTGACTTTACCAGGTATTGCAATATTGCTATATAAAGCTACTGTGCCAATTTTCATGCCCTGAAGCCATCAGTGTACATCTTGATTTCTTTCACTTGTGCCAAGAGTTATCGGATTCATTAATCTGTGCCTGCAATTTGGTATTTAGTTGCATTTCACTATGGGCTTATTTATATTCTGTGATTACTAAGAAAGTGGACCACCACCTTTTATGAGGTTATGAGCAACTCCATTTTTTTAAAATAATCCATGATTCTCCTTTTAATCTATTTTCTTACCTTTCTTCTGTTTAAGTATAGTAGTTCAGTATAGTCTGTACAATAATCTTGTATAGTTGTATTACTTATACTGTTTTTAACCTCCCCCTGTCTATTTTGTACCTACAATTTATGCTTCTTATTTCCTGTACATTTTCTCCCATTTTCCCCTGGTCCCCACTCATTGATAACCCTCCATGTGATCTCCATTTCTGTTCCTGTTCTGGTTGTTTATTTAGTTTGTTTCTGTTTTTGTTTTTAGGTTCAGTTGTTGATAGTTGTGAGTTTGTTGTCATTTTACTATTCATAGTTTTGATCTTCTTTTTCTTAGATAAATCCCTTTAACATTTCATATAATAAGGGCTTGATGATGATGAACTCCTTTAACCTGACTTTATCAGGGAAGCACTTTATCTGCACTTCCATTCTAAATGATAGCTTTGCTGAGTAGAGTAATCTTGGATGCAGGTCCTCACCTTTCATGACTTGAAATACTTTTTTCCAGCTCCTTCTTGCCTGTAAAGTTTCTTTTGAGAAATCAGCTGATAGTCTTATGGGAACTCCTTTGTGGATAACTCTTTTTCTCTTGCTGCTTTTAAGATTCTCTCCTTATCTTTACTTAATCTTGGGTAATATAATTATGGTGTGCCTTGGTATGTGCTTCCTTGGGTCCAACTTCTTTGGGATTCTCTGAGTTTCCTGAATTTCCTGGAAGCCTATTTCTTTTGCCAGATTGGGGAAATTCTCCTTCATTATGTTTTCAAATAAGTTTTCAATTTCTTGCTTTTCCTCTTCTCCTTCTGGCACCCCTATGATTCAGATATTGGAATATTTAAAGTTGTCCTGGAGGTTCCTAAGCTTCTCCTCATTTTTTTTTTTCGAATTCTTGTTTTTTCATTCTGTTTTGGTGGAATGTTTATTTCTTCCTTCTGCTCCAAACCGTTGATTTGAGTCCTGATTTCCTTCCCATCACTGTTGGTTCCCTGTATAATTTTCTTTATTTCACTTTGCATAGCCTTCACTTTTTCCTCTATTTTGTGACCATACTCAACCAATTCTATGAGCATTCTGATTACCAGTGTTTTGAACTCTGCATCTAATAGGCTGCCTAGCTCTTTGTTGCTTAGCTGTATTTCTTCTGAGGCTTTGATCTGTTCTTTCATTTGGCCTTTTTTTTTTTTATCTCAGCATGCTGGCTAAGTAGTAAAGGGAGGAACTTTAGGTGTGGCAAGCCATGGAGGTGTGATGCAGGGCAGGGCAAGCCACAGGGCTGCGATGTGGTGCTGTATGTGAGGGAGGGGTCCAAGAGGGAACAATGTCACTTGATGGGCTCTTGTTGGCTTTCAGTCACTTCCTCTGCCACCCTCACGTTAATTGGGCCCTTCTGGTGCTGATTTCTGGGTGGGTGGGCTTGTGTATGTTCCAGGACCCTGTGGGTCTCTCCAACAAACTCTCCTGTGGGGCTAGGAGTTTCTCCCATTGTCTAAATCTCCACAGGTTTCTATAGTCAGAGGCTTTGAGACTTCATTTTCCCTCACTGGAACCCTGGGTTGTGTGGTCTGTCTCACTCCCCAGTTGTTGCTTCCAGTTTATCCACACACAAATGTGGGACTGCCAGGTCTGTCAGCCACAGCCTCACCCACACAGTTCCTCCAGCTGGCACCTTGCCCATTTCCACCCCTCCTACAGTCTTGATGAATGTTTCTTCTTTAACTCCTTGGTTGTCGGACTTCCATACTGTTCCATTTTCTGGCAGTTCTGATTGTTTTTGTTTTTAAATTCTTGTTGTCCTTCCTTAGGTTGTGTGAGGAGGCACAGTGTATTTACCTATGCCTCCATCTTGGCCAGAAGTCTGTACTTTTTCTTTAAAATCATAATTTTTATGTTTATATTGACATCTTCAGTGTATTTAGATTTTATTTCTCTGTAGGTTGTGAGGTACTAGTGTTTGTGAATGCTATGAATTTGTGCACTGCCATAATGGATAAAGTTCTATTAGTTCTCATATTTTTTCTAGAACTTATTTTTAATTTTGTTAGTATAAAGTCATACATTTGGTAAGATATTAGGATTTTACTATCTTTTCCTAATATGTATAACTGTTAGTTCATTTGTGTATATTATTGAATTTTCTAGAACCTCCATTGATGTTAAATAGAAGCTCAGGTAATGGACTTGATGACTTGTATCATTACTGACTTATAATGGAAATGATTCAAAGATTTTACCATTAAGTATGACAGTTACTGGAGACTTGGAATGAAACATCAGTGAGGTAAGGAAAACAATCTCTTCCAGTCATCCTCCCCCAAAGCTTCCGGGAACACCCTTCCTCTCACCATGTATAGGTGGTAAATTTTATGAAAGATTTTTTTAATCATAAAAGTTTGCCATATTTTCATCTTCTGAATCTATCAATGAGCTTGTTGATACCAAAGGGGGTTTGTTGCTGTTACTTTTTATGGGGGTTAGGGATTCAGGGACTCTGCAAAGTAAAGTTCATTCAGGTGTTACATTACTTGAAGTACTTAACCATCAGTTTACTGAAATAAAACAGTCCAACTTTTAAGCATGATCTTAAGGTATATTTATAGCTTAATTAATTAAACACCTTTAAGCATTTCAAGTGATGTTTATAAATGTAATATATTCAAGTTTATTTTAGTCATCTCAATTACCTGATCTACTTGCATTACTAGTTCACAGGTAGATATTAAAAATCTAATAAATTAATGTAGGTAGCAATTTTTACTTTTTATTTTTTTAAGGTTTTGGTTATTTATTTTTAGAGAGAGAGAGGAAGGGAAGGAGAAAGGGAGGGAGAGGCAACCACACATTTTGTGCACCTTGCTGGGGACCTGGCCTGCAATCCAGGCATGTGCCCTGACTGAGAATTGAACAAGTCTTTGGTTCGCAGGTCTGTGCTCAATCCACTGAGCTACACCAGCCAGGCCTAGGTGACAATTTTTAATTTCTGTGCTGTTTCAATACCATTTACAAATGTAACAAAATTTCAAAACTTAACAAATTAAAATTTTTCTCTTACATCATTTTGAGTTGGAATTAAAATGTAAGTCTGTTTTGTATTTTAATACATCAACAGATGACTTTAAATAGTTAATATGTATATGGGTTTTAAAAAATGTATCAAAATGATTGATTCCACAATTTAATTAATTTTGTCTCTATGTTTATAACATAATTACTCAAGGTAGATATAGATACTTAAGCATTAGGAGAAGATGTGTGTTGTCTTACATAATTTTGGGGCTGTTTTCCAAAGGGAATTGTGGGCATTGCCCCAGACTGAGGCTGTTTAACATTAGACCCAGAGTTGTGGATATCCAGGGTTACCCATCTTACTCCTCGTACTCTATTAGTAAGCCCTTTTTATTGTTATGATATCCTGTATCATAGGTAGGAGCTCTCATTTAGCCCAATCTCCAACTCTGAGTTATAACATTTCAAAAACAGTAAGTTGCCACTTGATTGGATGATTGCTTCTATCTGAGTTTTACGTGTGCTTCTGGCCACTGGGACCACGAATATTAGAAATAAGTCAATGTTATTCGATAAATGTGGGCTGTCTTGTGGCACTGACTTGCTGTCCCATTTACTTAGGTTATTCTATGAGAGTGGAAACATCAATTGATGGTATTTCTACTGTTGACCTCTATTTAATTCGATGGTATCTGTTTCAATTATGTTGTATCATCATTTTTTAAACATATTTGGAATCCATGTGCCAATACTTTATATAAGGTTTCTTACATTTATTTTTTTCTCTCTTGCAAATGCCAGAATGTATTTTATTATCTATATATAAGGTATTTTTTAATTTAAGTTTTTTATTTATTTTAATTGTTCTTGTACAGTTTTCTGTCTTTTGCTCCCATTCCAGCCCAGCGCCCCAGCCCTCCCCATCCCCCTCCCATTTCCACCCCCGCTAGTTTTATACATGTGACCTTCATACTTGTTGCTCCAAACTCCTCCCCTTTACCCCTGAAATTCCCTCCCCTCTCCCCTCTGGTGACTATCAACCCTTACATTTATATTTAAAAGTGAGATTGGTGTAGAAATTTCCTTGTACTTACCATCTTTCCTTGTTTGAAATCAAGGTCATTTTAGCCTCGTTTCATGAGTTAGATTTTCTTCCTTTTTTTCTCTTTCACTTGTGTAGTTTATATACAATTGGCACTATATTCTTTAAGGTTTGAGAAATGTTGTTTATGCACGTCTATTCCTTTTTTTAATTTATGGGTACATTTTTTCCTACTCATTTAATTACATTGGTTTGGGATCCCCTTTTATTTTTCTATTTCTTCTCTTATTTGTATAATTTATGTATTTCTGAAGTTGTCTATTTTATGTAAAATTTTAAGTTTATTAATGTAACATTCACACAAAGTGTATTTTTATATTTTAAGTGTGAAATGCATGACACTATGTAAATTCTCTTGTTATTTATGTATATATTTGCTTCACTTTTATTCTTTAAAGTTTTTAAAGGTTTGTCGATTTCTTAACCTTTATAAAGAAAAAAAGCCCAGCTTTCTGACTCTCTCTAGTGATACTCTCTTTTTTATTTCACTAATATTGCATTCATACTTATTACACTAAACATTCTGGAATTTGGGGGCTATTTATGGTTAATTTAAAACTTTTTTCCATTGGAAGTTTTCCTTAACAATTTTGCTAGTCTTGTTTTCTAATATATGCATTTATGTCATCGTATTTTTCTGCAAATAAAAATGTAGCTATATCATGCAAGATAATTTTAGGAGGTGCTTGTATTTTTTGCCATTATTATCTCATTATCATTATAATAGTATGCCTTGATTACTGTATTATTTATGAAAATTTTGTAACTTCCAAATTATTATTGTTATTTTTATTATTATTTTGATTTGTTCTACTAGGAAATCTACATTTACACTAGAAATTGCCATTGTCTGGGTAGTATCTCTTTTTTTCTTTATCATTTTATTTTCTCCTTGGGAGACATTCTCCTTGGCTTGGTTTTGTTCTCACCCCCATTCCCTTTATTCTAGTTTTCCAGGACTCCCAGTGGTTTATATGTTGAACATTTTCATTGTCTCACATGCATGTTCCTCTTTCACTGTCTTCCTATCTATATTTTTGAGCACAATTCTGCATTGTTCCCCTGGTTATGTTCTTACAAGTTTTTCTAATTACATTATACCTGCTTTTAAATCTACCTATTAATTTTTAAATTCTAGCAGGTTTCACTTATTCTTTTTCATTTTCTTATTTTCCCCTAGGGCTTTGATTGTATTTACACTTTGGAACATTTTAATGATATTCCTATAAAAATAGTTTTTTAGGTTTCCATTCATTTTGATTCCAAATCATTGAGTTTAAGACTTTCTTTTGGTTCTGCATGGTGGCACTCATGGCTGTTGAGCTGTGTAATTCACGCTGGGAGGCTGTTTTTCCTAGCAAGGGTCCCTTGTGGCCCAGATTGCAAGCATCTGCTATCAAGGGTTTTCTGACTTTTGCCAAGAGCCCCAGGCAAGTAACTGGCCTGAGGATAATTCTTCAGTTCATGTCTTAGTCTGGTGGTTCTTGGACCTTGTAAGTAGTGTAAATACCCATCTCAAAACATGTTCCAGGTGTATGTTTATGGCTTCAAATTCTACCAAGTTTTCTTCACCAGAGCTCAGGCTGAAAAAGCCCCTAGTATTGTTTTCAATGAATACCATTCCATACCATTTCAAAAGACATTTCACACCATTTTAAGTAAATTGACTGTATTCTGATACTGTTCCCCATAAATTCATTATGTTTCTTGCAAGAAGGTCTTCCACTTATCATTACAGTATATCCATAGCACTGGACCTAGAAATCTACATATTCATTTTAACCCAATTAGAAACTAAAATTATTAAAACTACTTGAATATTTGACACATTAGTGAATTACTTATCTCTACTGGCTAACCAAATTCTAAAATGTTTCATGTTGTTCCATTCTTATTTCAGTTATATTAGCAAAATTGTTAACAAAATCTGTTTATTGCCCTAACAATAATGGAGACAAAGGATCATTTTATATTTAGTCATTTGTGTAATACTAAGATGCTCCAAATTTTTATTAGTATAAGCTAGAATAGTATTAATAGGTTGTCACATATTTTAATTACTATATATGAAGTGCCGTATTTTTCACACTATAAGACACACTGCCCCCAAATTTGGGAGGGAAATGAGGGTGCATCTTATAGTCTGAATGTAGCTTACCTGGCTAGTGAATGTAGTTTACATTTACATTGGTGAAATATTATGTTATTTATGTTATTAAATATTTTACCACATTTTTTGCTTCAAAATTTTTTTCCTATTTTCCTCCTGTAAAACCTAGGTGCATCTTATGGTCCAGTGCATCTTATAGTCCTAAAAAAATGGTATATGAAAGTCATGGTGTATCACCACCAAATACTACAAAGACGGAATTGAGAAAATTACTCATTTCCCATATTTAAGAAAGTTGCCTTTTCTCAATAACTTTATAACAACACAATGATATATGTAATATTTTGTCAGCTCCCATGCCTGAAAATACATAAAATAGTTTTTTTTAAATCCTGAAACACGTTTATCTTGTTAAGTACTGAAGATTTATTCATTGAGAAATGGATAACTTTCTAATATTTCCTTTCATCACTGAGATATTATTTCTTACCTTGGCCAAACCAGTCCTCATAATATCTCCTTCAAATCTAAGTGTCCAAACCACACTGGGAAACACATCTCAGAGCTGGTGAAAGCCTTGCTTACACAAGGGCTTAAGGCTTAAATCAGAATATGGTGATGGAAAGAAGAATTAAGCAGGATGTGAAAAAAACCACAGGGTGCTGGAGCCACAGGGCCCTGTTACGCTCTGTGTGCAGCCAGATCCATGTGAAGCTTTGCTTTGCAGCTACTTGTATTTGCTGGTTTCTCACTTCATTCACTCACATGTGCTCTAGGATCAAGAAAGCCAGTAACAGTAAATCTGCCAAGCCCCGGGGCCATGGAATTTTTGACTGTCTTGGTGTATGGGAAAGGAATGCAGAGAAAGACAGCCCAGAGCATGGGCTAAGCCAGACGGTTCTCATTGGTACTCTCCCCTCCTGAGCCTCTGTTGTCCCCCTTTGTGTTTCCTTTTTCATCAGTATTCCACTTCCCTCCTCAGTTTTAATATCTGCTGACGATCCACAGCCTGCCTTGGCAGGCCTCCATGAATCCAAGAGCCACCACCTCCAAGGGCTCCAGGTTCTAATTAAGTTTGTCTCTCACCACAAAAACATAATAAACAAATGAATCATTTGGTCTTGTGTAAGTAACTTGATAAGACTAAAAGGTATTGAAACTTTTTCTAACTTTTGTTAACTCCAGTGACCACTTATCATTAAAATATATCAGAATCTTTTCTTCCCAACTCCTAATCATGAGATTTAGAAAAGAGATTCACTGAGATGGGTGGGTACCAAACCAGATACCCTGAGAAATAAATGTTACAGCATTTATGGATAATGCCAACATCGAAAGAGTCAGATTGAGAGACAAAATACAGGCCATGTAAATATGAATTCGGAGCCAACAAGATAAGCTCAGTGAGAAGTGAGATTAGAATCAATGAGGAGGTCTTGGTGGTAGAGTGAGGAGTTGCTGGGGAAAGAGAGCCTTTGCTTCAAATAATTTTGAGCCAGAAGGACCAATAATAGGCAGAACAGAATCAGCAAATTCTGAGGACAAATAGAATTGAACCAATTCCTGTTTTCAGACACAGCCTGAAACAAAATGTATCATCACTTTAGCTAATACTGAAAATAAATTAAAACAATGGAATTTTCACAAATGCTTACTTACCTGCATAATGAGAAGCTGACCTTTCTCCTTCTGGTTTATTATAGATGTTTGTGATTCACTCAGAGTCCCCTTGTGCATAAATTTTCAGTCATGGTTTATTTTTTTCATCACAATGGTAGAGTTCCTCTATTTCTAAGTCAAAGGGTCTCTGTCCTATTTAATTTCCTTTTTATGGATTTTTAACCTCTCCTCCAAAGTTTACTGGAATTAACAATCTAATCCAATGAGAAAAAAAGTCCCATGTCCTCCAATGTGTCATTAAACCATACCTGAAGAGTTATGTCAAAATGAAGACCTCAGACTCCTTTACTTCATCACTAGCTTGGGAAAGTTTGTGAACTAGGGTAATACAAGCAAATTTCTTAGGCACTCCAGCTGGCCTTCTCATTCAGTGAATGTATTGGCAGACACACATACACATGCGGACGGGCATGGACACATGCACACACACAAAGTCACCAAGATATCCATGACTGCTTATTCTAGTGTAAAATTAAGTCAAGTTAACAAAGTGGACTTAATGTTTCATTATTTATGCTAATAGAGTCGATGCTGCAAGCTCAAATGGAACAGAAATTGAAAACCTAAGTTCGAGGTCTTCTGTACCAGTTATGGGAAGCACAGCATTGGCCTCACTTCATTTCACTTGCCTGGTGCACAAAATGGGAATAATAGTATTCTCATTTGTTGTTGAGAAGCCTTCCCCAGATTAATCAACTGAGAGATGAACTAAGGTGATTGGAAGCCACAGCACACACAGTTAATTTTACTTTTCTGTAGATCTCTTTACAAGACTGATTGTCTTGTAAAGACAATGTGTGGTTCCTAAGAATTGTGTCTGGCATTAAGTAAGCTACCAATAAATATTAGTTATAATTGATGACTCCTTTAAACATGATAACATCTGGTATTCCTTGAATTCCTGCTCCTTTAAAAACTGAGTCTTTTAAAGAATTAACGAAAGAAGAGGAAAAAATGTTTATTGTCTTAGTTTGGGTTCCCCAGGAGCAGATCCTGATCAAGGGGTTAAAGTATAACTCAAAATATGAGTTGTTCTTCTTTTTTCTTTCCTTCCTTGGAAAGCAGAGATAAGCAATTGATTTAGTTTGGATTGGCTTTCATCCCCTATCATGCTACAGTCGAAACAGGAATGGAATGGCAAACAAACAGCTAATACTATTATAACACGTTACTTCCTCAGACAGAGAAAGCATGCATATTGTTAAGAATTTAAAACTACGATTTAATAGCACTAGTAATTATTGCTTTCACGTGCTCTAAGTAACCAGCTTCTGAAGGGCAGAACTCTTACCTGCCTTGCTCACTCCTATATCACCTTACACAGCAGCAGACACAGATAAGATGGAGAATAGACACATGTTGATTGATTATTCATAGTAGACCTTCTCATTCCCAACTGTATTTCTAGCCAAAGAAAGATAAGCTGGGGTCAGTTTTAATGACCAGTAAATGTTTAATTCTCCCTGCAAAGTTGACTCAGTCATTAGGCAGACTATATTTTTGGATTGCCATGTTTGTTAATGTGAGCTGTGGCTTTACTTTAAATTATAAGCCTGTTCTGGTCATATGAAATATACATTTAGTTCTATATCAGTGACCAGTTTTATATTTGAAATTTACTTACTTTCCAGTTTGAAGTATATTTTATTCATCCAGACAGCTTGGTATTTAAGGTAATCCAGATTTCTTTTGTTTGCACTGTGTTCTCTCCAAATAACTTTTGCAATTCCCATTGAGCAGAATGGTTTTGCAAAAAATGTTTTGATGGGAAAATACACCCACATACACAGAATGTGGATTCACTTTGTCCACAGAATCCATGAATTATACCATTGTCATTTATGGTGTTTATTTTCTACCCTTTCCAATGACACTTACGAGAGACAATGACTCAGCAATGGAATGTTATGTTGTCCACGTTCCAAGTATTTTCTCAGGCTGGTGCTAGTGAAGACTCCAGGGTTGAGAATAAATGTTCCTTGAATGAATTCTATGTACCTGTGACTATTGATGAACCAAGACGAGTTTCTAAAAAAGAAGAGGAACAGGAAGAGAAGGGGAAAGAGGAGGAGGAAAAATAAAGGGAAGAAGAAGAAGAAAAGGAGAGTAGGCACCCTGTGCTGGAGTTTACTGTCTTTATAATAAGTAGCTAGGAAACCAGAGATGTGTCAGCACATTGGCAGCCTCGTTCCCTATTTATTTTTCTGAAATCTCTGTGACTAAATTAGGTGATTAACAGTCAGTATGTAGATAATAAAGTAAATGAGACTTTAAAGTGAAAACTAATATTGAAAAAAGAATTAGGAAGGAAATTATAAAGAGTTTTTTTTGGGAATAGTAGCAAAGGAAATGGGATTGTTTATAGAAGTAGATGTTGAAAGCAGAGTGCTTACTATTAATAGCTACAATCATTACCTAATAGATTAGCTCTCTTTGTTTCCAACAGCAGCTCCTAAATTTATCCATATATTAAATATTTCCTTGGAGGGAATGATGTAAGTCTAAAAATACCACCATGGTTGATAGGCTGTTTTTAACAAATACAATTCAATGCTGGTGAAATTCTCAGAGACAAGACATGAGAAGCATATCCTTTATGTTTCTTTATCGGCTCTGTCTCATTTAGAAATTCACATCTTCCCCAGGTCCTCCCTACCTCCACCTGGAAACTCAGCTGTGGACGCTTGGTGGATGTGTTTTACTTTCTCGCTGGCAGTGTTACAGAATGACAGTGCAGAGCTGTGAGGCAGGTACAAATGAGACAAGAAATGAAAGGTCTTGGCTTGTGGCTGCACAGAGGCCACCTAAAAGGTGGGAGTACCACTGCTGAACTATTGTGGTCTGAGGGAGAGCTTGGCAGCAACCAAGGGCATCTTGCTACCATAGTGGTGTTGCATCATTTTCTATAAAAGGGTTTTATCTTTCTCTTCTAGACATTCTCTCCTTCCAGATAGCCAGCAGTGCAAAAGACTGGAGGAGAAAGGGAAAAGGCAATTCTCAGGCCCCAGCTGAGAATTTCTTTGCAAAAGGTGAGGAGGCTATGCAGGGGCCAGGAATGTAATGGAAGTGGGGTTATAAAAAAGAAAAAGTGATTCTCGAGTAAGTAGTATCCCTGACTGTCAGGGAACAGGGGTTATGCTGTGAAGTCTACTCCCGTCCAATTGACCTGAACTGACATCTGTCTCGGTGTCTACCAAGATTTACTCCAAACATGTCCAGCTCCTCTCTAGATGGCTACTGGAAATGCTGAGGTCATCTTGGATGTGCTTCTGATAAAAGATCCTTATCTCTAGGTCTCAGCAGCACCCCATGAAGGCAGAGCCCCCATCTGTCTTCAACACTTTGATTCCAGAGTCTGCACATTGCCTGGCACAGAGTGTGCATATAATGAATACTTGTTGAGTGAATAAATCCATAAACACATGAATCAGAAAAACCTCCTGCAAAATTTTCTTTTTCTTCTAGTCATTTTAGGTTCTTTGGCTGGGACCTGTAAATCAGACAAAAGAGAGGTTAACAAGAGAAAAAGAAGTAGATAATGCATGCCTCATCCATACGTGGGAGAACTTGGTGATGGCTGCAGCATCATTTAAGCCACTCTCGGTCTCAGTCTTCTAATAAAGAAAGGGCCTTGCATTCTTGACTTAATTTTCTTTCTTTTCTATGTAAAGGCATTGAAATAGGGGTATAAATCAAAACTTCTAGGCTGTCTCTCAGACATAAGTCAGAAGACAGCTGCCTGAATAATGAACTAAGGGAATGTGTTCACTTAAATTTAGTAGAACAAATTGACATACAAACGTAGGCTCAGAGATAATTTATATGGTGTCTGCATGACAGCCTCACAACATTTATAAGATTAAAATAGAGAAAGGAAAAAAGAGGAAGAAAAGTCAAACCTTTCAGTTTCAACCATTAACTCCAACAAAGCTAAAATTGCCAACAAGTTGGACATCACTGTCTGAGTCTCCTATGCAGATAACTATGCTTGGTTTGAAGTAATTTTCAAATGTGACTAGCCTGATCCACACAGTTCCTTGAAAAAAGAGTGCAATAGCTAGGCAAATACTTGCTGCTGTAACAAGCATGCATACAAACCTATAAAGTGGGTCCACATGAGAGAGGTCTGTTTCTTCTTCAGAGATTTCCCAGAAATGGGTGTTCCTAGTTAGTGGGTGGCTCTCCTCCAGAGACCCAGGTCCTCACATCTTGTGGCTCCACTCACTTTGAAACTCTCAAGGCCACCATGCTTGAGTGCATTGAGGGAGGGAAGGGGAAAAGATCATTAATGATTGTGTAGGAAATTGCTTTACTTTCAAAATAAAGGGCATGAAAGGAGTGTTCATCACTTCTGATCACATTTAATTAATTGTAAATTTGTCATGTGATCACAAGGAATCCTGAGAAATGTGGTCCTGACATTTTTTGCAGGAAGAAGATGAAGATGAAATTACTAGGGGTGTGGCACTAGAAATACTGGCCTTACCAGTGTAAGAAGCATTCTGTGATATCCTCCCCTCTGCCCTCATCACAAATGACTGTAAATTTGAGTGGTCAAGAATCATGGATTTTAACAACTAAAGAATCAGAATTCACCTATTCCAAACTCTCATTTTCAGGTAAAAATAGAGTCTAAGAGGCAAAGTAAGTCTTTAAGGACCATGCAACTTAGCTAGTGATAAGGACAAATAAGTTTTTTTAATTTATTAAATTTATAGTTTAATGTTTTCTCTACCACAATCTATAATCCAATATTTGATTTTTTATTATAAACTTTTCCTTGGACATTAAAATGAGCAATCCTGAATCACAGGAGTTTAGAAAAATAATAAAAATGTAGGGATTCTATCTATTAAGAATTTATTGGGACTAAATGGAAAATCAAAAGACAAAAATGTATTGATGAAAATAAGCGAACTCATGAATAGCTATGACTCACATACCTCCAGCTCTTTTGAAGGAGAACACTTTTCAGTGCAGTCACATTCTTAGCCTACTCACATTTTCCATACTTTACCACACTTACAGCAAAACCATTTAAATATATAAGAAATAAGAAGATAAACATTTTTCTTTATGCCAATGATATAATACTACAATGTGTACACAGAATCAATTCAAGAAGTAAATGAAGTTTAAAGCCACTTATTGTCAGCAGGAATTGTTCAATATCCATCATGCTAAAAGAATATTGTTATTTTTTGGCAGACAATTTTTAGTACAGAAATAAAAATATTAAACTCTATTCACCAGGTTAAATCATTTAGTTAACTTAATTGGACTTTATAGGTAAAATCGTATTAAATTCACTAAGATTCAGCACTATTCATTTATTGATTAAAGAAGTATTTATTGAGACTCAATTAAGTATCAGGGATATACTAAACACAAAGTATATGTCTAAAAGACTGCTTTTTTGTAGAAATTAATTTTGTTATGTATTTGCTTCCCTGTTTCATGTTAGACTTGGAAGTTTGATGATTTCTCTTTATATAAATTCAGAGCCAAAAAATGTATCCATATTTTATGACCCACAATACTGATGTCCATGTCCCCCAAAACCCGTATGCTGCTGGCTAACCTCCAGTGGGATCATACTTGGAGGTGGGGCATGTGGGAAGTAACGGGTTGACGTGATCATGAGTTGGCGGCCCCGTGATGGGAAAGTGCCCTTACAGGAGGAAGAGAGAGAGAGCTCTCGGCCGTGTGAGGATATAGAGAGGAGGTGCTCGCCTATAAGCCAGAAGGAGATCCATCACCAGGAAGCAAATCAGGTGGCACATTGACTTTGGACTTCCAGTCACCAGAGCTGTGAGAAATAGATATTTATTGTTTAAGCCACCGAGTCCGTGATATTTTGTTACAGGAGCCTGAGACATGAGGCTTTCATGAAATTATGATGGGGCATTTAACAGAATGAGAGGCATTTCTTAGTAAATGTAGAGGTTGTGTTTGCTAGAGGATCTGTGGTCTACTTAATAAAAAGTAAGACTCTGCACTGAAAAAAGGTAAAAACCAGCAGATGTTAATGTGCACAACAAAATGCAAACGTTACAGAGACCATAGTCCTTTCTTTGTGATATATCTTGATCTCACTATGAAATATAAATTATGGAACAGTATAATATAATTCCACTTTGGTAAATGAAAAGATAATTTTATCAGGAGAATATATTGCAAAAGGTTAAAAGTTATGATGACTGGTTATCATAATTACGGGTGTGCTTTAAAACCTACATGTCAGGTTTTAGTTTTTCTCTCCTCACTTCTCTGTAAAAATACCTGGGGAAGGGAGGTTGAGAGGTGCATTTTAAAATCCAGAGTGGTTCTCATTTATTTGTACCATAGTGCTTCTGAAACACGTGGACTAGGTCAGGCACAGGAGACCTCAGGGAGACAAAGGTGAGAAAAATCTGAAGTCTCTTTGTGACTTAAAGTCTGGAGCTTTGTAATTTATAGATTGTATCATTTTAATCTTATAGAATGTTCCAGTTACAAAAATGTGTTCTGATCCTTGATTACTATGTCATGGAGGAGGGGTGGGGAGAGGTACCCAGAGGGTTTGAATTGAATTGGAATAAAACTTGAGGTACTTAGTGTTTCATGTAACATTTTTGGGGGGGTACCAAATTACCTTATTTGAAGGAATGGTACAAATGAAGGACATAAGTGGATGATTTGGTACAAGTTATAGAAAAGGTAAAGGTAACTCCCACATGCACGTACTGCTTTGGTGACCAGGAAAGACACTCCCCTACCCCCGCTGGCTATGGGAAGGCAGCCTAAGGCTCAGCTCTCTGTACTGTCGCCCAGAGTGTGCTTGCAAAGATACCCTCAGCCAGGCCAGATCCAGGGGCCTCTAACCTATGCAAATTGGTTTTGTGGTCACCCAGTTCTTTGATGGATTTACCTCTTCATCCAGGTAGTGAGTCTCAATGAAGGCACACAAGTGAGGGTCATTTTTTTCAGTGGCTAGTTTGTATAAATCCAATAGTGACTGATTCACACTTTTTCCAAATATAATGCACACTCCATTGCACTCAGCCCGTTCTCCCAGTCATCACAGTCTGGTTTCTTGATATCCTGAAGGAAGATTCGGCCACCTCACTGGTCCTGCAGCTTCATTAGTTTCTCAGCATGTTCCCTCTTCTCATGAGATTGGTGAATAAAATATTTGGCAAAGTTCTTCACCTGTGAGGTGGATGTGGTCATCATGATGGGCGGCTGAGAACAGGCAGCTTTGCCTATCATGATGACCATGTATTGGAGTGGTGGCCAAGGGCCTTTGGGCAGTCCAGGAGCACTGTGAAGAGGTGGCAGAGAGATGGATCTGAGAGGCTGGCTGGGACAGGGACTGAACACCGGGTTCTGTTCAAGCACCACTGAAGCAGGAAACCATGGTGACTCTTGGGAAAGGAAGACTGCCTCATGTTACTCTTGACTTAGAGTATCTTCCGCTGACAAGACACTTAAAGATTTTCTCTCCAATGTCTTCATTTCTGCACAACATATTACATAGATTGCTGTAGTTTGTGTGTAAGGTTAAAATGGTGTAGCCAGATTTTTTTTTTCTTTTTTCTGTAATCATGAACTGTACTATAATAACTGGAAAAATGGGCAAATGTCCCGCCCTGGCCATTCTGCTGATATTGGGGGAAAACACTGCACATCTGGTGCATGCCCTGCAGAAATAGACAACTAGTGAGGACACCAAAAGTATCTAGGCAGTTTAAACACTACACCTATGGAAAACAAAGGGTAAATATTTACAAATACCTTTTTTTTTCTTATCCTATTTGTATGTATAGGGAAGCATTTGACAATAACTTGACACAATGATTTTGAGCTACTTCGTCTTATAATATTTCATAGTTCTTAAAGAGTGACCATTTGGACAAAATTATTACCCCAGGGTTCAGCTGCTTCTCCAGGTTAGCCAAATATTTTGAGTCTGGAAATATGACTGGAAGTTACATGAAAAAAGATTTTTGCCTGAATTATCTAATAATTCCTCATTTTGGGGTAGGCCAAAAATACAGAAACCATGTGCTGTTTCTGCTTTTCATCTGCATTGAAACATGGAGAAACCGTAGTCAGAGTTTCAGTATCAGAATCCTATGTGGTGTTTTCTTCTTTCTTCCTTGGTGAAGGGCTGTGCTATAGTGGTTGCAATTCAGGGTGAAATTTGAGATCTGGTTCTCTCTCTTGGTTGCACGGGATCAGCTCTCCTTGGCTTATTAAAAAGGAAACATCAACTTTCCAATTTACTTTCTAAAATTGGTTGCTGCAGCTCCCTGCTGGAGTGGAAAGGCACCATCTGTTTTAATAATACTGATGGTAGAAGTGGGAAAAGGTTGTGAAATGCCACTGGGAGAGCTCTGGGCAATCACAGTTCCATTTGGAGAATTGCCTTTTAAGTTCATGACTGTGGGTGAAACCTGGCCATGCCAGGTAGAGGATTAGTCAACCCAGACTCACAGGCTGGGAGAAGAATGGATAGAGCTTGCACATACAGGCAAACCAGCATGGAAAAGTTACCTGAAGACCAAGCAGGGGGAAATGTAGGAGAGCAGACACAGTAAAAGACAGGTGGTCAGGGTCTGCCCAAACTTTTTAAGGTTTTTTTTTTTTTTTTAAACATTCAGATATTGTTTGTTTTGTTTGGCCTTTGACCATTATTGGACGGTGAGAAATTCTCTTCACTATCCCAAGCACTCCCTTCCTAAAATGGTTAATCTCTGAAGGGAGAATATCATTTCTTGCCACTGAAACAAAGATTTCATTTCTCAGCTTTGAAAACTCTGCAAACCACTCACTCACTCACCCACAGGCTGCTGGGCAGACCAATGCATGCTTACCAGGAATGGGTGTTTAGTAACTAGCACAAACACAGCTACATACAAATGTACACATCCAAATGTACACTCAAACACACACATACACACCAAAACACACAAAACACCCATGTACCATACACACACATAATACAAATACACACACACAAACAAAACACACACAATCATTCAAACACAAGGTGCACAAAACCCCACACATACATGCCTGTGCACATATGTATACATAGACTTTTGGGAGATTCCCAACCTTCTAGGAAAAGGGATCTCAGTCGGCTTCAACACCTTTCACAGGCAGCACCTGTTGTTCCGTTTTGCTCCTTTCCAGCAGTGTGAAATGCAAGTTGCAAATTCATGAGCACCTTCTGGAGTCAATTTTGTGTAAAAAGGCATTTTAACTTATTAGACTCTGCCCCTAATACCAGTGTTGATTTTTTTTCATGTAATCCTGAAGATGCTCAGGGTGACTTAGCAAAATTTAACCGAGTATTAAAAGACAAGTTTAGAACAGCAGGTGTGATCCTGCAAAGATAAATATAATGCTGTTACTGGCATTGATTTCTTTAGCATCTTATCAAATGCCCTGTTGTGGCAACAGTCTTTTTCTGTTTCCCCTCTGCTTAACTAGAAGATGACTCAATCTGCAGACCAAGAAACCATGGCACAATTACAACATTCAAAACAGCTTGTGTGTAACAGCTCAGAGCTCCTCTCGAGTTGGATCCTGCCTCTCTGAGCTAAATGCCAGTTAACGGATTCCTAAAAATACCCTCTGACATGAGTCATCCTCTTCCAAGGGCCTTAGAGAATGTTTTCCACAGATACAGCAGGGCTCCAAGCAGAGCCGTGCTTCTGGGTGAGTCATGTGGAGAACCTTCATCAGTGCCATGCTATGTTATATCTTCCATGTTCCCTGGCACTGAGCTGGGGTTGCTGAAATGCTTTGTTGAAATGTGAGCCTCTGCAGCACACACTGGTTCCCGAAAGGACATGACTCTGTGCCAAAGGAAGTTGCTTCAGGTGTCTGGGTCACTCAATATTTGCTGTGCCCCAGATGAGGGAGAGGAAGAAAACCCAAAGTCAGAAATAAGCAGTGTAGCTGGGCTTCAAACAGGAAACCCATCATTCTTTAAACTGTCCTTTTTCAACTCTAGCACAGAAAGGTAAGCAGTGGGCTTTGTCTAGGGCAGGAGATGTGTGAAAAATGGATATTCAAGCCACCCTAGATCATTGTTGAATCAGTGGGATGCAGAGGACACTGGGGGCCCTTCTGCATACCCTACTTCTGTTACAGATCCTCCAGTGGGCAGAGTCCACTGACCCCTGACCCTCATGGAGTTATAAAGATGGTGTAACCACCTCCAGCAATAGTTACACTTTATTAGAGAATCCTGGAAGACATGAGAAGTTAGATTCTTTGATAGTGGAATTTCAGACATAAGGGTGTCTTTTGGGGGAGGAGAATCTAACAGTCCTGAAATTACACAACATAAAACATCACAAAAGATAAATGTACACATAAGGGTAACACAGATGCTTCAGATTCTTCTTCAAAATAGTTGGGAAATAAGTTAAAAATTTTAAAAAAGAAGGAAATGCTTATTCTGATTATTAGCTTAGACAGTAAAGCTGTCTGAATTTGAAAATATACCATTGAGAAGCACATGGGCCAGTTAACCCTTTAGTAAAATGGCTTTGGCCTCTGGCTGTCACAGAACAAGTCTTCATAATCTTGTTTTCGTATTTAAAATACTCAACATTCCCTTGCTCCCAACTAAGTGCTTACCAGTTCTACCATAATTAAAAAAATCCATTTGAAAGTCATGTGTGTGATTTAGAAGTATATCATACTAACATCTCTCAGGCCAACAAGAGGTTAGAAGGTTATCTAGAGACTGTTTAAGAATCTATAGTTTTGAACCTTTTGGATTAAAAGACATGTCCATCACTAGGTAATCTTAATATTTAATCAACATAATTTTTAAAAGCAACTGATTGATTTTTCATTGCATTAAAATTCACATAGCATAAAATTCACCATTTTAATTGTCTTAAAGTATAAGGCACCAGTGGCATTCAGTATATTCACATTGTTGTGTAATCACCACCTTATCCAGTTCCAAACACTTGTATCACTTAAAAGAAAGCCCTGCATCCATTAAACAGTGCCCCCTTCCCACAGCCCCTGGAAACCCCTAATTTGATTTTTGTCTCTATAGTTTTGTCTATTCTGGATATTTCATATGAATGAAATATGGAGCTTTTGGGGGTCTAGCTTCTTTAACTTAGCATAATGTTTTAAGGGCCATCCATGTTGTAGCATGTATCAGAACTTTATTCCATTTTACGGATACAAAATGTTCCATTCTATGAATATACTACATTTTGTTTATCTCCTCATCCATAAATGGACATTTGGACTATTTCTACCTTTTGGATATTATGAATATGATGCTACAAATATTCACATGCAAGTTTTAGTGAACACCTGTTTTCAATTCTTTTGGGTGTTCACCTAGAATTGCTGAGTCATATGGCAATTCTATTTTTAGCTTTTTGAAGAACTGCCAACTTGTCTTCCACATTAAAGCATTAACACAATAGGCTGACTCTTGGCTCTGCTCCGACTTGGATGGCATTGCATGGAAGAAGAATCTATAGCCATGAGTGTTGTTTTATTAAATAAACCATCTCCCACCACCCTTTCAGTGGCAGATTTCTTGGAAGGAGGAAGTATGTACACCCTTATCCTTCACATTCTTAATGCATGATTGCCTAATCCCAATCTTCTACTTTTTTCTTTGCCATAGAGCAGTTTCATAATAAGATCCTCAGTACTATGTTGGTTTCTGTCTTAATCTGTTTGTGCTGCCATAACAGCATACCATAGGCTGGATGACTTACAAACAAGACTTTTGTCTCACATTTCTGGAGGCTGAGAGTCTGAGATTAAGGCCCAGGCAGATTTGATGTCTGGAGAGAGGCTCTGTCCTGGTTCATAACAGGTGACTTCTCTCTTGTCCTTACATAGTTAAAAGGGTGAGAGAGCTCTCTGGGGTCCCTTTCCTAAGGCCATTAATTCTGTCATGAGGGCTCCACTCTCATAACCTCATTACCTTCCCCAGCCCCACTTCTTAATACCATCACCTTGAAGATTTGGTGTCTGTCAGCCTACGGATCTGAAGGGACACAGCATGCAGTCCATAGGAGATTCCATGTCTGTCTTCCTGTTTCAGTCTTCCTGCTCCTTGGTTTTCCCCTGGGAATGATGCTGTTGGCTCCACCCTTCTGCTTAGAGCGCTCTCTTCTGTTGGCATACCATTCTTCTGATTTTTGCTGTGTTTTTTCCTTCCAATCCTTATGTATCCACTCTGAATACTTGTCAACTATCTTTGCTACCAATTTCAGTATACCTTGCTGGTTGCTTTGGTGACATGTGTGGTTGATAATCCATCTGCTTCCTGACACTGAGAAGCCAGGTTACGTTCACTTCCTCTGTTTCCATCTCCTAAATCCTGGCAGGTGGGGAAGAGTCAGGTAATGGGAGTAAGAAGAGTAAAGACATATGGAAAGGGAAGGTTTTGGGAGACAATATTTACTTTTTGTTACTCTCAGCATTAGTAGCACTCAGCAGTTCTATTCAGTGTCCTCGAGTGTTTGTGCAGATGACTGAAAATATCTGCCAAGAATAAGAAAAGCAAGGCTTTCCATGCAATATTCACAATAGAGAGGATTCTGTTTTATAAAAAATTCACTTACTCCAGAAATGATTCATTCATAGGTTTATCTGAATAGCAGAGAAATCTTGATTTCAAGTCACTCCATTAGTCCCAGGATATGTTCTGCAAAATGAGCAGTTCCCTCAGCCTCTCACAATGGCTTCATCTTCTTCCACAAAGCAAGAGAGATCAGGAAAGAAATTCTCTATTATATAAAAAAAGTTTGGGGCAGATTTTTGCAAACAAAAGAAAGGGAATCATATTAACTAAAGGAGAAATATTTGGAAAAATAACTAATAGTTTATAGAAAATTTGGAAAATGAATGAAGAAGCAGAGGAAACCAGACCTCCCAAGAGCCAGTGTATTAGGCTCAGAGATTGGCCTTGGTTACCTTTGCATTCTCTCTTCTAGACCCTCACACTGCAGTCACCCTTAGGGATAATTCTCAGCTGGTACTAGGTCCTTCTGTCACTTTTTAAAAAATCCTGATTTTAGGCATGAGATTGGCTCCCATAGGCCATATATTTATATTGTAGTAACTGTGGGGAAGGAAGAGGAGAGCTACCACCTAGGCTTCTAATCAGAGTGGGACTTGGGGCCTTGAGACCACAAAGACATTAAGGAACAGACTCCCTAAAATGTGAACAATTTTGTAGAGCTGGGAATGAGATAAATATTTACCACATTGAGTCACAGATTGCTAAAAGACATTCCTAAGAAATGGCTGTGCATGGTGCTGGAAACCTAAGTTACTGGGCTCCAGGCAGCATTGTGAGCATCGTGAGACAGGCAGAAGTCAGGAAAGGAGGATGGAGGAAGAAGTAAGGCATGAAGTCAGGAAAGTAAAAAGTGGGTAAGGGGGGAAAGAAAGAGATAACAAGGGGAAAAAGAGTTCTCCAGAAAAATATTACCTACCTCTTATTTGTGGCTGAACCAGGTTTTCTACAATCCTCTTTAAAAAGAGGAGCAAATAGCCCTGGCCAGGTGGCTCAGGTGATTGGAGCGCCATTCCATACACCAAAAGGTTGTGGGTTTGATCCCCCATCAGGACACATACCTAGCATGTGGGTTCAATCCCCCATTTAGGGCCTGTGTGGGGAGTAACTGGTCAATGTTTCTCTCTCACATTGATGTTTCTTTCTCTCTCTTTCTAAAATCAATAAAGAAAAAAGATATCCTCAGGTAAGGAAAAAGCTTGACAAAGGGGTTAATATCCAAAATATGTAAAGAACTCATATCACTCAACACCAAAGAAACAAACAATGCAGTTAAAAAATGGGCTGGGAATCTAAACAGACACTTCTTCCAAGAAGACACACAAATGGCAACAGACATATGAAAAGATGCTCACTTCACTGGCTAGTAGGGAAATGCAAATCAAAACTACAATGAGAGACCACCTCACACCTGTTAGAATGATGATTATCAACAAAACGAGTAATAACAAGTGTTGGAGAGGTTGTGGAGAAAAAGGAACCCTCATTCACTGCTGGTGGGAATTTAAACTGGTACATCCACTATGAAAAACTCTATTCTTAATTCTAAATTAAGAATAGAGTTACCATCTGACCCAGCAACTCCTCTTCGGGGTATGTACCAGAAATATTTGAAAACATTTATTCACAAAGATATATACACTCCTATGTTCACTGCAACAATTATTTATGGCAGCCAAGACATGGAATCAACCAAAGTGTCCTTTGCTAGCTGATTGGATAAAGATGTGATACATAATACAATGGAATACTCCTTAGCCATAAGAAGAGATGAAACACTTCCATTTTTGGCAACAAGTATGAAATTGAGTATATCGTGTTAAGTGAAATAAGTAAGACATAATAATCAAGAATCATTATGATTTCACACATATGTGGGATATAAAACTGAAAACAACACATGAACAAACAAGAAAAACAAAACTCATAGACACAGACAACGATGGTAGTTACCAGAAGGAAGGGGGGTTAACAGTAGAACAGGGTAAAGAGGGTTAAATATATAGTGATGGAAGATGATTGACTTTGGTTGGTGAGCGCACAATGCAATGTACAGATCATGTATCATAGAAAGGTATGCATGAAACCTATATAGTTTTATTAACCAATGTCACCCAATAAATTTAATTAAAAAAGAAAAAAGAGCAAAATTGTGAATATAAAAATATTAGTACAAAAATGAATATTTATTTAGAATGAGACCAGATAGCCTAACAAATTACTGCGACTTTGGAGTTCAGGACTCTTTCTGAGACTTCTCTAGGCCTTTACCAGTACACATGAAAAAGGCCTCTCCACTACAGCACTCCATGGCTTTTGGCAGCACCCTCTCTCACAGGGGTGCAGGAAGCTTTGTAATCTGCTTAGGGAGCCTTCCTTGACTCCCTTCTCTCTCCACTGGAGGGAAAGGGCTAATTAGATGTTTATCCAGACATTTGTTAAAACATAGTGGTTGAGGATGTATCCTATGTCAGCCCTGCTGAGGATACAAAAGTAAACAAGACAAAAATGGCCATTGCCTTATGGTAATTAATACATCAGTAGATAGAAATGATTTCTAAGAAAGGTGAGAAGGTTTTGATGCCGTAATCACTCTTCTATCCAGCTCACTAAGAAACAAACACATCTAGGATATTTTATTGTCTATGAAACATCTACACTTCAGACTTAGAACTAAAGTTTTATATAACATTGACTGTATTGTATAAATAAAGCCAGAATTTAAAGTCAGCAACTAAACTATATGGCACTTTCTCTGTACATGATAGGCAGAGAAGAAGTGGGAGAGGGAGGAGTGGAAGGAGGGACCGGCCCACTTGGGTGAGGGGCAGCTGTGTGACACAGGGTCCCAGGTAAGAGCCCAGTCAGAGAAAATGATACTCCAGGGGGACAGCTGGGAATCCTTCTTCTCTCACAGTCCCAGAGAAGCAGAAACTTCCCACAGCTCCAAGAGTTTATAAAATCAACACCACTTTACAATAAAGAGCTCAATAGAAAACATTCTCGATTAATAAGGGCTAGGATACATGACTTGAGAAACATTGCTCTGAAGACATTCATACTTCTCTCAAAAACCAGATCTTTGTAATAGCTACCAGATGTCGGGTCTACAAAGGATGAGATACATCACAAATTTATATGCATATGCACAAAACCATACACACATACACGCATGCATTAAACACACATCCCAAGTAAGTGTGGTGCATAAAGTATGAAACCAGTATCTTTGCACTTGCTTTTTTTCTGCCATGCTGCACAGAGCACATCAGCCCTTCTCAAATGTCCTTGAAGCCAAAAGGTAATTTTAGGAACACTCAGTTATCACTTGTTTCTGAAGCATCCCACTGAAAAAGATTTTATCTAAAATACTGCCCACAATGGAGCCATTTATGTCAGGGCGGGCGAGCAAGGAAGGTTAAGGGGTTGATCCGTGAGATAGTTTGTTTAGGAAAATAGCCCACATTTGTGTTTTAGATTATAACAAAATTTTAAGTGTTAAAATGGTTTAAAAAGTGATGGAAATATTTTTCAACTTTTTGCATTTTTATTTCTACTAGACTCATTGACACTTGGCTTCCTTTTACCTGAGCCTGTCCTCTGCCCCGTGCCTGGAACTGTGGGTCCTTTCACATGTTTGCCATGTCATCATTTTATCAACCTGAGCCAGACCCATTGTATTCATGCTCCCTGTGCTAGCTCACAGACCACCCTGAGGATGGAAGTGCATTGTGAGCCACTGTCTCGACACCACTGCTCACTGGGGTTCGTTTGAAGCCGTGACAGCTGTAGCTGTACCATAAACAGAATGGAAACACTACTCAAGTATTTGTGGACACAGTTGGAGACAAGTGGAGCTTCTGAACCTCACAAGGCAATCTTATTCTTGTAGCATATTACAAGAAATGTGATATTCCTTACTGACCTCAGGGGTCAGAATGAGAAGAAAGGGGAAACCTTTCTTTTCAGTATCCAGCTAAATAAACAATGCAAGGAGGCAAGTTATATACACAGAATTCAGACACCCACTGTCCTCTTCTTCAGTTACCACTGGCAGGCCTAAAAGGTGAGTCAATTTAGTTCATTAAGATTCAGATGAATTCAAAGCAGTATTTTCACTTTATTGAAAAAGTTGACCTGTCACAAAATATATTGTTCTGTGTATATACCAAGCAATGCTCATCTATGATTTGGGTGAAAATGAGCTAATGCACTTCCAGGAACCTTCTAGATGAATGAAGTTTCTGGTATTCAAACCTAGTATGAAAGACCTTTTTTAAAAAGTTAACTTTCATTTCCTTAGTAGCTCTTTAAATATATATGTATGTATATATGTGTATATATGTATATATATTTATATATATATAAATTCCCTCTGTCTTAATAACATAATTTATGGCTCAAATTATTCAATAACTTCTGCCCCACCATTACCACTGTGAAATAAATAGATGAAGAAATCATAAAAACTCAAAATCAGGCTCAGTGAAGTTTGTTGTCTTTTTAAGAACTTTCAAATTGCGTATCAAAAGATAAAAGCCAAATTATGTTTATACCAGCAAAATCCATTATTTAGAAAATGACTGCATATCTATGCAGAACTATCCTTCCTTCTGATTATTCATTCTCACCCCACCCCCACCCCCAACTCTTTCAGGAAACTTAGCATCGGCCTGCTTGTCTTCACCACCCTGCACATACGTAAATCATCAGTGCGCCCAGCCTGTGTCTCTGCATGGACATTGGAAGTCTCCCATAAATTGTATCTCAGCTTGGATTGTTCTCTTCTCTTCTATGAGATTAACGCCTTTCATTGAGAGGAGCCCTATCCCACAGCAAAAATATCTCAATGTGGTTAGAATTGTAATGCAAAACCTCACTGATCTTCCTTTCTTCCCCCTCCTTCTTTCCCTCCCTCCCTTTCTTTGCAAAAGGAGTAGAAAATGCCTGAATTTGCAAAAATTGGGGGAGTGGTGGTGTTGACTACATGAGAGACTTTATGCTTATTGATTTCATGTTTAGTAATAATCAGAGTTATTGTTATCTCTGTCAGTGGTGCGCTGCTGTAGTGCAGCTGCGTGGGAGTGTCCAGGTGCGTAGAGAGGGTGTGTGCTCTGCCAGGGATGGGAAAGAAGTCTCAATTTGACTGCAAACCTTGATTCACTGGTGATGCCTGCTTAGAACACTGTGCTGAGAAGTATTTTGTGGCCATTTCTAGGGTTCATCAAGACTGTAGACTCTTGTTAGCAACATCTGTCTTGTGCTCAGGAAGGGATTTATAGTGTTTCTATTTTCAGTCATCTGCAGAGTAGCCTGTAATTATCAAGACTGTTGAGCTCTTCTTTCTCCTTTGCTCCTGTCACTTCAGTGAGTGTCATCCACATAAATCTTGAGGCTGTCAATGGACCAGGATCTATCAGGCCCCCTGTAGATACTCTTCCCTTGTCCAAATCCATTCTAATCTGTTGTTTCCAATCTCCTGTGGGTGGAGAATCA
Source organism: Anoura caudifer (assembly GCA_004027475.1). Taxonomy (NCBI): domain Eukaryota; kingdom Metazoa; phylum Chordata; class Mammalia; order Chiroptera; family Phyllostomidae; genus Anoura; species Anoura caudifer. The sequence goes on along the minus strand of PVKU01000324.1, from coordinate 189,393 downwards.
GATCATTCATTATGTTAAAATGTTGCTTATAATGGTCTAGTCTATGGACAGAGGAATGAATAAGATGGATAGATATGGAAGAAAAAATGTTAGTTGTAAAATCTAGATGATGGGTACATGAGCGCTCACTGTGAAATTCTTTTAACTTTCTGTCATGTTGAAAATTTGTATAACAAAATTGCTGGGAAGCAAATTGTGCTTATGGTAATAATTAATTATCAGTGAGTTGTGCATGAGAGGATTGCCTAAAAATAAGGTGCATGTACTTTCATGGATATGACATAGTTTAATACACTATACTGGTCCTTCAGGTTCATTTTTTACTTACTTCCCCTTTTTTGTTTTCTCAATATGGAAATATTAATAGTAAAATAGATGGCATAGAGTTAACATATATTTTTAAAAAATCTTTGAGAAATAATTTTAAAAGGTGAGGCTTTTTTGCTGGCTTGTCCATTTTGCCTTGGCTTTTTGATTGTATTAGGGTTGTGGGCAATGAAGCACAAGTGACTTTTCCCTAACATACAAACCTAAACTAAAACAACATTCTATTTGACACTGACTTTTATAGAATGGAATTCCAACCACAATATATTACTCTAAAAAGCAAAGGCAACTTAATTAATTTTATATAAATCAGGGAGAAATTGCAAAATCAATGGGAGGCACTGGGCATGTATTTGAAATTCAAACCTATCTCTAATGGTTGAATCATAGTTAAAATAATGAATGTACTGCAGGAATGATACAGGGTTTTAACAGGTCTTAGAGAGCTGATGAAAGACATGCAATGACAGAATCAGCAGAAAGAAGTGGGTGGTAATTTTTTTTCTCATTAAGGAATCAGGTGAATGTTTATCCAACTTTTTTATGTGAATGAAATAATCTCACTAAACTTAATTGAAGTGGTTCATAGAAAACATGAATATTTTACAAATATTCATTCAGTAACTAAACTGAAATAAGCAATGTCAGTAATTTGCTGACATCAATTCTGGGCTCTGGGAGATTCCTGCTTGTGTCAAGAAGGACAACAAAAACAACTTCTGCATTGATGGAAGAGACTGGATTTAAAATCGGCCCTGATGAGAAAGGAAAGTAGAGCTTAGCATGAACTGTCCCAGAAGCGTATAAGCAGCAGTGCCTAGGGTCCTGGAAACATTGGCTGTATGAAAAATGTCAAGAGAATCATGGGTAATTGACTTCTTAAAGCAACAGAATTCTATTTAATAGATTGTTCTGCACAGTTGGACAGACAACGACCCTAGTCTGTTGTCAGTGGTAAGTGTTCAGACCACAAAATTAATTGGAAATGTGACTGACATGAACAAGAGCCCAGAAGAGTGGCTCACTGAAAAGAAAACTGAGGTTCTGCAAACGTATCTAGGTCCGCAGTCAGCCTACTGATCCACAGTGGTATTGGCAGGAAACATTGCATTGGCTGCTACTATTTTTTAAACAGTTAAAGGAATGAAAGTCTAGCTTCCTGAGATGCATACTTAAATAATCACAAAGTGGCCCACATTCTGCACAGAGGAAGGCATTGTAAAATGTGGAAGCAGCAGCCCACCTAAAAATTGGAATTAGGTAAATATGTCGGTGAACGTGGAGTGTCAAAGAGCAGAGGCTGTGATCTCCTTTGGGATCCATCAATCTGAACTCAGCCCCAGTTGTGGAAAACTGTGACAGCATCTGTGTGCCTTTCAGCAGGACCCAGCTGCGGCTGTTCTCTGATCCTGGGAACACCACATTGGCAGCATGCTTTCTTGAGTTCAGTGCTTTGGGGTCACTGTTATGTGTGAGGACAGGTGTAAAGATGAGAAGGGCAAGCCCCATCTTCTTAATTTTTATCTTAAGATCATGATGAGAACAAGCCCTCATTGTTAATTGGTCCTGGTGTCACAGTGATGAGAACATTGACAGTGTTTAGGCTGAAGACATTGCTCAGCCAGTCACCAGCAGTGTGACCTGACCTGGCCAAGTCCCCAACCCTTAGGCTGCAGGTTCATTCTATGTGGAGAAAGGGTGATAATTACCTGGTTCTGTACCCAGCTGGATTGTTGTGGAAAGTGAGAAATGCATTCTATGGTGTCTGATATATCAGATGGGCTCTGGACATTGTTGCTCTTTTCACTTGATATTCCAGAGCATTTTCTTTGCATATGTGAACTCTAATCTCTAATGCCATAAGGAGTAGTTTTTATTACCCTCTTTACTGACAAGACAACTAAGGCTCTGAGAAATTGGTTTTCCAAAAGGCCTCAAGCTAATCTAGAAGGTGGAGTCCATATTTAAGTCCTAGGGTATCTGGTGTTGGAGTTACCTGTTCCTGGTGTTAGGTCTGTGAGCCCGTTGTTCAGGATACCCATTAGTCCTAGGCAGACTGGGACCATTGTCACCCCAGTTCTGGTTCCAAATCCTACTGCTTCCCACTCTTCCATAGCTGGCATCATCATACCCCAGTCTTCTCCATTGATTTAAAAAATATATTTAATATTTTGTTTTGTTTTTCAAATATTTAATTAATTATTTTTTTTTAGACAGAGGGGAAGGGAGGAAGAAGCAGAGGGAGAGAAACATCAATGTATTATTGCCTTTCTCACACCCCGTACTGGGGACCTGGCCCACAACCCAGGCATGTGCCCTGATTGGGAATTGAACCAGTGACCCTTTGGTTCACATGCCAGCACTCAGTCCACTGAGCCATACCAGTCAGGACTGATTTTTTTCTTTTCCATTTCTACCTTAGGCCAAATATGCCAGGTAATGAGAGAAAAGTTATAAAAATGGTTTGGGATCAAGTGTATTAAATATCAGTGCTTCTTAGAGACTAACTGTAGCAAAAATGGCATAAACCAGAACTACATCACTCAGAACTATACTCCTCATTGTTTTTAAAGAGATCAAGATCATTTGTGTTCATTTATGTAGTAGAGGGGAAATGGATACTTACTGCCAAACATTTTTATAGGGAAAAATTCTTAGTAGTACAAACATATATTTTCAAAAGGTTGCACTTAAGAGTTGAACTTGTCAGCTATTCCTAAACTGAAGTCAGGAGCACGAGTCATTAGGAAGGGACACAAGGGTTAGTGCTACTACCTGTGACTGTTTAAAGAAAGAGCTGCCTTGTCCCCACCCTTGGGATGCAGGAGCAGAGACAGTGTGTTCACTTTGTCCTAAAAGCTCCATCACAATCCAGGTAAAGCCATTCAACACAGACATTCCAAATATTTGCTTTGGAATTACTTAAAATTACTTAAATAAAAATTTAAGTAGCTGAAAATTCTAATACCCTTAACATTTTCCCTGATTTTTAGCTTTAACTTGTACATACATATATCTGCAAAATACGATTTTGATAGTTCACATCCTGGCAAAAGGAGAATAACATCTGTGAAAACATACAAAGGCTTAAAGACATTGTGTTTTTATCCTATGGAAAAAAATGTGGAATTGATTCATTCTAGAGCTGGAATATATTTCCATATTAAAATAGAATTTGCCTTTAGTTTTAGAGGGCATTTTTATTATAAAAAACATATCTGAAAGGAAAAAAGCACAATTTTTTCTCACTAGGCATGTGAAAAGGCATAGACCAGCATAAGGATATTTGGCAAAATGCCCCCCACATTCAGGGAAAGGAGCTGTCTTGGTAATCCAGAGTTCACTTTCACCCAGACCAAGGAAACCTCACGAGGACCTCTGTCAGTGATCTCCTATGTTAACAAACTCAAATAGAACTTGGCTAAGACTCAGAAAATGTCAAGTATTTCCTGTGTATTATTATGGGAAAAAGTAAACATATGAGTAAATTCTCAAAGAGAAGGATAGGAAGTTATGATATGGTATTTTGTCAGCCATCCTCTCTTTATAGCAAATCAATTTCTTTTTTCAAAGCAAAGGAAGAATTTTAGCATGTATTGAATATCTCTGTTTTTCATTCTCTGAGGCTGTGATATCACATAGGTTCTCAGCTCAGTTCAAAAAAGTCATGCCTGAGTGATGAGTATGTCAGTGCTTTTTGCAAGTTAGGAATCCAGGCTCAGGAAAGTCACACAGCACTGCCCGATCTCCCCCTCCCCCATCCCGGCCAATCCCAGATCCTTGGGAGCACCGGGAGCTTTAACATTATTTGTGACTCTACTGAAATGCTCAGTATCAACCTCACCTGACCTACCATTCAGAATTTGCACCGAACACCATCCCAGAGGATTCAGATACACTCAGGGAGATGTTCCCCCTATTCTATGCCATAGGGCTACTGGAAACCATGATCTCATGGGGCGTTTTCTCAGACAGCCAAGCCTTCCAGCACAGACTTGGGGCCTGGGATCCAGTGCCAAGAGAGTCAGGTCTGTAAGGCCTATCCGTCAAGTGTAACTTTTTCAGTTCGAGGCACTTGTCTGCTCCAGTATCTAAGTACTGCAGATATTCAGTCAGACATAGAGAATCCAACCAAAATCTCAGTTAAATTCTCAAGGTCTCTGAAAGTTAATTAAATTATAACCCAAAGTCATAGTTCTAATAGCTGAAGAGGCATTAAAGTAATTGTTACAGCTTCTGCTCAGCACAAGAGTTTTCAACACCTGGAGGGCACCATGAGCTCTTTCAACTTGCTGTGGTAAAAAGAAAACATTCTCAAAGTTGATACATCTTTCCTAGATTAGTTAATGGTAGTAGGTATGAAGGATTCAGATAGCTTTCTATTTTCTTCCTCCACATTAAGTTACTGCTTTATATTCCCGATTCTTCAGGGATGGACTTTCTCTTCCATCTGTAGGACACATGCCTCTTATATCAGAGTGTGGGCACAGATAAAGGCATCCCATGTTGAGATGTAACTAATTTAATCTGTTAGTAATTAAAATGTTACTTTATTTAAAAAAATAAGATTCATTTTAATAAACCACAACTTACCTTTAATGAATATTTATAGATTAAATTTTAATAATCAAAACTGGCTTTGGTGAAATTTGTTCTGTACCAATTCTTTACTTTTTAAATTTTGTCACTACTTTATTTTGAATCTAAAATAAGTCGGTAAAGTTTTCCCAAATGCTTGTTAACCTGTTCCAGCTTTTGTGATGTTATTGTGAAGATAGTTAATTATTGCTGAGGAACAACATGGTAACCAAACTCCGTAAAATATATAAAGACAAGCATTTGCCCACTCAGTGGATTTCCTTTAGGTTTTTGTCCTATCATATGGTTTAAAACAACATTCACTTTCTACCATGTGTGCAGTGCTGTCAGTCCCCCTCTTACCTAATAGTTGGACATATTAAGATTTAGAATCAACCACAATTTAGCATGAAAATGCAATAAAGCTGGACTATGGAATCCCAAGTGCCTAGAAAGTGTCATAAAATGAAGAACAGGGGAGCTGAGTCCAGTTACCACATGGGATCTTGAAGACTCAGATGCCCTTTCTCTCTGTTGGACACACATGACTGTACTTTGATACAATCAGAGATCAGAAAATAGTATCTTTATTTTTTTCCTTCACCAATGTATATTTGAATTACACTGCATTCTGCAGAGACCAAATGTCTAATGAAGGCCAAAAAGCCCATGGGAGAATTTTAACGGACAATGAATTGATTTTTTCCTATTTTCTGTTAAGACTTACATTTTTTTTCACTATCTCAGATAAACTTTTAATAATGTTGATAAATAGATGAAAATAAACAGTCCTTCTTACCTTTTCTGGAGACACTAGTTTTCAATTTTTATAAAGAGAAACATTCAGTAAAACCAAAGTCAACGTGTAAGGGTGTGATGGTCTTCTTGCCCACCGCAGGCTTGCTGTGCAAGTAGATGGAAAGCAGTGCTCTTGGCAAATCATGGACCTAATTCCCTAATAGACCACTTCTCCTCTGCCATAGGAATTCACAGTGGACTTCAAAGCCTTGCAGGTCCATGGAGCTGTGAGCCCTCTGACGGTCACAGCCCCAGGAGCTTGCAGTCCCTTTGATCCAGGAGTGTAGTCACAACTGCTTTGAAGTAAGAAGAGGAAGTGAATTAGAGAGCAGGGTCCCTTTGTTTCCCTGGCTGGTGATGCATCTGCAGATCACATCTCTGGACACTCACTCATCAGTGGTTCTCATCCTGGCTGTACTTCATGATTGCCTGGGCAGTTTTTAAAGCATACTGGCTTCCACCAGTTCTGATTTAATTGGTCTAGGGTGTGGCAATTTTTTAAAAGCTTTCTAAGTGATGCTAGAATCACAGTGCTTGAACTTTCCATTTGAAATGATAAGTATGTTCAAGAGACCAATAAACAGACCCTCCCATCTTGGTGAAAAATAAAAGGAGGAATTTACTGTAGCTCAAGATGTGGTGAAAAAGCAAAACAAAAAACAAAAACCCTGAATGCAACAACAACAATGAAAAGAAAACTTGGAGAGAGGAGAAGGAAGGGGTGGAGAGGGACAGGGAAAGAGCATTATGTGGTTTAAATTTAAGATGGAAATTCTGGCTCATTGTAGTACTAGTAACTTGACACCAAGTAAGCAAGTGGAGTAAGTGCTCATGCCAGGGCCCTGTTACTCTGAAGAGATGATTGCCCACCAAGAAGAGACATCTTGAGCTTCAAGGAATGAGCCTTTCAAACATGCAGATGTGATCAAGGGGGACATACATAACCCAATCTAGAGAAACATTAGTAACCCTGAAGGAATAGCTGGAAGATAACAATAACAAGCTGATGCTATATACTGCACATGTAATAATTTGCCTGCATATCACAATTCAGCTTTTAGGAAAGCTGTTTCCAACAACATTATGTCATTGCAACTTGATTTAATTAGTTAAAATAATGACTTTGTTTCTAAAGTTCCAATAGAAGAGCTCCATCCAATAATATTCAAAAGAACATATGAGCCCAGAAAAATGCTGATTGATCTTCAAGTCATTTCTGTGGAGGCTGCTCAGAGAGGGAAACTCAACTGGGATCCCCCAAAGAGGGGCTATAGAAATGACACCTCAGCAGGTATCATTACAATATCAGAAACCTAAACTCGCCCATGTATTCTTTCTTAAGGCACAGAATGATAACCATTTGCATGTGTCCTCTGATCACTGACCCCAGACAAAGCGATCCAAATAACTTTAATTCTAGCTCCTTGGTGCTGAGTGGTTCTCAGGTTCCATCTTGTATGAGTCATTCCTTATTGCCCTATTGACTGTCACGAGGGGCTGACTTCCATTGATTCCTGTGATTCAAATTCTTAAATAGCTAGACAAGCAGAACTATGTTTGGACCCCTGATATTATTAGGCACAACAGAAGAAATAGCAAACAATGAAAGAAAATGTGTATCCCAAGTTTTCCTCCTTTACTGTCTACCTTAATTTTTTCTGCTTCTATTCCCTTAGGACAGAAGTGTCCTCTTCTTCTTACATTTTCTTACATCTTTAAATGACCTAGAGAGTTGACTTTAGCAAAGGCCAAAGAACACCTCACACTTCTGGTATTACACGGGTATAATAGCTTGGGATAAGTTATGTAAGAATTCAGTGAGGCTTTTTTATTTCAAGAAAGAGAAACTTAGTTGATACCAATTCAAGAGCAGAAACAACTAGAATGCCAGGCTGACTGTTTTTCACCACCCTTCATCCTCACAGAGCATCCCTACTGGTCTGGGAGGGTCTGTACCCTTCTCATGCTTCCTGACTACTTCACACTCATTTCCATCTGGGGCTCCTGCCTATATCACAACCCTTCCTCATCGGATTCCACCTTCAAGAATATAAGCCAGGATCTCTCAAGAAAATGAGTCGGTGTTGGTGACACCTTGGCTTGATCTTCTGTAGCTAATGAGTATGTCTGTAAGAACTATCACATTATAAGAAACTGGCATATGGTACAATCCCTTCACTTGGAAAATGGTTGACTCATCAGTCTCATGTTCTTCCAGATTTCATATTTCCCCTTCTCACTTTCCATATAAATACCTATTGATTTATTGGGGTATCTTGAAATGCTTATCAAAGTCAGGGTCACAAATAAGAAATTCCCAATTTAGGGTAACAGTGTTAGACAGTTTAGTAAAATAGCATGAGAATTCCATGTTATTCTAAATAAATATTATCTGGTGTTGAATTCCCATGAAGTGCCAAGTATATAATAAATGCTAAATATATAAGAAACAAGGGAAGGCACCAATCCATTATTAAATATGGATGCTATATATTATTATTCATTTCAGAGAAATCCCCACATTTGTTTGTTTGCTTGCTTTCAGACATTGTTACGGGCTCACTTACGATTTCATTTCTTCACCCATCTGGCCAAATTGTACCATTTCCTGCAGGTTGACCAGAAGCACAGACTCTTTTGGAAAACCATTTTGAGCCACCTTGGACATACCAACAACTGCTTTTTTCAATACTCTGTTTACTTATTTACTCACTTAATTGTATACCATGTGTATTATTATTTAAACAAATGTCAGAGTATATTTTGTAAATTATTTAATGATAAAATTTTATCATCCTTCATCTATCACAGCAAAGGGCACATACAGATTATTTAATGAACACATGCTAAATCAATTCATATTGCAATTAAGATGTAAGTGTGCACTTGTGAAATTGCCAGATAAAAATAAATCTAGACTTAAGTGAGGAAGGACTTTATTAGAAAAGACAATTGCAATAAGGGAAACATGTTGACCTCAGTCTCTGCAAGCAACTCCAAATCAAGCATGGGTAGTCTTTCTGTTTTAAGGAGTGTAAGCAGGGCTACAGAATTTTGTGGGGCAGGGAGCCCTTGATAGGCCTGACGGACAGTCTGACTGAGGTTTCACTGGAATGCTTTCTCTCCATGGTCAGCAGGTTCTGCATTCTCAAGATGAAAGTTAAGGGGGAATTCTATGTCCCTTAGTACTTGCTTAAGCTTGCAGACTAGCCAAAGTTCAGGGCCCTGTGGGGAGTAGGGAAGCCAGAGCTGGGTTTGGCCAAGCCAAGTCAATGGGTAAGTTATGGGTTATTGTGAACACACAGAGCTATAGTCCAATATATCCAAGGACATGAGCCGTCAAGCACTCATCATGCCAAGGGAGCAAGTACTCCCTGCCAAAATATGATAGCAAGGCAATTGGATGAAGAGATAACATGTTTAAATATTTTGACCCATTATTCAGCCAAAGCCTGCCACAATTTTATTTTAAAATCCATAATCACTGCATGTGGACAATTTTCAATATGCAATGATATTTTCATACTTTATTATAATATTTGCAACAATCTAGTTTACATATAGTCATTTTTGTATTGTAGTTATAGTTAATGTTTTTTGAAGCATTAGTAATTTTTTCAATGTTAAACTATGAGTAAGTAACTCTTTAAAAGAAGGAATCTAACATATAGATCATTTGAACTGTTTTAATAACTCTTACTACAATAGAATCAGTCACCATAAAAGTACATGTCATAAAAACATATGTGATAGAAAAGGTAGTGATTTGTGTTACAGATCTACCCTCTGCCCCCTCTCATGGGAAGGAGCTGATCTGTTGAAGAACAGGTTTTTCCTTTAATATTACCCAGTGTTTTGAACAATACTTTCAGCTGAAAAAGTCAGAAACTATATAATGTAAAAATGTGTGCTTACAGTTATTTATATATGTATCTCAAGTAAAGAACATCATCAAGGCTTAGGTGATGATCATTCCTGAAAACTATGCAAATGTGTTCAGCAAACATTGGCTTTTCTATCTTTCCAAATATGAGCTATCTTGTCTTCACTGTATGGATAGAATAAAGTTCATGATGTGTTGTTTAAACTGAATTTCTTATTAGCAAAATGTAATTGTGGTGTAATAAATGTTTTTAACATTAAAAATTATTTCAAAAACCAGAAGCTCACAATCACATATATTTTAGTTTCTAAGCTGCAGCACCTTTTGGTGTTTCACTTCTGCTGATGCATACCAACAAGTCCTAGTTTGTATTTCTTTTCTCTTGTTAATCTGCCTACTGTCAGTTTATGTCATAGACTGATCTATAGAACCTAGGAGGGTAGAAGGGATAATCAAGCTTAAATGGGCTCATCAGGATGGCCTTTATCCAATCTAATTTGTATCCTTATAAGAAGAGGAGATCAGAGCACAGACACACACACAGTGTTGACCATGTGATGATGCAGGGAGAAGAGGGCTGTCCACACCAAGCAGAAAGGCCTCAGAAGAATATGACCCTGCTGACACCTTGAGTTTTCCACTTAGGAGGAAAGAGAGAAGGGTGGTAAAGGGTTTGATGAAAATCACATATGAGGTGGGAACTTACAGATGAATTCATTTAAAAATGATCAGAAAACCATTACAAGTGATGATCAAAACTATGAACAGTAAAATAACAACAAATTTACAACTATCAACAACTGAACTTAAAACAAAAACAAGAATGAACTAAGTAAACAACTAAAACAGGAACAAATTCACAGAAATAGAGATCACATGAAGGGTTATCAGTAGGGAGAGGGAGATGTGAGAATGAGGGAAAAGGTATAGGGAATAAGAAGCACAAATGGTAGGTACAAAACAGACAGGAGGAGGTTAAGAATGGTATGGGAAATGGAGAAGCCAAAGAACTTATATGTGTGACCCATGGACATGATCTAAGGTAGGGGAATAATGGTGGGAGAGGGTAGAAGATGGAGGGGAATAAAGGAGAGAGAAAAAATGGGACAACTGTAATAGCATAATCAATAAAATATATTTAAAAAAATAGGATTTAGCAAAATACAGTGGAAAACCATCATTGGAAAAATTACATCAATACCCTCCATGATTCAAGACTGCAAAATAAACCATAATAATAAGTTATCCTAATATATTTTAAAAAGTAAAAGGAAAATAATGAACAAGTTTGTTTGAGAGCCACAGCATGCATGTTAGGGCTATAACTATCGGCAGGGCATGGCCTTGTCCTAATCCTGAGAGATCTCAGGCCCATCAGGAGATCCCATTGCAGTTCTTATTTTAAGGATGTCAGTGCATATGAAGATTTTATTTGTTTAGTTTTTGTTTTGTTTAATAGATGTAGGATGAAGAAAGGCTCACTCCTCTCATGTTCTCACAGGCTCCTATTGGGGAGGGATATTTCAGATGTTCTGGAAGGGAAACAGGGCAGCTTGGAGAGTGGGCATGCCAATGACTGTGTCAGAGAGCATGACCTGCTTCCTTTCTTTCCTTTCCTTGACTTTCCTCAACTTTCCTCATGCCTGTCGTTAGCTTTCTGGGTATCTCCCTCAGAAGCCTTCCTCTATGCTCTGATTGTACATTGATCTTTCTTGATGAGTCTAACATGGTACTAAAAATGTAGTTCACAGCTCTATTCCCTGCCTTCTTTCACACAGTGAGTTGATCCTTCAATAACCTGTTGGGTTGTGTGTGTGCTTGTATGTTTTTATCACCTTCTCTATATAATTAATCAACAGTTTTTATTTATTCAATTACTAGTCTTTGGAACTCAATTGATTTCTTCTTGAACTGGTCAGCAGTTCTTGGTAGAAGAAAGGACATATTCTCCACGTTAGATAGGTTGACATTTTCCTCAAAGTGTTCAACCATATATAAGGCATGGCTGATAAGTTAGACAGCAGGGCTTTTACCCCACCATCGATACTCTTCAGTGGTTTCTGTGTGTTTATTTTCCTGACATGCTGACAAAGGGTGTTCATGAATCCCATTGGTGGCTGTCAGGGCAATTTGTATTTTCTTGTTGGGAAACTCCATATCTCTCTCTGTTTGTGTTCCTGAGCAGGACTCTCTGACCTAACTTTTTAATAGAATTTCTGCCAAATTCAACTTGTTGGAATGAATGATTTACTATTCTAAGCATAAATGTTAACAAATTGTGGGGTGAAGCTACACTTTCAAGACATTTGCCAAGAACATGTTTATAACATGAAGTCTCTCTCTTAGACTCCGCCCATAAGGGCCTCTAGGGAAAAGCTACATTTTCTATCTGGAACCAATTTAGAATTAAACGTGGGACTGGAATGCACATCTCCTAGTTTAGCTAGTTATTTTCCTCTTTCTAATAATATAAATCCATTATTATTTCAATGAAGAGCAAAATGAATTCTCAAGTGGTTCCTGACAACTCCCAACTCCTAAAAATATATTTTGTTCTAGCCCAATTTTAGGTCAAACAAATAAAGTTGACTGTGTTAACAATTTTAAAAAAAGCAGGGAGGGGAGATCTATAATTGGATTGGGTTCAAGGATCTTTTTAACTTGTTTGTGCTCATAGTTATATGTATTAGGGGGAGTATGTAAGGTCCAGGGCAATTACTGAATTTTGTTGATAATAGAGAAGAAAAAAATCCTTTCGTGAACAAAAATATTTTAAAAGCATCTGCTATTATAAGCTTGTTACTTGGTTTTTCTTATAGAAAGAGGTTGAGAATGCAGGAAGCAAGAAAACACAAATTTTACATCATTTTCTTTCCTTTGAAGAATTTCTTAAGATGTACAGGTAGAAAAACTTATTCCTCCTTCTCCCCTCTTTTAATTTTTTATCTGTTTTTTATTCTATGTCACAGAATAAAATATACTTAACTATAGTTTTCTTACTAATAGTTTGAAATTTAGCTCCCCCCTTTGAAAATAAATGTGGAATTTTTGAATAATAAATGAATTAGAAGGGGAAATTTATTGACAGCAAACAGCAAGGAAACTTATCATCATTACTTAAGCTCACAATATAGTTTATCACCTTTGAACACAGATTACTAATAATTTGTTTCCCAGTGATCAACTGCACTTCTTACTCAATTATATGTCTTTTATGACTTGAATATGAAATAACAATTATACAATAACAATCAGTTCCAGCACTCTGTTAATAGTTCCCAGATTTTATCTAAAAGGGTACATACATGAAAAATGAGAAACTCAGCTCTCTGGGAATATGGAGTTTTTCCCACCTAAATCCTGTTGCTGTATTCACAGCAAGATGGTGTCACTCTCCATTTCTATTTACTTCCTACACTAATAGCAGCAGCCAAGAAAAATAAAAGGACAGCATTCTTACAGTTTATTTTTAAAAAGCACAGTGTTCCCCAGAAGTGTCACCCTACCCCCTACTTATTATTTCCACGCTATTCTTTTTAAGCTTTGAAAAAAGTGCCCAGTTTGAGGCCCCTGCTGGAAATCAAACGCATCTTTTGGCCTGGCCCCCCGCTGGCTCATTCCTATCCCCAGCCTCGCTGAGGGTGATGTCATCCGGACACGCAGAAACTCAGTGAGACACTGAAGCATCTTTTGTTTGGACGGCCGGGCCCACAGTTCCCCAGTGGAGGGAGACGGGGTGGCCTCGGCATTCTGTGGTTGGATGACTTCCCACACTGAGCATGATTTGAGAGATATCCCAGTAGGACATGCAGCTCAGGATTCCCCTGTGTGACGCCCAGTCACTGTATTTGTTTGTTCCATTTCCATAATCTTACACAAACAAATATTATAATAAATACCTTTTTCCCCTCCCTTGACCCCCACCCTTGCCTACTTGGCACATGCTGGCTGCACTGTCTGAACATCTGAACCCTGGCAGATCCGAGTCTGTGCTGCGCAGCACAGCTTAGCTTCCTCCCCCGCGGGCCTTTGCTGGTTGCCCTGTAGGTGCTGCCCTCTCTCCAATCTGCTTCTGCTGTTTTAAAAACATTTTTTTTGGAAAGGATGTAACCTGTTTCTTAGAAAATTCATCCTCAGATTGAGAATGATGAGGTTCTCGGAGACCTGCCTTATAGCAGGGACCACAGGAAAGAGAGGAACCATAGGTTTTAAGTGTGATAACTGTGGAAGGAAATATTTGTTATATCCAATGAATATGAGAAATAATGACAGACCTTGAGAGGCAGGTACTAATATCCTTCAGTGAGGTATGAAGAGGTTAAGTGGCCTACAGAGACTAAAGTTTCCCCCAGCTAATGCTTTGCTCAAAGCACCCAAATGATACAGTTAACTGACAAAACCTTCAGATGTAAAAGGGATTTGCTTTGTTTCTCATTGAGATTGGGTTTTGTTGTTATTCTTTCAACTGGAAAATTATTCCTATTGAAAATTTTCAATCATTACACATAAAAAAGATATTTAGCAAGGACTGTTCAGCACTTGGAAGCTGTGAAAACCTACTTTCACTCTCAAAACATCTGTACCCCCCAGTGGGGTTTTGGCTTTCTCTACTATACTTGCCTCCCAGTGTAAACACAGGAGAATGGCAACTTCCCATCGACACTGTGGTGCATAGCTACAGTCTTGGGAAGAAATGAGTAAACACATTACTGAACAGCAGCATGAAAGAACATACACAATTGCCTGGTTGTTTCATTTAAAAGCATAGGGAATTAGTTGATTGTGTTCATGTAGATTTGGGTTCACATACTTCCTACACACACACACACACACACACACACACACACACACACAAAACACATGCTGTTTGGCCCAAAAGTACAGTGGCTCTAACCATTCAATCAATAGATATAAACAAACAAACAAAAAGCATAGTCTAAACTTCATGATAATCATGATCAATGCATGCATACTGGTAAATGTCCCTTTAATTTGTTGGAATGAATGGAGCTAAAGGGAAAGTAATATTTATTGACCTTGTTATGCACTGGGAACAAAATTTGTCTATTCAATCTTTTAGTCAATAAACACATACAAATATCTTTAAGAATAAATTTCTCTCCCTATTTTAATAGAGAGAAGTATTGGGCTCAAAGTAATGAGTAGCTTACCTGAGATCAGGTAGATTTATGTAACATATTTATATTATATTGATATAGCTCAATGTAGTACATATTGATGGAAGGAACAGATAGTGGACTGAATTCACATGTTTTATGCTGCATAGGACCAATTATATTTTGCTCTGATATGGTGACTATCTAAGCTTTCTTTCTTTATAATTTACCAGTCATTACATTAGCTAGAAAAAAAAAAAACAATTTAATAAAGCTTATCATATTTAAAATACTCTAAGTTTTAGGTGTTTTAATATGAGCATGTATTAATTTTACAATTTAAAAATGTTTTAAAATACCACATGTTTTTAGGTTATGGGTGTTAACTTTACATCTTTTAGTTTTACATAGTAAACTGTTTCTGTAGTTAATTCATTTTATGACTATATTTTGTAAATTCTAACTTTGCCATATGGTGAAGGTGAAATGAATATCTTGTTATCCTTGCAGAAGAACGAGTAACAAAAGGATTGAAAATGAAGATCACATGTATTTGATTACCCTTTTAATAATCTATCTAAAAAAGAACTAATATTGGTTTCATTAGATGGTTTTGTATGTTATGACCAAAGCCATTATTACTTCAGAATTTCAACAAACAATGGAACTGTCACAAAACAGAATTCAAGCAAAGAACTGTTGATTCAGATTCTGTGTGAGCTAACCAGAAAAATTATTAAAAAATAGAATGTGTAAAGGACATCTAAAAATATATTGTGATAAAATTAGGAATTCTTAATGAAAGAAGGACATAATGTAATGATACATTGAATTCAAGAAGACTAAATGATGAATAAAAAGAAAGGAGGGAACTCTGAGGTGTACTTCGTGAAAGGAAACTTTCTCTGCATCATTGAGATTCTATCTGGGATTGCCTAGGAGCTGAGACCTGTAATGGTATAAAGTATATTAATTTTAGGTACTCAAGAGCTTATCCACCAATTCCCTTTCTCATCTTCTTTCTCCTGCACCATCATCCTGCAACCTGGTTCTTCTCAGTAAAATGATAAAGGGATCTAATTCATCTTATAGTAGAACAAAAGGGGATATGCACATTCACTCAGGGTTCCCTTTGTGGCAGTCATTTTAAATTCTATATCATTGTTTTTTAGATAGATTATTAAAAGGTAATCAAACATATGTGATGTGATGTGATGTGATGTGATGTGATGTGTGTGTGTGTGTGTAAAATATTTAGCAGCAAAACAGATCCACAATAATGTAATGGCCTCCCCAATTTACACATGAACCAGTCAAGGCAGATCTTTAAAGACTTTCTTTGTCACCATCAAGGTAAGCAGTATAGATAGCCTTAGAAAACAATTCTATCTTTTTCTCCAGTGCTCAAGCTCATTCTATCATGGCACCCGATTCAACATAAATAATTTAATATAGAATTTCTCAGAGTCATACAGAGAGAATAATATTTAACCAAAGGGAAAGAATTTTTCCGAATGAAAGTTTAGTCTTTGTGATAGCAATCTGGTTGGACAGTCAGAGGTTTCAAAGCACTTTTCATACAAATCATATGTCACTTTATACTCCATCAGTTAAAAAAAAACTTGAATCTCCTTTATACTCTTTAAATATACAAAAAATCTCAAAGATGTTATATTAGTGTGTGTTATATCTATCAATATGTACTGTATTAAAATTAAAACTGAGAACTTAAAAATATTTAAGAATGAATTTTAAAATCACCATAATAAAATCATTATAAGTTAACATGACTAACCTTTTAATAAATGAAACTATTTTCCAAATTATAAGAAAGTTTAGTAAGGAGTCTAATACCATTTTATATGTTTGCAAATCTCTTAAATAATAGAAGAGCTGGATTTTCATATCTGCTTCAGCACCCTACCTCTCAACTGTGTTGTTTTTGTTCAAGTATGTGAAGAAAATCCTACCCCCAGTGACATATGATCGGAATACAAGAGCTATTTTGATAGCTAATTCACATACTTGTTGATATCCTTCTTTGATACTATGCTAACTCAACAAGTGGTCTTTCAAAGATTTTCTTCTGATATGGAAAATGAAACCATATCCATGAGCTATTCATACTCTTTTAACCTGAAAATCCACCAGCCCTGGATTGACCATTTATAAAATATTGGCTCACTGACTTACAAAGATGTTCCAAGTGATGAACTATTTCTCTATACAATTTCAAAAAGACTGCATTTGTTAATATGAACATGGACTTCATCAGAAAAGCTTCAAGTATTGAAAAAGTCTTAAATTCACAGTATCATATATACATTTTCCAGTATTTTAATTTTCACTTGAAAACTCTAATTTTGTCATTGGCCACAAATACTATCAGCTGTTCTTTTTGAAGTGACAGGCTGATTTCATTCACTTTTTTCCGTTTTAAAATCCTTTTTTAAATTTATTTTTACTGTATTTTTCCATTACCATTTGTCCCCCTTACATCCTCTTCCACCTCCATCCCCCTGCCCTGCTCCCTGCAATCACCGCACTCTTGTCCGTGTCCATGAGTCCTTTTCTCTTTTTATCAATCCCTCCACCCCTAACCTCCCCGAGCTGTCAAGTCTGTCTCTATTTTGCTTCTTATTCACTTTTCAGAAAATGTCTATTAAATACTCAAGACTGAACATCCATACATTTGTCTGTAAGTCCTTCTCCAAGTAAAACTGTTGTCACACTGGGAAAGCGGTGTGTGGAGACTGCAGCTCAGTTGCCAGGTCCTTTTCCTCCAGACACCCACTGTGCTGCGGCACAGCAGAAGTGCTTCATTCATACATCCAATTTTTTATTCCAAAATAATGAAAGACTCGTATTCAAGATTAAGATTTAATAAGATTAATGTTTTGTACAGCTTCATCAGGGGCATTCTTAAATACAGCTGTCTATTTGTCTGTGAGTTCATGGCAGTGAAGAATTCAATGACTGCCAATACAGTTTGGTGCCACTGTCTTGACTTTGAATGTTAGTGAAAAGTTATAAAAACACAGTGGCAAGTGCTCAGTGTCTGTTTTTGAATGAATGAATGAATAAAAAATATGTATGTATCTCTTCCAGGTATCTCACAGAGTTGTTGTGGGGCAGCAAGAAAAAAATGTTTTGTGAGAGACAAAAAAAATAAATGTGAATTACTTTGAAGTTATCACAGCTAGCCCATTCTACCTTCTTTCAGTAATGTTCAGAATATATCTGAAATCAAAATTATCTTATTTTGTGCCATTTATTTGCTTTACATGTTCTCCCTTACCTACCCCTTCTGTCTGCATTTGCCTGCGTGGGCTGAAGTATCTGTCCTAATTACTTCATGACTTGTTTTGAGCATTGAGTGAATTCAGAACTAGAGGCCGCCCTTGCCACATCACTTTGGAACTAGTTATTGAATGCAAAATGTTGTGTGATCTTAAAAAAAGTGATGATGAAAAATAAAACTGGAATTGTGGGGTTGGAGAAAAGGATTAATAAAAATTGAGACATCTGAAGTGCTACTTAAGACATAATACTCACAAAGCCCAAGGGGTGTGACCGCATGGATGGTGATCAGTGCTGGAGGATGTATGTGTGGGTGATTATACCTGGGGGTATCCGTCAGGGGCAGACCAAATAGAGACAACCTAGACATGTTTATTTTGGCATTTGATGCAGAACAATTATGGAGAAATGGTAATACGTTCCAACCATTATTTCATGATGCTTACTCAGGTGTGGATGATGGATTAGAGACAATGAAAGAAAATGAATTCTATACATAAAAGGATGAAGGTCTGAGTAAATGAAAAAAATATAAGGTGTTTTGGCTTAGACAGAAATTATTTTTGTGGACTGCTGAAAAACAAATACTACTGTAATAGTCTTCCTAGCCTATATAGTAACTAGTTCGTTTAAGGCATTGAACTTACAAGCCTGTCTACATACATCTGGACACAGCTCTGAAGGTTTCTTTTTTGCTTGGGAAGTAGAGGAAACACATGTAACAGTTACTGCTCACAGAACAGATTCTCCCAGAAGACAAATGATTTGGGAATCTTGTGTCTTTTCAGCAAAAACCCCAATTTATTCACTAACCAGTGAGAAGTACATTCCATGCCTATTTTCAACTCCTTCAAAAAACAGCATCAATCATTGCAGATTGTGAAGCTTTGTACCTCGGAGTCGTAATTCTTGCTTGTTGTTAGCCCAATGCGTTCTCTGGTTGGATGGAGAGCTGTCCTGATTAGCACAACACTTCACAGCATGGCTCCAGCTTCAGATCACTGTCAGGCTCAGAATAATTGTAGCAGCTATTTTTAAAATGCTGTAATTAAAAATAGCCTTGCAATAGGATTGCTGATTGTCCCAATGCTTTTCCCTTTTAGACATTCATCAATATTGCTGTTTAGATGACATGCATAGTGCTTTCATGATTATAATATTTTAAATATTTAATGTTTATTGTTTGGCAAGCATCGGGCATTGGAATGAAGATTTCAAAGCCACTGTCTTATAACATTTAAGGTTCACATAAACCCTTGGAGGTTGCAAATGAGGAAAGTTGATTTGCAGAGGTTAGTTAATTTACCTGAGTACCCAACTAAGTGATGGAGCCAGAACTACACTCAATCTTAATTCCGGTGACGATGTATGTCCTTCTTAAGAAGATATTTCTACTATTTATAACTAAGTATGTGTCAAAATGTGGTTGAAATAAAGTTTAAATTTCAAGAACATAGCATACATAGTTTGACATAATTTTACTTTGAATAAAGTTAATTATATTTACATGTATTCAATGGGTTAAATCAGCATTATTAATAATAAAAGAGGCTATTTAGACAGTTACTGAGCACCTGCTATGTGTCAGGCACTGTGGGAAATTACTTTTGCCTCTTTCATCTCACTTACCATTTATGTAGTAGAAATCTTTGTCAGTGTTTTGCAAATTAGAAAACCTACCTGCCATTGCTCACAACAGAGCCAGGACTAGAACTCAGACACCAAGTCTCTGTCATGAAAAGTAATACCAGTATAAGCCACTGTAGGAACTGATTTTATTCTAGTCAACTGAGAAGTGAGTACATTTCTTGTTTTACCTCGAGTATTTAAGAAGAGAAAATCAGGATGAAGGTTTTGTGTCAGATGAAGTATTTGATAGTAAGGCATCTATGAAAATATGAATCTATTCTTTGCTTAGCTTTGAGAATAAGAATTTACATCTTTGTAAGATTCCTCATCTCTGGCCTTAAACCTTTTTTTAAATGTGTTTCTTCTGATAATCCTCTGAGAATTATTCTGAAAGTCCTTAGATATCAGAAAAAAAGTGTTAAGAGCCTCACACTCACCCATTTTTTTAAATTTTGCTTTTATTTAAACTCTGACCTTCAGGAAATCTGGTCACATTTCCGGGGGCAGTCTCTTCTGTGAAGTGAGCTAAGAACAGCTGCCACACAGTGAACTCCCAAGGGCAGGACCTCTCTGCTTTCTCCTGCTCATACCACAGCCTCAGAACAGTTAGAACAGTACCTGGGAAATAGTTTGTCTATGTTTTTCCAAACAGATCAGCACTCTCCTAGGTGGTATAAAGGGGTAAGGCCAGAATAGGATAAATGACAACATAAAAAGACACTTGTTCAAAATTTTACTAAAAAATCTGGGAAAATAATTATTTTTTATTGTAAAGAAGGATCACATTGTTGAGAATTAGAATGCAAAGCATACAACTTTACAACATGAAGATTTAAAGACATAGATAGGAATGTAGCTTCTCAGTCTTTATCCTTTTATTGAAATCCACAATCTTATTATCAGGAGAAAGCACAGAAACATCTTACTCCATAAAGAGGAGAAAGATGGGCCTTGCATTTAGTCTTTTATTTTCAAGTCCTTGAGAAACCAGTACACTAGGTAATTTAAATGGCCACTTACCACATATCTTTTTAACAACAAATGCTTTATTATTATTATTTTACAATTAGATTTATTAGGGTGACATTGGTCGATAGACTTCTATAGGTTTCAAGTGAACATTTCTATGATACATGATCTGTATATTGCATTGTGTGCCCACCACCCAAAGTCAAATCATCTTCTGTCACCTTATATTAGTCCACCTTTATCCTTTACTACCTACCCCCCCCCTTCCCTCTGGTAATCACAATATTGATGTCTGTGCCCATGAGTTTCAATTTTGTATTCCACACATGAGTGAAATCATATGGTTCTTACCCTTTACTGACTGATTTATTTCCCTTAGCATAATATTCTTAAGGTCCATTCATGTTGTCACAAATGGCAGCATTTCTTCTTTTGTTATGGCTGAGTATACACATTTTATTGAACTAAGACTTTGAGTATTACTTGCTATTATTTATCCTTAAGTAACTAAAAATAACAGTGTATTGAAGTATAATGTGGTAACTTTTTAAAAAATTACCTCTAAAATAATGTTTTGGTTGTTGAACTCAAACTAGAATTGAAAACTTCTGGCAGTATTAGTTTTTTTTTGCTGCATAATAAATGACCACAAGTTTAGCAGCTTGAAATGCCATACATTCATTAGCTCTCAGTCTGAAAGGCTGGCTTAGCTGCAGTTTCTGCACAGAGTTTCACAAAGCCAGGGGTTTACCAATGAGAAAACCAACCAGAAGATCCTAAGTCTTATTCAGGTCAGATAGACAAAACATGGTAGGGACTCTCTCATTCATCCAGTTGGCCTCTGCAACGTGCTGCAAGTGATCCATGTTCTTGGATGGGAAAAAGAAATAAGTTAACAGCTAAGTTAATGATCACTGCATCTGCAATAAGCACACCTCACAGTAACCCCCAAGGCACAAAAATTAATTTCATCCAGTTTGTTGTTGAGCAAAATTAAATTCAGATTGAGAAACTCACTGGGCACCTGATGATGGGTTGTCACTTACAATGTTGAAAGAGGTCTCCGAATGTACATCTTAATTTTGCTTCATGTAGGTTTTTCATTTTATTCACCAGAACATAAAACGTTACTGATAGATATTACATATATGCAAATGAAGTACACTGAAATTTTCAGGAAGAAAGTGAAAAATGAGAAATAGAAATTTCTTCCCATTGGTTAAAATTATACAAGTATTGGTGCTATTTATAGAACTTGGTCTCTGTTGGGTGCCTTCCTCCCCTCTAAAAAGAATGGAGTGGATGTGGATTTGGAGAAGATTTTGTTATACAAAGCCTTCAGCCACAACGCTAAATTTCCAAGAAAATAACCAGCAAGAAATGGGATAGTAGCACTAGTGACAAAGACCACACCAGGCCTTTTCATGATGCCATTCCTTTTTTGCTGCTACTTTTATACTATCATCCCTTCTATTGTTAATAGTGCCCTGACTGACACATACATTTTGTAGACTTATGCTTCATATACTCAATATATTGTTTATAATTCTATCTACAGGATATAAATTATTTGCATTTTGCTACATTCATCTACACTAAAAATACTTGCATACACAAGTGTACTCTAAGGAAACATGGAGGGCTGTTCAGGGTATACAAGGAATTTAAGAATCTTTCTACTCAATTCTGGGTATCTTCAGAGAAATCTCTTCTTATCTTATTTTAATTAAAAATCACATACTGTTCTCTGAATATCTGGATCTTCAAGACCATCACTGAAAGCTGGAGGACAAAGAGGAGCTCTACCCAGAGTCTCAGAAGAAGAATGACCTTACCAACATCTTGATTTCAGAGTTCCAACTTCCTGAAATAAGGATAAATTTCTGTTGTTTTCAACCACCCAACTTGTGGTAACTTGTTATGGCAGCCCCAGGATATTAATACAAATATCAACGTTACAAAGTTTTTTTTTTTTTTTGCTTCAGTGCCTTTACTATAGAGTACTCAAAAATAAATCATGAAATTAAAGAAGAAAGGCATAGCTCAGTAAACTCTCAAACAAGAAATCATGAAAAGTAGAAAAACCCCATAGCTCCATTCCATGAACTCTCAAGTCAGGTTGAAAAGTTTTGAAGTTACCTGCCATCTGTGGATCTTCTCTCTCCTCCTCCATCAAGTCATGGAACTCTTCAGAAAAATAGTATATATATATATTAAATATGTTGAAAATCTTAATTGACCCCCTTTGGAAGTAGCATCTGATGGTTTCTGAACATGGAATGATTAAAACCAAGCCATCTATTTAACTCAAATAGCTGCCCTTCTAAAGAAAAATATCACTGGTGCAAGAGTAGTATCAATTCAGTAAATCATTCAAATACTTTTAAAAATTATTGCCATTTTAACAAGATTACATTTCTAACTTAAGAAGTTGAAAATACACATTTTCTATTTTAGAGAATATCTAAACTAAAGTTGATATTTGAAGTGATGGTATCCAGTTTGTCCTGAAAGTGTTCAGACTTGCAGCTATTAACTAAACATAATGAGCTATTTATCCAACTGCTCCTCTTGGACTAAAGGCTAGTATATGAGTTAAAAAAAAAAAAGAAAGGAATTCTGTATTCTTGTGTTCTGTCTCCAAAGTCATCAGACAGTGTGTTTTATATTAGATGTTAAATTCTTCCATTTAAAATAAAATAAATATAGTTATGACTAAAAAAGACAATGGCATGGGGCATATTGATTATCTAAGTCATTCTCTAAACCAGTCAAATTTACTGCTATTGTGTATTTTAGATCCTTAGCCATCACAGGAGAGTAGGCCTGGTAGAAAGCTCTTTCTAGGAGGGAAGTGATGTCTCTTTAACATTTCTCCATTCTAGTATCTCCATTTATTATTTATTAAGTGCAAAATTTAGCAGGACAACCTGAGCCAAACATTCAACTCATTTGCATGAAACTAGGCTCCTTTATAACTTTATTCCTTCTGAGAAAATTATAAGAAGCCAAAAAAATCCTTTAGAAATGAAATAGCTGACACATCACATTTATTAAAGCTGCAAAACCTTCAAAGTAGATGACTTATGATATTTCATCCTTAATAATAGTTTTTGCCAGAATGGTGCTGTACTTGGAAAGGATGATTAACAGAGTAGACACTCGGGTTTAAAGGCAGCTTGCTACTAATTCATTCCAAAATAAGTTTGGATTTGCTAACAAGAGAAAGGAACACAACAAGAAGACATTTTCAAGTCATCTTTTTTTCTAACGTCTATTTTCAGTGTAAATCCAAAAGCCCATACAAAATCTAAATAATTCCCAAGCGATTTTTAAATAGGAAATCTGGAATGTTGTAATAAAAATATGAATGCTTTGCCATGAGCCTACAACACTTTCAAACGTAAGACTGCATTCTCATCTAAATTGATACAATAGGTAAAGCAAAGTGAGTAAAAAATTGTTTAATGCACGCAATTACCCCTAATTCTAATAAGTGGTTCTTAATTTGTAGTGTAAAAGGAGAGCTATAAGAAAAAAATTGAAACTGTAAAATTGTGTTAACATGCAACTATTGAATACAATGGGTGCTGGATAGCTGATATGCTTTTCTAAAACACAGACCATGATTAATAGGACAAATTATGCTAATGATAATGCTGAAATTGGCTCTGTTGACTTTGGGACAAAGCATTTAATGACAGTGTTGGGCAAGTGAGACTGCTCTAAGATCACTTCCAGAGGAAGCAAGATTGTTGGGAATTATCCTTGTCTATGAATACAGTGTATTTCCAAACCACATGGACTTATCCCTTAGAGAATGCAAGGTATCAAGATGGCAAGAACAAATATTTGCTCTAAAAATGCATAAACAGAGGAACTGTCCTCAAAATGATAAGTTATGGTAGATTTGGAAAACTAAGAGTTCTAGAATAAATTTAATTTTAAATTACAATAGATGAATGACTTTACTTTGGGCAAAGATGAAGCAATATGGACCTGATGTATTCTTCATAAAACAACTAAAAACCAAAGCAAATATATGAACACTGAACTTCAAGAAATAAAGGAAAGTGGTCTCTGAAAGCAGGAGAAAATGAGGTGAGCCCTGTGGTTGCCCCAGGTTTCTTCATGAGCAAGTTTGAGTGAGCTGCAGAGGACCAAGCACAGTGTAGTGATTTCCCTGGGCTGAAGAGACAGAGTTGAGATTTTAGGGAGTCCAATGTGAGTCTATGAGGCAGTGTAATGAAGTGGAGAGAGCAGTTCATGAGGGATACCGGAGGTCTGCAGAGATGCCTCCTGGAATCTCCAGCTGAATGTGGATGAGCTCATACATGTAAGAAAACTACATGGAAGGAGGATAGGAAACAATCCTTAGAGTGAAGACAGAACAAGGAATAGTGTATGTTCCACCACTGAGAGGGGGAAACTTCATATCCATGGCCATCAGATTGCATTTTCAAAAGGTATTGCCTCAACAGTGGAGCAAAATTATATTAGACTAAAGGCTACTTAACAGAGATCAGAATAAGACCTCTAGAGGATCCAACTCTTTGCATGTTATTTACTTGCCTTCCAGAACAAAGGTCAAGAATATTATAGGAATAAAATAATAGCCAGGATCCAATAAGATAAAATTCACAATACCCGCCATCTGACAAAAAATAGTGGGCATGCAAAGAAGCAGGAAAATATGATCCATGTCATGGAGAAAAAAATCTACCAGTAGAAATAGATGCAGAGGAACAAGAAATCCAGAGGAACTAATAATGACTTTAGCAAGGTTACAGGACATTAATTTATACAAATCGATTATATTTAAGAGCTAGAATGACAAAACTCCTAGAAAAAAATCTACTGCATAAGCTTCATGATAGTAGATTTGGCAAAAGTTTCTTAGCTCTGACTACAAAGGCACACACATGAAAGGAAAAATAGGTCAATTGGTCTTCATGAAAATTAAAACCTCTGTCAAGGCACACTATCAACAGAGTGAAAAGACAACTCATGAAATGGGAGAAATATTTGAAAATCATTAAATCTGTTAAGGGATTAACATTCATAATGTATAGAGAACTCCCAAAACTCAACAACCAAGAAACAAACAAACCAAAAAAAAAACATTCAAAAATGGGCAAAAGACTTGCATAGACATTTCCCAAAGATATATACATGGCCAATAAGGACATGAAAAGAAGTGCAACATCACTAATCAGTATGCAAATGCATTTTAAAACTACAGTGAGATACCACTGCAGACCCATTAGAATGGCTATTTAAAAGCAAAGAAAATTACAAGCATTGATGAGGATGTGGAAAATTGGAGCCCCTGTACACTTTTGGTAGCGATGTAAAATGGTGCAACTTCTGTGGAAACAGTATGGTGATTCCCCAAAAAAGTTAAAAATGGAATTACCATATATATCAGCAGTTCCACTTTAGGGTGTATTCCCAAATCACCAGGCAGCAGGGTTTGGAATAGACAGTTGCACACCCATTATCATACCAGTATTATTCACTAGAACTAAAACATGGAAGCAACCCAAGTGTCCATCATAGATGAGTGGATAAATGACTGTGATCTATACATGCAATGGAATAATATTTAGCCTCAAAAGGGAAGGGAATTCTGGCATACGCTACAAAATGAATGAACCTCAAGGAAATTATTTTCAGTGAAATAAGCCAGTCACAAATTGACAAATGCTGTTTGAATCTGCTTATATGATGCACTTAGACTCATCAAAATCATAGAGGCATAAAAAAGAGTGGAGGTTGCCAGCAGCTGTGGGAGGGAGGAATGGCGCATTACTGTTTAACCAGTGTAGAGGTTCGGTTTTACAAAACCATAAGAGCTATGGAGATGGATGGTGATGATGATTGTGCAAAAGTATGAATGCACTTGATACTGCTAAGATGTACATGTAGAAATGGTTAAGATGGTGAAATTTATGTTACGTATAATGTATCAGAACAAAAAATTGTAAAAAAGTAAATTGTGTTTCTGTATACTAGGAATGAACACTCAAAAGTTGAAATTTGAAAAAACAGTACTACTGTAGTAAAATAACAAATATGAAACAGAGATAGATCTAATAAAATATATACAAGTCCTGTACCTTGGAACAAAACATTACTGAAATAAATTAAAGGAGACAAATAAATGGAAATATACTGTTTTATAGATTGGAAGATTCAATCTTGTTAAGGTAACAATCCTCTACAAACATTTCAATAGGTTCAATGCAATCTCAGTCAAAAGCACTGCAGGATTTTTTTCTTTGTTTGTAGAAACTGACAAGCTGATTCTAAAATTTGTATGAAATTGTCAAGACCTAAAATTCCACAAACAGCTTTGAAAAAGAAGGTGAAAATGAAGGACTTATCTTACCTGACCTCAAAAATTATTATACAACTACAATAATCATGAAAGTATGGTTTTGGAATCAAGATAGGCTAACAGATTAATGAATCAGATTGCAGAGTCCAGAAAGAGACCCATACATATGTAGCCAATTGGTTTTTAATAAATGTACAAAGGTAGTTCAGTGGGGAAAGGATACTTTCAACACATGGTATTGTAGCAATTAGATATTCATATGAGGAAGAAAATATACTCAAAGGTTAGTTTTAAATGTTTCATAGGTCTAAATGCAAACTTTAAACTGTAAAATTTCTGTAGTATAACAAAGGAGGAAATCTTTGTTTCCTTGGGTTAGGTAACAATTTCTTAGATTTGAGATCGAAACACAACCCACAAAAATAAAAATAAAAAATTGATGTTAGACTTCAGCAAAATTAAGAACTTATGCTTTTTGAAAGATACTGTTAAGATGGCAAAGGAGTACCTGAAAAGATGCTCGACATCAATAGTCATTATGGAAATGAAAATTGAAACCACAATGAGATGCCACTATATATGCATTAGAATGTGTCAAGTTAGAAGACTGATCATTCATTCACATGGTGTCAGAGACATGAAACAACTAGGACTAAGGTGAGGAAGGAAGGAAGGGTATAAGTGTGGGAGGGGAGGGAAGACCACAAAGACAGTGAGTTCTCCGCAGGTCTGAAGGGTTATTGTTACCATTGAGACACTAGAGCTGAGAAGGAAGCAGCCCTCAAAGAATGGGATGCTTACAGTAAAGATTATTGAAGGGCTGCAGTTATTGGTAATGGCAAGGTCTATGGTAGGAACATAGAAGTGAGTGGGCAGTCTGAGCAGAAGATATTTGAGAAGTTTTAAAAATGTGAAATGAAAACTTTGTTAAGATTTTTACTATGTATATGGAAATCAACAGTAGTTAGGACTAGAATGGTATTGAAGATCGTGAGAAGGAACCAGAATCTGAAAATATGGAGATCTGAGGAGGAGCAATCCACAAGCAAATGGTGGCAGGAGGTAGATAATTGCCACATATAGTGATGTGTGTGTATGTGTGTGTCCAAGGAAAGCAGGGTGCACTGGGGCTAAAGCAGAGGGCATTACAGACAAAAAATGTGTTCTTATGAATTTGTATTCTAATATGATTGAGAAGTCAGTATACAAAGATATGTTAATAAATGACCACTTTAATTTACACACCAAAATATTACCTCATGTATATAAGGCATGAGGTCGATATGTAATTTATTCCAAAATCTTGAGAAATAATTGATGAAAACAGAAGTTGTTGAAATGCTACACAGGCAGCATGGACTTATGTATAATCATCCATTGTTAGGAGTAGTTATCATACACTTTATTAATTCATGATAAAAAATTTTAGACTCAAATCTAATTTCAGTGTACTAAACAACTAGCTTCCTGATTGTTACACTTGGAAGAAAGTTTCTCATCAGCAATGACTGGCTAGAACCTGACCCTCCAAAAGAAACAAGTATAAAATAAGAGAGAAGTTTATGCTCAGCTAGCATGTTACATGACCAAGGAGAAAACACTACATGTGGCATTCTTGTAGGAAAGACAAACGTGTGCGAGCATACACTTGCTCCTATGTTCACTCCTGCTTGAAGAGTTCTACCTGTCCTAGTAGAAGAACTCCTATAAGCTCTGGCTGAGGTCTCTGAGAGCTCCCCCTCTGGTCGTCCCACACTCTGCTTTCTATCCGAGTGCCTATGTAGTTTATCGTTGTTTAAAAGAACTCAATTGTATCACAGCTCATATTACTACAGAAACCACTACTTAATACTAATATTCATATTTATTTACTGGGTGCTTACTATTGGTAGGCCTTGCCCTAAATAGTTTATATTATTTTATTTAACATTTAATTCTTATAATCTTGCTATTCTATTATTGCCATTGTTTCTAATTTATTGAAGAGTATTTTTCTAGAAGAGTATATTTTTTAAAGTTGACTTAGTCAAAATTTTTCATGACTAAGATTCCAATATATAAGATTAAAACTGCAAACAATCGAATCGGGTGGGAGAGGTAGTAAAGGGTGGAAGGGGTCATATATAGTGTTGGAAGGAGATTTGACTCTGGGTGGTAAACATGCGATGCAATATAAAGATGATGTATTATGGAATTGTATACTTCAAACCTACATAATTTTATTAACCAAAAAGTAAAAAAATAAAACAAACAGTACCAAGAGTTTGAAAATATATACAATGATGGAAACTTTCACACAGTACTGAGAGGAATGAAAATTGGCACAATCACTTTAGAAAACAGTAGAGTATTATCCAGAATTGTCAAAGATTCCTTGTTAATTGAGCTATTCCACTCTTGAAATGTACTCTAGGAAGAGTACTCTTGCCCTTATGCAATCTCATAAATGTAGAAGAATGTCTCTTTCGGTAAAGCTAATACTCCACAAAATGAGAAGACAACTCAATAGTACACAAATTGTGGGGTGGACAAATGATTCATGCAATGGAACACTACACAACAACAATGACTGAACAGGCAGCAACATGGTTGAATATTACAAACAATGTTGAGTGAAAGAATACATACAGTGCAAATCCATTTTTGTAATGGTCAAAAACAGGAAAAAGTAAGGAATGCTATGTCAGTAGTAACCAGAAGGAAAGCCAAGGTGAAGGAGATTCTAGTAGAAGGTCCTTCTGGGGCTCCATCATATTCTATATCTCAGCCTTGGTCACTCAGGGTTTGCTTTACAGTCGCTTTACAATGTCCACATTATGCACATTTTCACAGCATTGTATTGCACAAACAAGAAGTTGTAACCAGATTATAACCCCATCTGTAATACAGCATAATGCTATATACACATTCAACACCTGGCTGATTAAATTAAAGACAAATTTTTGATGACCAGTGGTTAACTGTGAAGACAAAGGTGTTTGTGAAATAAAAACTACAATTTTCAAATCTTTGATGAGAAGGGGACCTTTAAACATTCTAGTTGAATTCTGTACCTAATTATGAATCCTGTCTACCATATTCTGAACAATTGTCATACATTTTAGTTGGAAAATGACAAGTGGGTAAGTCAAGCTTCAACTTGGAACAGATGTAAGATTTAGAAAATATTCTTATCTTACATTAATTATTTCCCTGTAATTTATTCACACCAATGTGAATTCTTCTTCAGGTATGGGGGGGAAGCTGTTAAAAAGAAAACAAATTTTTACCTATATATTACTATTGTTTTTTTGCTTCAAATTTGGACAAGAAGAGAATTTAGAGTGTGGACTATTGTACTGCAAAATGCTGAAATCAGAATATGATTCCATACTTTCTAACTGAGAAATGAAATATATATTTTGGGCTCTAACTGTTCTATAGACTCAGTGTTTATGTTACAGCCAAATTCATACATTGAAATCCTAATCCCACAATATGATGCTATTTGAAGATAGAGGTCTTTGGGAAGTGATTCAGTCAAGAGGGTAGAGTCCTTGTGGATGGGATTAATACCCTTATAGAAGAGACCACTGAGAGATAATCTCCCTCTGTCTCTATATCTCTGTCTCTGTCTCTACCTCAATCTCTTTCCCTTCTATGTGAGGACATAGTGACAAGGTCACAGTCTGCAAACCAGATAGAGAGTCTTCACCAGGAACCAAAAGTGTCCGCACCCTGGTCTTGGACTTCCCAGCCTCCAAAACTGCAAGAAATAATGTTTGTTGTTTAACCCACCCAGTGTATAGTATTTTATTACAGTATCCTGAGCTGACTAAGACATGTCGAATGGCACAATGTTAAAATGAATACACAGCTAGTGTCAAAGTTGAAGGTGACTTTCACCATGAAAGAATGAATCTCTGATACATGAGTATAATTCTGAAACCACATCATCTCAAAATAATTATCATTGCAATTTTATTATAATTTTTGTACCCAAAATTTCAAAGTTGGGCTTTTTGTTCAAGAATTATAAATCTCTAGCCTCATCAGCTGCAGATTTGCTCCTGCTGACACACTTTTCACATTGTCAACACTAAATAAAGGCTCAGTTCCAACTGGAACATTTACTGATATTATGAACTTTTGGTGCAAACCTGATACAGTTCAGGGAAAAGATGTTCAGAAGCATTTTTTTCTAGAAGAAAGTTAGTACTGAGAATTTATTGTTTGACCGGTTATAAAACATGCTTTATCTTTACAGAAAAGGATTTACTGTCCATAGCAATAATTTAAAATTTATTTCATAAGATACAAGGGCTTTTCTTCTTATAGTGATTGTATATATAATATATAGTTTTCCCAAACATTATTATAAGTGCATTTTTTCATGTAGCAATGGTAAATACATACTTATGAGTCAAGTGCTTGATGCAGCTTTTGTGTATAGAACACACAGGAGACTTCCTTAGTGATCACAACTGCGTTTGACTGTCAACGTTTTGATGTTAACAGTCAATTATAATGGCACCCTTTGTCCAAAGGCCTGTCTTTACCTGTTCAGGTAGGATGGAATACTAGAGGCTCACAGACATGATTCAAGCTCAGAGACCCCAGAATGGCAATGTAGGCCCCTGTTTTGGGGCCTCTCTGAACAGCCAACAAAAAGTAGCAAGTATTGACAGAGAATTGAGACTGACAGTAGACAGTGACATTTGCATATTTACACATTATTTGAAAAAAGGTCAATGAAAAAATATACTTCTGAAAATTTATAGACCCTGAAGACCTGGTTTTTAACAAAAGAGTCTCATATTAAAAAATAAAACAGTGAGCATAGGCTGTGAGTGCCTTTGAAATGCTACCAAAATTGATTGCCTAGCAAACTAGAGAAAGAATGACTTTATGAAGACTTTATTAATAATGATTATTTATAATGATTTTATTTTTTCATAGAATAAAGACTTTTTAATCCACCACAGTGGTAGGCACTGCTTTCAGTCTGTAGAATGTAACAATCAGTAGGCACTGCTTTCAGGCTGGAGAATGTACCAATCATCAAAACTCAGGCCCTTTCTTTAAAGCACTTTCAGGATGGCAAAGAGATTAAACACACTTTTTGATGTTTTGAAAAAAATAACTTCAGTATTCCACTTGTTCTATAAACATATTTAATTTATAGTTGAATGTGAAATATATCTATTATATGCACACCTACATACATACATATTAGGCCTGACATCCATTCAGAGTTCCCAGCCATAGATATGTCAGTTGTCTTTGACAGTAAATATTCTGATAGGCCAGGACCTGTGTCTAATAGTTGTTAAACATTTTAATAACATTCTGCATATCCATACACACACGCACACACACACACACACACACACACACACATGATGGGGCAAAAGTAGGTTTACAGTTGGTCATATGGAAAATAATGCAATAATTAATAAATAATAACACAAGAATAAACTGTTTCACATACTCACAACTGTAAACCTGTTTTTCCTCACCTTATACACACACATACACACATACATAAATACATACAAAAATAAGAATTGCTTTCTGGATTTTTAAAATTGCAAATAAACTTTTTGTTGGCAACCGTAGATATAACAATTTGCCATAACAGCAAAATAGATTTTTAGCACTTGATTTAGAATTCATTGCTTAAAATAACTCAAAAGTGTGTTTCCTAGTCTGTGGTTCTATGAAAGAGAAGTAACACAACAAAGGGAAGGAAAGGGACAGAGAGCACAGGCACTAAATAGCACCCGAAACAGGCACATAGAAAATACACAGGCACTAGTTACATCTTTTAATCTACCTTTAGAGTCTGTGGGTTTTTTTTTTTTTTTTTTTGCCTGTTTTCTGCTTTGTTCTATTCTATTTTGCCTGGTTTGGGTTGTCTATAGAATCATCTCTGGATCTCCATATAAACTCTAAACGCATTAATAGAACAGATATGCCCAACCACAAAATTATGAACGAGTGTCACAGCAAGAGACAGATACTCAATAATCTTTATTGTATTTCAAGAAGTTGTTTCTTTTTAAAACTCTGATTGTTTCATACATTAAATTCATATAGAAAAATGTATTCATTCCCACATGTATGAGTTTCATAAGGCTGCTGTAACAAGTTACCATACACTGGATGCCTTAAAACAGTGGGCATTTATTCTCTCTCAGTTCTGGAGGACAGGGGGTCTAAAATCAGGACTCAGCAGGCTTGGTTCCCTCTTGGTGGCTCAGAGAAAGAACCTGACCCTGGCCTCTCTTTTAGCTTCTGGTGGTTGCTGGCAATCATTGGTGTTCCTTGGCTTGTAAATGCATCACTGTAATCCCTGCCTCTGACTTTGCATGGACCCTCCCTGTGTGTGTCTATGTCTCTTCTCCACTTTTTACAAGGACATCATTACACTCCACTATGACCTCATCTTAACTTCATCATATCAACAAAGACCTTGTTTCCAAATAAGGTCACATTTATAGGTGGTAGGGTTGAAGTTTTTAACATATCTTTTGGGGGATAAAAATCATCTTAATCACTTTAGGCTGCTATACCAAAATAGCATAGAGAGTGATGGCTTGAAAAATATATATATATTTTTTTCACAGTCTAGAAGTCAGAAATCTGAGATCAAGGCACCGACAGATTCAGTGTTTAGGAGAGCCTACTTCCTGCTTTTCTGATTCATAGATAACCATATTTTAGCTGTGAGCTCACATAGTGGAAGGGGTACAGGAGCTCTCCAGGTTTCCTCTTATAAGGGCACTAATTCTATCAGGAGGTCTCCATCTACATGACCTAATCACAACCCAAAGGCCTCACTCTCTAATATCATCAGATTGGGAGGGTATGTTTCAATATATAAATTCAGGGAGGGATGCAAACATTCAATCTATAGCATAAGTCAACCCAGTCATTACAATCCAGTCAAGTCATATATTATTAGTTATGAGTTATTGGGTGCAAATATGCATTGAAACTCTGATAGTTAAGACAAGAGCATAGCAGACAAAACACCCAAGATCAAAGGCAACCACTGGTCAGTCATGAAGTTGGACATGGCAAAAGTTCTGTGAGCTTAGACTATCCAAAACATAAGCAGTATTGAAAGATTTCACACATTCAAACATATGGGCATGCTTTACAGAGCAAGTGGACAAATGAAAGTCACCTTGTTTCGTTATTATATTTCTACTCTAGAATTGATAAGATCAGTTCTTTGTTTGGGTAAGACCATGATAAATGCCCTGAAGTATTTTAATAACCTGCCATAATCTAGAGGTTTTTGCACAAAGAATTATGAATATATTATTTGAGCTACACTTAACAAGTGGAAACAATAATATTGGAGAATCAATTTCTCTTTGTTGGAGGACATATTGAGGCATGGAGCACCTTTCTCAGATAAATTAATTGTTAAATTCATTCAGAGGCAAGCTGTGGTGCAGCTTGGAAATGCTTTGTTCAAGGGAGGCATTAAATGTCAGAGGAAAATCATTTCAGTTAACCAATTGTTCTTCAGCTGTATCTCCAGTGAAAGCAGTCTTTTTTTTATCCTTTAGGCTCTCTATGTTTTTCTTGCCAAATTTTGCAAATGTAACTATCTCAAATACTTTGAAAGAGAAGGAACATTTTTAAAATGGTGTTAATATTTTAGTTTAGTAATTTCCTTTCAGAAAAAAAATGATCATGTAGGAAATTAATATCTTAGGACAAGAACAGTTAGTTGTACTTTCAAAAATTAACTATGCTATTTTTGTTAGTAGTTCAGCTTCCATTGTTAACTATCTCCTTTTCTCCAGAGTCTCAGGTCAAATTCCCAAGTGAGAGAATCTGGAGTATCTTTGTGCCCTAGAAGTTGTAGATTATAGGCCAGCCTAGAGCTTGTTGACCTTGGACAAGTTGTTCATCCTGAATCTTCAAACTGTATATAAATGGTAGCAAATGTGCCCACCTTTGGACTTCACTATTCATAGAGCCATGAAGGCACCTTGACTGACATGTCTAGGATAGAAAAAGCCCATGTTCTGTTTGTTTTAGAAGGATGTTTTGAAAGATTTATTCACTACCTATATCTTTGGGTAAAATATGGATTCTTGTTTATTGTATTCATGCAAAGTGTACATGCCAACTGCTCCAGACAGGTTAGATGTTACCACTAACATGTGGCAGTAAGGCAGTATGCAGAATCAAAGAAGGAATTAAAAAAATATGATAAAACCCAATAATAGGATTATGCCAGCCTTGTTCAGACTCTGATAAGAAAGAACATTTTCTCAATAAGCTTAGGAAGAAAGGTGAAAAAGAGAAAGCATTGTAATAGGTAACAATTATACTTTACCTATCAGAAATGAATGTAGTGTAACTATAACAGTAAGTTGCTGCACCATAATTGGTGGATACTTATGTAGAGCCAGCTGGGGGACTCTGGTGCATGTGGGAAAGGAGAGAGCATTTCAGACCTCTTCCTAGTGGGGAAAGAATATCATACTCTACCTATCTTATAGCTTCCCTTCCTGAGAAAGAGAGAGAGAGAGAGAGAGAGAGAGAGAGAGAGAGAACTAGTGGTCCCTACACAAGCACAGCCTAAATTTGAAATAGAGATGTTGAGGACAGTTGTGTGATCATACATGGGATAAAGAGGAAACCAAGGCACACAGTGAAGATTGGAAACCAGCAATTCAGACCTCCTAGAAGCAGGATACAAAGAATGACAGAGAGCACCTCCCTCCAAGGTCCCCCTCCCCAGTGCTGTCATTGCCTTCAGAGTTGTGAAAAGTGCCTGAAGAACTCAAGAGAGAACCTGATTATAAAGGGCATGCCCTTGGGACCCTGAGCATTTCCTAGTGGTGAAAGGCAAAGCCTTATTGAGCACAGAGGTGGGAAGAGTAGGCTTGCTACTGCAGGTTGTCTGAAAGGAACCCCACAAGCAGAAAGTGAATGTGGACCCCACAGATTGACCTAAAGCTGATGTGGGGAGTGATGCTGGAGGAGGAACCATTTCTCCCTGCCCCAGAATCCTACTTCCTCCTTTCTCTGCTTTTAACACCCCCATTTTCTCTTTGGCATTGTGCTTTCTCCTCATTGCCCTTTGCCAGTTGTTGGTGTTTAGACTTAGAATCACCCCAAGAGAGCTAAAGAATATGATTCTGACCTGTGGTGAAAGAATATTAAACACCACAATTGCACCTTTGATTTCATTTGAAGATTTTTGGTGTCTGAGGTTAAAAACAAAAGGACTATGTTCCATCCACAAGTTTTCTCTCTAACAAGAGGAAAACAAGATAATCATTTGCAGAGAGACCTGCCCTCTCCTGGAATTAAACCAAAGCAGGAAATTATTACATGGATCCAGATCGTCACAGCATTCCAGTGGTGAAATCAAAGGTGATGCCGGGGTCACACAACTCTTTCCTCAGACCGTGCATACAAAAGGAACCACACAGTCAGTGTGTGAACACCAGCATTGTCAAAGCCCTTCTTCCCTTTGTCATCATAACTACAGCACCTGTGAGACAGTCATGCTCGTTAACAGGTATTCAAAATGAAGGTGTCGTAATTAATGAGTGGCAATGATTCAACGGAGAACTGAGTCTGCATTCATGTCCGTTTGAACTGGGAGGTGTTGGAATAGTTCTGTACTACACATGAAGGAAACCAGGAACAAGATTCATGTGAAAAAATTACAGTCCTCTGGCAGAATTACCAGAAGAACTTGTAATCCTCATTTATTTTTAATCACATTAACCAAAGGATAATTTTTCCAGGTTTAGTTGCTCCCATTAAAACAGTGAGAAACGTTTCCTAAAAAGTTCATGCACATCAGGAGAAGAACACATAGATAATGAAGTGTGAATGCCAAAGGCTGACAATTTGTATTTTTTGGTGAGCCTATTCCGGATCAGGAGAAAATGGTAGAACAGAAAGAATCATCTGGATTTTCAGGAAACGTATGTTTATTCTGAGGCCATCATTTGAGAAGTCAGGTGTATTCTTTTCGCCCTGGGGCTGTTGCCTCATGCTCGCCTAGTACCAGGGAGCCGAGAAACACACAGCCCTGGAGGATACACTGGTGCCAGTGTG
Organism: Anoura caudifer; assembly: GCA_004027475.1. Classification (NCBI taxonomy): domain Eukaryota; kingdom Metazoa; phylum Chordata; class Mammalia; order Chiroptera; family Phyllostomidae; genus Anoura; species Anoura caudifer. Next base: position 152,369 of record PVKU01000324.1, on the reverse strand, counting down.
AATGCTCTGATAGAAAGACTCCCTAGTTTGTATATCTTAATTTGATGGTAAATGTTGCTTTTCTTGTGGACGGTTCACTCTGGTTCATGCCCTTTTTGGTGAACATCGGTTGTCCTCCTAAACAAGATAGTGAACCCTAGAATCCCCCATCACCAGCTGCACACCGGCTGTGACTCAACACCACCACTGCTGACCAGCCAAAAGAAACATGAATGGCATGGCAGAGTCCGTTGGTTACGGCCACTGGCAGAACACAGTAATTAGAAGCACTATTCCCTCGGTGCTGTGGGTCAAGGGCAGAGCTCTCGCAGGCTATTTATATTGCTGCAGGAATTCTCTGTTCTCAACATTACCAAGGTTTATATAAGTGGTCATTAGGAAAAATTGACTGCACTGAAGAAAAGTACATTCTGTACTCAGAAGTGTTTTGCACGTATTCCAAGAGGGCTGAGAGGAAGGGGAATGGAAGGGAGCAAGGTTCTCACATTTTTGTAAAGTCTCACATACATAAGGCTTTCATTAACGTTAAAACAATCCTGACTGCAATTAATATTTCAAAGTCTTGTACATCCCCTACGCTCACTGAGGCCCTCAGACCAAATATGAGAATGTGAAACGTCAATTTCACATAGGAAGAAATCATGCTTATCTGGGATTTTAAATAAAGGATCTTTTCCACTACATTCCTTTTCCTAATGGCCTTATTATTTTTCCTGTTTATGATTTTTCATGTAGTTTTAAAAATTCTTAAATCAAGCTAGAATAAAAATCCATTGTAGTCCAAGGCCAAAGAGTACTTTTAAAAAGATTTTATTATTTATTTATTTACTTATTCTTTTGTTTATTTCTAGACAGGGGAAGGGAGGGAGAGAGGAAGAGAAACATCAATGTGTGGTTGCCACCCATTCCCCCCCAACTGGGGGCATGGCCTGGAACCCAGGCATGTACTCTGACTGGGAGTTGAACCAGTGATCCTTTGGTTCACGGGCCAGTGCTCAATCCATTCAGCCACTCTAGCCATGCCCAAAGTATACTTTTAATATACTTATTTTAAGTTCAATTTAAGTGAACAGTGTCAAATAATCTACCAGGATTGTTTTATCTGTGGCTTCAAACTTCTCAAAACTACCATTGTGCAATGGTATTCCAATCACTTATATTTTTATTGGAAGCTCTGGTAACAATCTTTGTGTGTGTTACTTTTTTAATTTTTTAGTAATTAAGCCTCCTTGGATAGCACTTTAAAGAAGTTTTATTCTTTATACTAAATTCTACATACAACTTGAAATATTGGGTGCTACCTTGAGTTTTAATGAGTTTAATAATGTTAATATACAAGTTAATAATTGCTCACTCCCAGTGGTGTGGGGGTTGACTGTGGGAGTGGGTGGAGGGCTGGATGGAGGGGGACAAAGGGAAGAAAACTGGGACAACTGTAACAGCATAAACAATAAAATATTTAAATTAAAAAGTAGAAAGTAATAAAAAACAAATATACCCTCGAAACCCAACAGGCATTGAAAAGAATCATTTGTGTTATATGTTGAAATATCAGTTTTTATTATTGCAAAAATAGGCATGCTCTGTCTAGCACCCACTGGGTGTCAGGATCTAAAGGTCCCCTGGCTTGTGTCTCAAAGTGTTGCCTTGCCTTTTTGAAAGCCTTACTGATTGTGTCATTGAGTTTGTCCCTCTCTGAACCCCACCTATTCCCCTGCCCTGGGCAACTCCCACCTGGGCCCTTTTACCTCTTGCCCTGCCCCTCCTGCTAAGTTCCAGTTCCTCTCCTATGACAAGAGTCAATCTTTCTAGTTGGTGAAACTCCTGGCAGAAGACCTATACCACCTGGGTTCCTTTTGGAGTACCTCAGTCTAGGCAGGTAAGAGATGTTTGCAGACAGTCTGTCCCTGCATCCACTCCCCTTCAAGTGCCTCCAGCTAAACATACCAAAGCAGTATACTTCAGGCTAGTAGCCATTCTACTAGCTTTCTTACCAGAGCAACAGAGAAACAAGTATCAGAAACAGAAAGTGGCCAAAGAGCCAGTGTTTCTCCTTAGGCTGCCCACCAGTCTCCCCTCAGTGGGACCTGTGCATGGAGGGTGGCCATACCTGTTGGGAGCTGAGGAGGCCTCAAAGGGAGAACTTCCTGTGCTCCCTTTGAAACTCCCTAAGAAGAAACACCTACTGCAACCTGAGGAGCCAAGGGCACCTGCCATTTCTTAAGGGGTAGGATCTACGGAGGAAGGAAGACATCTGTCCTCAGAGCTGAGCTGCATTTTCAAGCTGGGAAAGTGAGGAAGATGGTGTGGCATTTAGTCAGGATGCTGTAAAGTAGGGAAATGAGAGTATAAAGTTAGCACTGTGAAAAGAACATTATGCTTTCAGAAAATGCAATATATCTAAAGAGGGCAACATTCATGAGTAATAAGAGCCAAATATGCTGTTGGGGCAATTCAGATACTACTTGAAGAGAAGCTGGGCTCCAGCAGTGACACAGCAGAAAGGAAAAAGCTTCAAAAATACAGAGCCAGAACTGAGAGTAATTTTGATACTATTGGAAAGGAGGGGCTGAGGAATGGGGAGGACTTGAGGCTGCCCCCCCATGTTTGATCCAGTACCCTGTAGCTTCCTGTGTCACAGTAGAAGTGCAGGGTAGACACAGGGGTGAGCATGAGCCACGACAGGGCAGAGCACAGCCTTGGGGATGAATCCTTTGCTCTGGAGCTCAAGAAAGAGTTGTGGGCTCTTGGTAGAGTTAAAGACATAAGAGTAAAAGAGATCACTGGACAGAATTAGAAGAGAAGAGAGCCAGAGATGAAGTCCCAGGGAAAACTGCAATGAAAGGGAAGAGAGAAGAGAACCTCCAAAGGACACAGAAGTATAGGAGGAAACTCAGGAGGGGAAATAGAACTGTAGCCAAAAGAATGGTAATTGTGTCAGTCTGTGTTCTTTCTATGGTTTCCTATCGATTTATGAGTGTGGCAGCCATTGAGAGGATCCAGATAGGCTGATCTCAAGGAGCTCAGTAAAATGAAGGAAAGCATCAAAGAAATTGAGGAGGTGCTGAAAATGGCCTCCCCATCCAATATACCACTTTGGTGTGAGGATTATTTTGAGCTGAAGACAATTGAGAAGAAGCAGACAGAAGAAAAGCTCCCTGCCTTCCCCATTTACCTAAAGTCAGGACATGTATTTGTAAAGGTGTCCCTCTCCCCTCTCTCCCAGGAAGGATGGAAGTCTATTACCAGAGACAACGCTAGACCCCAACCAGCTCAGAGACAGCACCAGAGGAATCTACAAAACAAACCTAACTAGCCAGGCTTTGTCTTTCACTAGTTCCCCTATATATTGGCTTGGCCAAAAAGTTCATTTGTTTTTTTTTCCCGTAAGATGGTTCTATTAGTGCTTAGTTGTCTTTAACTTCATTCAAAATAATTTTGTTAGATTGTATTGTGACAGATGTCATATCAGTGTGCATTTAAAAACCTTATCAAGATTGGTGAATTTTTGTGTAGCTATTTTAATATTGAAGATGGAAGAAAATATGCAATATTTCAGCATGTGATTCTTTATTATTTCAAAAAAGGTAAAAATGCAACTGAAACACACACACACACACACAAAGTTTATGCAGTGTGCAGAGAAGGTGCTGTGGCTAATCAAATGTGTCAAAAGTGGTTCTTGAAGTTTCTTGCTGGAGATTTCTCGCTGGACAATGCTCCACTGTCTGGTAGACCAGTTGAAGTTGATAGCAGTCCAATTGGGACATAAATTGAGAATAAGCAATTTCATACCACATGGGAGATAGCTGATATATTTCAAAATATCCAAATCAATAAAAATTATTGGTGAAAATGTAAAATGTGTCTGTCATTTTATGGGAAAATCCATATGTACTTTTTGGACAACCCAACATTTACCTTCCCACAATTTGCTGTCCCTAGAAACTGAAAGTCCTTTGTCTTTGTCTTGTCACTTCTTTAAAAACATATTGTTCTTTTGTTAAAATACTTTATAAGCCAAGTTCTATCTACTGCTTTGAGTTACTCATCACCGAGTTTTCCCATGTGTATGCACACCGCATGTGTTAGTAAACTTCTGTTTATTTTCTTTTGTTAATCTGTCTTTTGTCCGTCTAATTATCAAGACCCAGGTGGAGAACCTAGGAGCATAGAAGGAAAAAGATTTCCTTCCTCCCCTACAATATCCATGGATATAAACAATTGGGATGAATGTTAGAGCTAGAAGTGAGAGAAGAAGCTGGGAGGTAGAAGGGTTATTCAGGAACAGCATTTGGTCAGAAGCAGCAGGTGCAAAGGTAAGAGTTTCAGGTAGGAGAGTAGAACTAAAATGCAAGTTATGATGGGTCAAGAGATAAAACGTGTTATTTTTTAATGTATGACAACAATATTCAACCATGTCCTGCAAGAGGCACATTGGTGCGCTGCAAGAATTTTTAAAACATGCAGTAACCTACTATTTAGTCAGAGACACTGACTTCTTTTCCCTTAGATTGTCAAAAAAAAAAAAAAAAAAATTGAGAGCAGCCAACACAACAATAGCTGTCCAGTGTGAATGAATCAAAATTATACCTATTTTTGTCATATTGGCAAAAATATATATTTTGATATGCTACAAAATTTTAGTAATTAGTTTACATGTGTGCCACGAGATGAAAAATGTTGAAAATGGCTGTTATATGGTATTGTTTACTGAACATTTATTGTGTACCAGTGTTCAAAGCATACAAGAGTAACTATGGACAACATACACATCAGACCTTCTGGAGCAGAATTTATTGGAGGAAATTCATAGAGTTGGGCATGCACTTCTCCTGCACTTCTCCTGCTCAGTTAGATATCACACCCCAGGTTGGTGGTTCTGGAGATCGTTGGATGAATGATGAAGAAGAACTAGCCTTTCCCCTCAAGTGCTTAGGGGCCATAATCCCATCAGTGGGTCAAAGAAGAACATGGTCACACCCTATTTGTCTGTGTACATTGGCTGAGGGAACCCTGGCCTCTCCCTTGGTATGATCAGGGCAGGTCCAAGCCTTGAAGTTCAGCTATATTACGTGGCAGATGGGTGGCCTCCAGGCTTATCCACATGGATTGCTTTAAACACATAGAAATCTTCTGGGAGGGCAAGCTAAATCAAACATTCCAAGTTAATACTTATGCTTCAGCTCCTTAAGCCTCTGACTTCTCCTTTACTTCTCATAGCATATCAACAAAGTGGAATTCATTGCTTTGTCTCAGTTTTAGACATGACAAAGTTGGGGCTTAAAGATGGTAAGGGGGTTCCCAAGGTCCTTGATCCACCTCACACAGTAGATCCAGGATCTGGCTGACTCCAGAGTAGGATTTCTAACACCACAGTCTAGAAAACTTGATAGAAGCAAAATCATAGAGGGTGGTGAGCTACACCCTGAAAGCACATGGGAGCCACTGGTGATTTTAAGTAGTAGAAGATCCAGTTTGTGTTTTAGTTATATCTAGTTTGAATGTGGAGAATAGACACAATGGGAAGACCAGTTAGCTGGTTACTGGAGTAATTCAAGCAGAAAGCTGAAGTCCTGAACTGAGGCAGCCACAAAGTGGATGGGGGAAGGGATGATGGGTGATTTTCTGAATAGGACAAGGTTTGTGGGGACCCATGAAAAACTACGTGAATTCAAAAGCATCTAACATATCTTATAGAACAGCCAGTCAATATATGTTTAGATTCCATATGTAAAAGTGTTGTTGTAATAGAAACTCCCCAGCATCATAGCTAGCATATTTGCTGATCACCAATAAAAAGCTCCATCCCTATTCTAATGAACCTGTTCACCTTTCTGTCACTTTGCTGCTTCCCAGCTGTCAACTAATAATGCTTCTGCCATTGCAAAGTACTTATAGGAAATGCTTTTACAAGTGCTGGACTGTCTAAGTTCCTCATTAGTGTTTAAGTGCCATGGACATTTATGACTACGGTTATTCCTTTGTCACGAATATTATCCCATTATGTCGAAGTGCTTTATAGGCCTTGGTAGAAAGACACTACAGACTGAAAAGTCCTAATTATTATTATTGCCATTATTATGATGAGGGTTTTTAAAGTATTTGCAGAATTGTCTCATTAAGGGACAGTTTATTACAAGTTTACTATCTTTCATTTCTCTTTTCTAGTTTTTCCAATACTCTTGATTTCTCTTATAAGGTTTACATTGTTCTCACTAATGAAAAGAGAGCCTGTTAAAAGAATGCTCATAAAATTTAAAGACATATATTTATTTTGAGTCATCTCTTTTATAATAAACCAGTTTCTTACAACAAAATAAGAATATCTAGTTGATTTTTATCTAAATCAAGTAATACTTATTAAGTATTCTCATTTGTTAAAAAATGGCATATTTTCTCTGGCTGGTGTGGCACAGTGGATTGAATGCTGGCTTGTGAATCAAAGGGTCGCCAGTTCGATTCCCAGTCAGAGCACATGCCTGGGTTGCAGGCCAGGTCCCCAGTAGGGGGTGCATGAGAGGCAACCACACATTGAGGTTTCTCTGCCTCTCTTTCTACTTCCATTCCCCTCTAAAAATAAATAAAATAAAAAATGGGATAGTTAAAGAAAATATTCCTGAATAATTGATAGCAAATGTATCTTTGACATACTGTTTGTATGTTTAAGCCCTTTCTAACAGTATGTTTAGATATGTTAAATGACAGCTATTAATTTTAAGTGAATTAATTATTATTAAAGATATGGATGCTTTCTCATGTATTTTTTGATGTATAACTTCAAGGCTTTTTTCATTAATGAATGGAGTCAATTCATGAAACCCAAGTATCCTTGGACTTTAATTATAGAGTATTGGATTTCTCTAGAGAAACAGAACCAGTAGGATAAGCTAGATAGGAGATATATTTATATGATCTATTATGTGAAACTGCCTCACATAATTATGAAGGCTGAGAAGAGCCATTATCTGTTATCTGTAGATTGGTGACCTAGGAGATCTGATGGTGTAAGTCTCAGTGAGAAAAGATGAGAAGAACACTGTCCCAACTCAGCTAGGCAGAAAGAATAAATCCAATTTTTCCTGTTTTTTCTTTGTTGTTGTTGTTCTATTCAAGCCTTGAGAAACTGCATGATCCCCACCCACTGTGGGGAGCATGATCTGCTATACTCAGTCCATTAACTTAAATGTTGACCTCATCTGGAGACACCGTTGCAGACATACCTAGAAACCATGTTCAACTAAATATCTGAGCATCCTGGGATCTTGCGAAGTTGACAAATAAAATTAACCACCAGACACTGGAGAAAGTCTGTGTCTAGGCAAACAAGTAGGTATTATTGTAACATAGTCAAGGGGATTTCTTTTTCCGTGATCAGTTTACTGTGGAACACCCTATTCTCAGCAGAATTTCTCTTTCTATAGTATGCATATTCTATGGAAAGCAGAAATGTCTTCAGAAGTAAATATTCTTGAAGAAACTTAATCTCCAGTTTCATAACAACAAAATGCAAACTTTTATGGTAATCGACAAAATACATTTTCAACTAGCTCCAAACAAAAGGAAAAAATGACAAAATTATTTTCCTTCTATAATTTTCTACAATAATTACCACATACAATCTCTTCCTTTATTCAAGTTAAACTTTAGCAGATTTAATAAGGAGAACATAAACAAAAAATATATATGTATAAAAATATATGCATATATAGATAATTTAGATAAAAAATCATTTTAATTGAAATTTTGCTTGATGAAAATGGTACTCCATTTGAACAATTAAGTGTAATCCTCTGATGGAATAGTTTTGGTATATATCTATATCTGTCCATAGACATATACATATACATATGACTCAGAAAGAGAATAATAATAAATATGTTTCTGATTTGGTTTAATAGAAAAACTAGATTAAAAATCAATTACTTTTAATTTTTTTACTGAATGTGTTTTGTTTTTTACTTTTTATTTCAAAATACAAATGCCTTCATCACCTTTCAAAATTAACTTTTGACTATGTTTCTCAGGAAAGTTAAATTTAATTCGTCTTTTTAATTAGTTCTAGCCTTTCAAATGAGTATAATAGTCTTGAAAAGTTATTCTGTCATGTAACTGCCTTTTATAAATGCCAACAAACAATCTCTGCTTTCCCATGAAACTATTTCTTAAGATAGATCTCACATTTTCTAAGGACAAAAAGCCATCACCATTTGTAGGTTGAAATAAGTCCATTGTAGCACAGTGCTGTCCAGTTTATATTATTGGATAAAGAGAGGTATCCAGAGTATAAATAAAAGAAGAATACAGGAAATTTGGATGATATATTCCCATACATTTTTTATAGAAGGTCTAAAATAATGAATGCTGCAAACAAAGCAAAAGGAAAAATGTTAATCCAATGTCTGTTTATATTTTCTAGATAAAAATATATAAAAAACAACCCTAAAAATTATTTAACTGAAGAAAATCTAAGAAAAGAGAATATATCTTATCCAAGACAGACCAAATGTATATCAGTAATCTGAAACTTTGGAGTTGAGGAAGAGACTTTTGATGCTAAAGAAAAATGCAGGATGTTAAAGGGGGCTGTTATCTAGGGCATTCAGTGTCTGAGACTCTTTCCCTGAGACCTAAGAAGGTCAAGACAAAAGATTGGAGGTGCCATTTTGCGTCTTGGTTTCTGCCCACTGTATACCCCGATGGTGAGAGTATGGTCACAGGAACACTATTCCTCTGTTCTGGACACCAAATTGGTGTGGAGAATTAGAGAGCAACTTGGCAGCATTCGATGAAATTGAACAGGACATACAGTTTACTGAGTAATTGCATTTGTAGATATTCTAAGGAAAGCCTCAAACTTACTTGGAAAAGAATAAACAGGAAAACTGTAAAAAAAAAAAAAAAAGGCAATGTCAGGCTACAAAGACTTGAAATAAACAAGAAATCTTGTTAACAAAAAACTATAAATATCCATAAAAATATGATGAAATATTGCCTCCTTAAATAAGGATGGAATACAAGAAAAGATAAAAAGAAACAATCAGATAAAAAAGAGCTTTATTTTTATGAAATATAAGAGCAAAATTTTAAAAGAAAAAGTTGAGGGGTTGGAAGATGATTAGCAGGAAATAATCCAAAAACCAGAATAAAGGATATCAGGGATTAAACCAGAAGAGGAGATCTAGACTTCTGCACACAGGTCGGCAGCACTGTGAAGGAGAGAAAAGCCCTTCCAGGTGACAGTGGAGTGGAGCCCCAGCCCCACAGCCAGAGCCCGAGCAGAGGCCCCAGGCCCCTGTGTAGTGCCACTGCCATTGCCACCGTCATTGCCACCCTGTTGTAGAGACTGTTGTGTTTCCATTTGGAAGCACTTCATATTCTTTCTTGAAATCCAACTGAACACATTAAAATATTATCAGCCAATCTAATGCACTGATTTTTAAAAATCTTAATGGAGCACAGACTTAGTTGCTTCCAGAAAAAAAGATAACAATTTTGAGATCTTGCATATACAAAACTGTCAACTTTATCTTCACTTTTGACAGCTTTGGTCGGGAGTTGCAGCAAGAATCTCACCCTGTCACAGGCTTGCACCTGTCACAGGAGTGCTGTTGGCTGCAACTCAGACCAAGGCTTAGAGTAGGCTCGAGGCTCTCCTGGTGGACTGTGGCTCAGAGTGCCTGTACCTGCTTTCTGGACTGGAAGGGAAACTGTATACAAATCAGAGAATTCTACATTCATCATCTTCAAAAGGCCGGGCACAAAAGAAAACAACCCTTTACAGCAATCCCTGTTATTAGAACCAATACATGGTAGAAGCACAGAAAAGGGGATTTGTGGAATATTCACACAGTCAAATACTATACAAGAGTTAAAAAGATTGCTCATGTAATAAAATAAGTAAACTCTAAAAAACTTTGTGACAGAAGCTACTTAAGGAACAAAATGTGCATGATAACACATAAATTTTAAAGTAGATAAAGCAACTCAATATAAGACTTTTGAATACACATACATTGAAGTTGCATAAAACACAAATAGGATGATAAATCCAGGGTATTGTTTCTCTCAAAAGTGGAGGAAAAGGTATTTTGGGGTTTGACAAGGGACTTATATCTTACTGTTAAATTTTAATTTCCTAAGAAATTATGAAACGTATATGTCAAACTGAAGACTTGAGAAAGCTGGGAATTCATTATGTTCTTTTCTATACATTTCTTGCACTTCATGGATACTGAAAACTGCAGTGCCACAGAAAGGAATGTGTAAAGTTGCCTCATTATCATCACCATCAGCCCTGGGCAGCTGTGCCTTCTGAGTGCCTGGAGAGAAGGCTGACTACTTCCTTCACCTCCTGGCACAAAATGTACTCCATGAACATTGTTTAAATTGAAAGGAAATGTTGACTTCAGCAAACCTAGAAAGTCAAGTTAACATTTCTTCTTGAAACTGCCAAAGCCACCTAGTAACAGATTGACATCATTCTTCCCAATATTTGAGTTCTTTCTAACCGATAATTTCCCTTATAAAGCTTTTTGCCTTTTGCTAGTGTTCTGCCTTTCTAAGTAAGTCTCACTGCTATGGCCCTATTGTTTGTGTACCCCCAAAATGTATATGTTGAAACCTAATCCCAATGTTACGGTGTTAGTGGGTGGGGTTTGGGAAATGATGAGATCATTAGTGTGGAGCCCTCATGATGAGATTAGCACCTTTATAAAAGAGACCCCTGGAGATCTCTCTCACCCCTCCCTCCATGTGGGATACATTGAAAAGTCTGTGACCTGAAAAAAGGTCCTCATCCAACCATGCTGGCACTTTGATCTTGAACGTTCAGTCTCCAGAACTGTGAGAAATAAACATCTGCTGTTTATAAACCATCCAGTCCATGGTGTTCTGTTAACAGCAGCTTGAATGGACTAAGACACTCATCCTTTCCCAAATATTTTGGGGTCCAGGAAGAGCACAGGTTCACACATAGTAGATTATTTTACATTACATCTCCAAGAATCTGTGGCAGTTTCAACCTCTTTCTGTAATAGTCATTGGGCAGGGGAAATGGCAGGTCCAATCAACAGTCCTGAGTCCTACATTTCTAGGAATAAACCCACACTAATTCAGCACAGATACAATGAGAGAAAAAAAAATATTGCATAGTTCCTGCCCCCTCCCCACCTATTCCTCTTCGAGACATTGCTAACAGTCTTATAAAATATAAGTGCAATGGACAAAGATTTAGTACTTTTCCCAAAGCTTGTGAGGACCACCATAAAATTCTCTTAGGTCTCAGAGAGAGGAAATATGTTACATCTATTTGTCTAGAATAATCTCAGAACCATCACAAATTGACTTGTTAAAAAAAAGCAATAGATAATTTCATCCCAAAGAAAATTACATGCTCATTATAATCAGGGATCATTAGCAATCATGATTATAGAGTCAAATCTGTGTTTGTGATTTTTAGATATTTTATTGCCTGAAAGAGAAGAACCGAACCAATCGAAATTTTTAATCTATGTGCTCCTGTTACATCCTTCAGCCATCACTCTCATAGCAATGCTGTCTTGCTATGGGTGACATTGAGGTCTAAAGACTCATGGGCACACAAGTTGAAGGTGGTGTGATGTTTCTGACGCAATCATGTGTGGAATCTGAAACATGATGATCTGAGATCTAATCTCAGGCCACCTTTAGGCTGATAGTTGAGCCATTTTTTTCATCACTTTCTTCACTGGGAAAGAACTTAATCCTAAAAACATATGATCAACATACATAAGATCTACAACACTTGTGTCTAGTTTTCTTGCTATAAAATTATATGGATTACTTTAAAACAAAAGAGTGAAAAAATTGATCATTTATAAGATTTTCTATATCCATTTTAACCATGAAGTAGAATATTATTCCACTAAGTGGAATTTTTGACACCCTGCCGTGCCATAGAAGCCGTGTTGGTTATGCATCTCCTAAATGTCCTTTCTTAAGCCACCTCCCTGGAGCCCCAGCTGGAATGGGCACAGCCAGAGTCCATGCCCCTCCCACCCTCCTTCTCCAAGTGGTTGTTATGCACAAGCCACCCTGCTTTTCCTGTTCCTTGCCTAGTGTCAGCTTTTGTTCAAAGTCAATGGCCCTTTCAGAGTATGTAGCAGAAGTATGTAGGTAGAGAAATTCAGTGTTGAGGGGGGGACAATGGAGAGCAGATTTTATCAGGTTAGTTGGTAGATACTATTGTGATGGTAATGATTTTATTGTCACTTGAAAACTCAATTTACCATCTGAAACCAAGTCCCTCCTTGCATCTCACTCTGCTCCGTAGGTATAGTTGGGTTTCCCTGCCTCTGGCATTGCTCTGAAATTCCAGACACAATAAGCAATACCAGATCCTTCTACCACTTAAAATACTGGAATTTCCATCCTTAAACTCCACCCCTGATTCCTTAAGACTCTCACACTGAGCTCCTGGGGTGAACCACCTTCCTCAGCCTGTTAGGATAACAATCTTCCAGAGGAAGCTCTTCTATAAAACATTGGGACTTTTGTTCCTGAGAACTGTCTCTAATGTATTTTTTCGGTGTCTCCCTTTATATTGCTTTATTAGGCTTCTTTCTTTTTATTATTGTTATGTTCTACTGTGACATTTAATTGTCTGAAGTCCCAGCTCAATGATGCAGCAACTTTCTCTGAAAGTGAAGTCTAACTGGGAGTGTCCGCATTCATTTCCCTCCTGAGGAATACCGCTTCCTAGGAAAGACCTGTCATCTGTCCTTGCAGTACTGAGCAATTGTTTTGATTCCTTACTCTTTAGGACAGGCTCTCTCAGTCTTGTGTTTTTCTTTTTAAAATTCCTTGAAGCAGCTAAATGGAACAGGTACTACTTTTTACTCAAGAAGCACAGAGAACAGAACAGAACTCATCAACACAGGAACTGCCAACACACATCGGGGTGGTAAGAGCTGGCAGGGTCCCTGGAAATGATTCAAGCACTCGGCACATAAAGAAACCTGGAGAGACACACTTTGGACCCACATGCAGCTCTGCAAAGATGTTGACAAAGGTTTGCCCAATTTCCTTTTTTTTTTTTTAATTTTAATCACATCCATTACAACAGGATTTAATGAGAGAGATTCTAGTCAGAAGTTAGGCCAAGTGCCAACCTGGGTATTTTTCTGAGACACAGAATTGAGAAACATCAGAAAGACTCTAAAATATGCACGCAAACCCCAGAAGCACATCCAGACACCGCGTTCCATGGAGAACACATTGCAGCTTCTCCCTCCATCCTCTGCCATGACCTCTCCTGGGATGCAGTAGAAGGTGTGACTGATGAATACATATCTCAGGACAACTAAAATGTCCATTTTAATGTGACATTGTTTAAATGTACCAAAGAACCCACTAATCCCCCCCCAAATAAATAAATAAATAAAAGCGAGACTTTGTTTTTTAAAACTGGGAGTCAATTCCAGAAACTAATCAGTAAGCCCTGTCTACTCCATGCCCACATTTGTCATCAACCTAATTGTCATCCTCAGCACACAATTACTAAGTCGCCACATCTGCAAGATACTGTGCCAAACAATTTTGAAATCACGTTACTCTGACCCTGCAAGACTTAGGCCTCGAATACAGATGCGCCGGGAAGGGGCACTGGTATTGCTTACTGTGCACACACACTCATGCATGCACACATTTGAGCATTTAAATCCATACCTTTATGTCTCTCCCAATTTACAACCTTCTTCTGAACTGAAGCAAGCCTCTTGCATATGAAAATAGAACACATGCAAATAGACATTTAAATCTCACAAGAGAGGCTATGATCACTTGAATACTTATTACGCTTGGTAGGTTGTACTTCTGTATAAACAAAAATAAACCACTTTTTCAAGGTATGAGGATCACAGCTCAAAATAAAAATGCAGGGACCTAGTTCCATAGTCCAGTTATGGCAACATTTCCATCCTCTGCACACTTCTTATTAGTAGAAAAAAATTTAAAAGTCTTTAAAAATTATAATAGATTAAATTTTCTATTTTTAGTTCCTTAATTATTTATTTCGTCTCATGTAGTTTACATTTTAAAAATCTAGTTTTGTCAAAAAATGTTTAATTGAAACTTTTTAGAAAGCATACTTGTTACTAAAAAATTAATCAGCAAAATCAGTGAGCTAATTTTAATGATGATTACTATTTTGATGGGTGAATATATTTAGCTCCATCTGGAATGCAAAAACGCTCCCTGACTTGGTGAGATTTCAAGTGAGTACAAACTGCGTTATGCCATATCTAACAAGCACAGATAGCACATTATCTTAATGCAAATTAGAAAGGTATTTATAGCCTAGACCAAGAAGGTGCCATTCAGGTAAGGAATAAATGAGGCAGGAGGGGACCAAATTCAGATCAGCTGGAATGAGGCAGTCCCTGCAGTGACTGTGGCCAGTTAACTGTCCTGCCAAGAATTGCGACAATTTCATTCTATCGCATTTTCCCTGTTTTATGAAGGAAAAAATATACCTGTCAACTTAGGTTAAGCTCCAAGCTACTGTATAATACCTGTTGGGATATTTTTATGAATCCCACTAATCAAAAGTGAGTGTTGTATGTCCAGTATTTAGTCCAAGTGCAGGGTGGAATTTTCCATGGAACACTGTGTTGTGAATTGCAATGACTCATAATATGTGCCCATAAATAAGCTCTCTATGAAAAGTGTATTGTAATAGCTGTTGTGTGGAATATCTGCACCCATAGATTTTGACCTTCAGATCTGTTATGTGAACTACACTTTCTGTCATTTGTTTTTACAGTGGAAGTGTCGCGTGAAACCATAACATTTACCATTGCACATTTGTTCTGTACCGGTGTAAAATATTGAGAGGCAGCATCCTACCTTAAAGGCCAGGGGCAGGGAGGGCGAGTGTTGAGGTTTACTCACTGTGGCAGCTTAAAAGGCATACGTGCAACTCACTTGTTTCTCTAATACCCTGGTGAGAAAAATTGAAAGAGTTTTTAAAATAATAAAACTACTGCTAGAGAGAGGAGCTTCAAGAAATTGGAGACTAACAACAGCAACAAGACTAAGGAGGTAGCTGTGGCTTATCTGTACCAGGGTATATCACACAGCAGCAGCAACTCGGGTGCTTCTGGGTGTCTCTCATTGTCAAGGACCATGGCCTCCAGGACTCAAGGCACCTCTCAGCCCATTTGGTTCCCTTTCTTCTGCAGAAGACTGTGGATAAACTAACAATTAGGGCTTTGGACTTCAGAAGCATCTGGCCTAAAACTAAAAATATTTCTTCGTTGGCAGCTAGCATCCATCACACAGTAAAGAGATATGTTCACTATTGACTTAGCTACACTCAGCCCAAAGATTGTCTCAGAAATGAACCTCCTGTAGCATAAATGAAATAAAAGGAAAAGGAATGACTTTTCCTTTTTCCCTAGAGACATTTTTGTTAGCAATCTCCAGTACTGAAAATATTTATTTAACCTTTTGTGATAAATGAAATAGGCACCTTATTAGATAAAAGCACACTTTCATTTCCAGTGCTATAACTCTAAATGGTTCAAAGTATCTCAATATTTGCAGAAAATATCACATGGTCTCTGCTCTTCAGGTTTTCCTTACATGCCTCGACCAAAGCGGTCAGGCTTGCTGACGTCAAATCCCTCACACAAGTGTGTGCTCAAATCCACCTTTCCCTCAATAAAGAGATAAAATTTGTTTTTATACACCATAAAAGGGAGATTGTATTCTTTCTAGGCACATAGGTTGTGTTTATGTATTTCAGAGCTGAGCCTTGATTTGAAATTAGAGGGTATATGTCAGTACTTGAGAAATAGAAAAGCACTGTGAGGACTTTTCTCCCCTTCTCAGCTAACACAAAGACAAGTTGTCCTTCCAGGAAAACTGGGAAACATTATTCTGTTATGAAATGGGGTACTGTGACTGCTCTTATTAAGCTCTGTCCATTCAACTTTTCTTGTGTAGCTTTTACATGCAAGGTGTGCTGAACACAAAGGAACATGAACATGAATATTCATTTACTAAAACATCCTTTTAACTCAGAAAAGTCTATTGTGAAAAATAAAGATAGCCAGTCACTCATCTCCCATCCTGACACCTTGACAGTGTACTTTGTGTGCATCATTTAATTCTCTTCAATCTGGTGTCCTGTTCTGTCATGAGATTTTTACTTCAGGAGCTCGAAATTTGTCCAAACCCACTTATGATTCTAAATATCTCCCTCAAGAATTTTTACTTTAGGCTTTGTAAACACCACTCATGTAATCAGCTCCATACCCAGTACCTAAAAGTCTCAGAAAGAGTTCTAGACTTTTCTCTGCCACATTTTGGTGAATCCCTTTGTCTCCTGCGTAGTTGCAAAGATTTTCGGTGCCTTTGTTTCTTTCCTTTATTTACTTGGTATGCTTCCATTTTAGGTTAAGTTGCCACAGAAGGAGACCTTGAGATAAGGGTTTGGTGCAAGTATTTATTACAGAAATTGTTCTAGGAGATACCAACTGGTAAAGGAGTGAGGGAGTTCAATAAAAGCAAGGTTCAGGTGAGGGCTCAACTCAGTGTCATTCACAGGATACTTGGGGGTGGGACATGCCACAGAAGGAGTGTTCCTGCTGGAGGAGAGGAGGGGCTTCTGTGATCTGGACCCTCACTGCTGAGGTATGGCTGACAGGAGAAAGCAGAGGGAGAGTGTGGACTCCAGGCTTTCCCAGGGCAATCCTCTGAAAAAAGACTGTAGGCTGAAGAGCACAAGGTGTTGGGGAAATATAGACTGCTAGGGCCAAAGACTGAGGGGTCTGGATGGGCAAAGACAGCATCAGCCACCACTGTGTTATTGGAGTTTCTGAAGTTGACCAACTAACACAGTCACTTCTGCTCTTTCTTACTACATAAATGCATTTGTGATGCTGTGTTTTACCTTGTATAGCAGTGAAGTACAGGGCTCTTTCAGAGTATCTCATATATAATGTATATCATTCATCAAATGAAGATTTACCTCCAAGAATGTATGAGAAAACTTGGAAAAAAATGAAAGAAGTGTGAAAAGTATTTCTGTTTACATTACCCCAACCCCCACCACCAATCTAACAAATTAGTGGAATAAGTAAGTTGAAAGTTGAGGTTGTATATTTTCTTTGAAAATAGAGAAAAAAAGGAAAATAAACAGAAATGGCAAGTCATAGATTTTTATAATTGAATGTTTGTGATACATTCAAGAATATTTATTAAGGAGATAGAAGAAAATGAGTAAAACTTAGCATTTATTGAGAATCTATTGAGTCAGTGTATAGAAGTGACATCGTTTAATTTTCAGAACTCCCATTAGGGTTGAATTATATTATTTATTTATTTATTTATTTATTTATTTATTTATTTTAACATTTTATTTATTTATCTTTAGAGGGGAAGGGAGGGAGAGAGGGAGAGAAATATCAATGTATGGTTGCCTCTCATGCGTCCCTTGCAGGGAACTGTCCTGCAACCCAGGCATGTGCCCTGACTGGGAATCGAACCATGATCTTTTAGTTCACAGGCCCACTCTCAATCAACTGAGCTACACAAGCCAGGGCTATATTATTTATTTTATATTTATATTTATATTTTTATTTTTATTTATTGTTGTTCAGTTACAGTTGTTCCACCTTTTTCCCATTGCTCTCATCTGCCCCATCTTCCCAACTCCCACAGTCAGTCCCCCATTGTCCCTGCCCATGAATCCTCTATTTATGCTCCTTTGCCTGCCCCTTCCCCTTTTTACCCTCATTATTTTCCTCCCCACTCCCTTCTGGTCTACTGTTAGTTTGTTCTTTATTTCTAAGTCTCTGGTTCTATTTTGCTCATTTGTTTGTTTTGCTGATTAAGTTCCACTTATAGATGAGATTGGTACTTGTCTTTCACCACCTGGTTTATTTCACTTAGCATAATGCTCTCCAGGTCCATCCATGCTGTTGCAAAGGGTAGGAGCTCCATCTTTCTTTCTGCTGAGTAGTAATCCATTGTGTAAATGTACCACAGTTTTTTATATTCTTTATGTTCTTGACCAGTAAACTAAGACTTAAATAAAAATACTTGTCCAAAGTCACATAGACTGTAAGGTGTAAAGCCGAAATACAAACCTGGGTTTCCTAACTCAAAAATGGCAGTTGTGTTTTTTGATTTATACTATTTGCTCCATCAATAAGACATGAGGAAGGAAGGGGTATTGAGCAACAGAAAAATATGTCAGGAGCCAAATATTTGAAATCTGTTGTTTCATCCTTAATTTACCAAAGAAAATTAACTGACAACCTAAAACTATGCTTACTTTTGTCAATATTTAAGTGATATTAGACTATACATTTAAAGTCATATATTTTTACTATAAAATATGATAGCCACTAAGCCATAATTGCAAATTTTATTGCCCACTTACATGTTGCATACACTCTTATTCACTTCTTTATACATTCATTCCACAAAGAATTATTAAGCATTACTACATTTTCTGAGGAATAAGGATAAAAAGATGATTAACCCTAATCTATACCATCAAGAATCTTGTTATCTAGTAATTAGTCAAATAAGTTTATTGAAATGCTATTGGATAGAAGAAGTGCTTTGTATCATGACAATGTAAACAATGGAATAGCTCATCCTATATGAAAGATGTAGAAAGGGCTTCATAAAGATAATTCTGCTTGATAAAGTCTTTAAAATTAATAGTATTTTTCAGCCAGGGTGGGGTGGAAAGGAAATATTAAGAAAAGGAAGCAGCAGAAGAGAATCAACAGGCTCCTAACATGTGAATCAGCATGATTTGTAACCAAAATGTAAGTAGAACTTAGATGACTGGGTATCTGTGATACATATTCCAAGCAATAACAGTCCCATTTTAAGTGCACAATTCAAATAATTTCATTAGTTATAAGATTTGAGAAACTATCTAAAGATAAGGGAATTATATGCTTTTGGGGGTATGTTTGTTTAATTGAAATTTTTACTGAAGTGAAAAATACCTACAAGAAAGGGAACAAATTATACGAACTGCATGGTGAATTGTCACAACATAGACTGTCCCATACAGCTATCACCCCGGTCAAAGAAGCATGGCTCTCCTAGTTCCCCAACCCCCATGTCCTCAGGGAGAATACATGGTCAGTGCACTCCACAGTCATGTTGTCAGACAAGGTCAGTGTACATTTAGGCTCTCCCACTTCATCTCCGGAGTCTTTATCCACTGCCCCATTCAGCTTCTGATTCCACAGATCCATATAGTCTCTGTTTTCTCTATTTTTATAGACTTAGAGTGTTCCATATTCACTGAGGCTGCTAGGACAAAAACAAACAAACAACAAAAAAAAACCAACTGGGTTTTCTGTCTTTTCAGGGCATATGACTCCATCACATCTCTTGGCCTTCCTTCAAGGGTGAGCTAGCCCTGTGACTGAGTTCTAACCAAGGTTGTAGGAGCCAGCATGATAGGTATCACTGGGCCACAGCTTTACAGAAGTGGGTTTTTCTTTCTGTGTTTCTTTATCAGTTTCACCAACAACGTGGTGACAGATGAGGCAGAGGCATAAGATGAAACAAATTGTCCCCGAATCACACAGGGAGGATGGCTTTGTGACAACCAGGAATAGGGAAGAAAGGAACATCATTTGTATTCAGCTCTGAAATACTGGTGTCCATTTGTTACAGCAGCAGTATTACTCATGTACTAACGAGGAATTGAGCCAGCGAGCAGCAAATATTCATTTCATGTAGATGAAGATGCTTTAATTTGAGGAATTTTAATTTTCTTATGTGAGTGAAATATAGATCATCTGTAGGAGAAGAGTATGGGATTTGAGAATGCAGGCTCTGGGAAGGAAGACATAAATTGAAAGTTTGTAGAAATCTGACATTGTATGTCTCTTTTGTCACTGTAAAGTCTAGCTTTTTTTGTGGGCAAAAGTGAAAATTGAAGATCACTGAGTATGAAAGAAACATGATAACATTTTTATTCAATATGATAACTATATTTGCATCATAAGACTACATGATGGAAGCAAGGAGACATAAAGACTGGCTACTAGTCTTTGTATATAGGCAGAGAGGAGAGAGCATGACTGAGAGCAGCTGAAGAGAGGAGGGCATGGGGAACAAAAGCTGTCACCAAAGGGAATGACCAGTTTGGTTCTAATTGGAAAGAAAATGGAAGGCAAAACCATAACAAGATATAACAGTACCTAACGAAACATAATAAAATCACGGGTTGCCCTGGGGGTGGGGGTGGGAGGGAAAAGCAAGTGAGCATAGGGGATTTTTAGAGCAATGGCACTACTCTGTGTGATACTATAAAGGTGGATACATTTGTGAAAACCTATAGAGCTACACAAAACAAAGATTACGGACTTCTGTTCATAGCAATATATCATCAATCATATTGGCTTATCCTTTGTAACCAGTCCACCAAAACTGAGGCAGGAGACAAACAGGGTTATGGTAACTCTTGTTACTATCTACTCAATTTTTCTATAAACCTAACATGGCTCTAAAAATCAAGTCTATTAATTTAAAAAGGAGAAATTGGACTGTTTACATGTTATCATTCCCACATATGTTTAAGTTTGCTTATAAAGTTCCAACCTAATTTATGTTCTCACTTGTGTGGAACCTAAGCTCTCACACTGCTGCTGTCCCAGTGATGGGACAAGGTTGTGGACGTGGTTGTCCTGTGTTACTTTGTTATGCCATCACTTATGCTATTGCAACCACAACTTTCAATCCTTGTGCCTTTAAAGAGTGACAGTAGGTTCAGTTGGGGAAAAAACAAATGGTTCTCTTTTTTAGTTACTGAAGCAAAAGAAAAGAATGTAGGAGTGACTTAACCATGATCTTCTGCCAAGTACAATAAGTGAAGAGGCTGGAGATGAAATAATTTCTGACTGGAACATCCCTTGTTGTTGGACCAAGTTAAAGCCCCCTTGCCAAGCAGAATACCTCCCTGCTTAGAGTTTGCTTGCGTCCTGACATTGGGAAGGCACGCCGAATGGCAGCAGCACAGACTGAGGCAGACACAGTCCGTGAGCCTTCAGATGCAAACTACCGAATGTGTTTTGTTTCCCTTGGGCTCCTACAGCCACCAACAGAGGAGAATTTAAGTCTCTAAGTAATACCTTCAACTGTACCAGTAGAGTGAGCCACTCCAGAAGCACAGCCCCAGATCCAACTGCAGACATATATTTCTCCACTGTAGTCACTGTTTTTATCCTAGAGCTGGGTGAGATGAATCACAGAGACATGACTGTGACTGGCTGCCAAAACCACACCTGTGGAGGCCCAGCTTCTCTTAGTGTTTCTTTCCCTCACATGTGAGACTCTCCAAGGCACCTGGTGGATTCGCCATGTTGAGAATCATCAGACCCAAGAAAGGACATGAATTAGTCAGAGGACCCACCCAGGAGTTATAAGTCCTTGTTCCCTATGTGGGTGGAGTCCATGTTGGTGAGGGTCTTTACTGCAAGGACATGGGCCTGAACCAAGCAAATGGCATGTGACCGAGATTCTTCTCTTGCTTAGCCAGGATACAAGGAACTAGTTCTCATACAGAACAGTTCCTCAACCTCCTTCCTATTGACATCTCTGGGTCTGATGATGCTTCATCGGGGGCGGGGGCGGGTGTCCTGAGCACTGTAGGATGATTACCAGTACCTTTGGCCGCTACCTACTAGATGCAGTGGCACCCCGCCATGTGCAACATCAAAAATGCCTCTAGACATGGCCAGTGTGCCCTGTGTATCAGGCAAAATCACGCCACTTGAGAACAACAGGTATTGGTGATACCTTTAATGACAGGGGATTATCTTGCACAGGAAAAATATTTCCTACCTTCTTTTTTCACTTTTTAATAAGTTGCTGCCACGCTGAGCCCAAAGAAATGGTCAACTGGATTCTTAATTCTGTGAATTCTCCCTGCATTTGCACAGTAAATGTGGGCTAACTATTCACCTGTTCAACACAGAGCAGATGAAGCTGAGTGTTAGCAAGCCTGAAAGATCTCTCCACATTCCTAAATCCAACAACAGAGGGGCCGGCTCTAACATACTTTATATCTGCCTGGGGAAAATGGCACCAGAATAGTTCAAATAAAAAGGCCAAACTGCATGACTCATTTTGGAAGAGTAGTTCAAAAAGTGAACCCTATTTTAAAAATGCACATTTTTATTTTTATCTAGGACTCTGATAGTTCCACTAGAGATAAATGACTCCTTCTCAGAGGGGAAATAAGAAGCCGTTTAATCTTGGCCTTCTAGTGCTTGAAACTATTCCACCACTGTGAACTCATTTATTATTTTAAGCTCCCAAAAGAGGATGGAAGAATTTAGCAAACTTTCATGTGACCACATATTGCTAATAGAACAACTTCCAATTTGGAAAATCATCTACCTTCCTGAGAAGACACTCAGTACTGTCTACCACATGACAGATTTCAGTGCAGTTCAGTCCCAATTTTGATCTTGTCCAAAAAGCACTGATTATTTAAAATGTCTGTTGAGCTCACTTTTCTTCCAGACATTATTTTATATATAATATATGTTTATATTTTAAAATAAATATTTTAAAATATGTATATTTAAAATACTCATATATTTGAATATATACATGTATATTTAAAATACTCTTATTGAGGTCACTTTTCTTCCAGACATTACCCTAAGCATGGGAATGATTCTTCTTTCAACAAAAGATGATGTAAGTCCATGAAAGATTTCTTCAGTTACGTGAGGACTAGAACCTCACGCTGCAAGTGCCACTGAGGGAAGGCAGGTGCTCCTATGTGAAGGGCACTGTTCTAGGTTCACCAGCCAGGCTTCGTGGAAGCAGCATCCAAGTTGAAGCACAGGGAGCAGTTGGCCAGATCAATGTAGGAGGTGTCTAAGCAGAGGCATAAGCAAACCCAAAAGGGGCCATCATGAACGTGTTGCTGTTATAAAGCCTCCTGTACGACCTTCTGAGTTTGGAGTTCAGGGACTGGCACCCAGTGTGTTGCCTAGAAATTCTGCTCTCTTCCTGGGAGAAAGAGATGGAGAGACATTTCATTTGATGATGGTGAAAGATCACTTCCTCACCTGACCCAACTGTGGGTTGGGTTCCCCACCCCTGTATACAGTTAATGACTGATAAGTTTTGACTCAAGGCCCCTCCTCCTGGAAATTGCACAAGGCCACTCCAGTTTCTAATGATCCCTTCTCCAATATGCTCTGACATTCTAGAAAATTCTGATTAAGTTTCCACTTAGAATTCTAGAATGTTGCCAGTACTATTCAAATAGACAATTAATTATATACTTTATGACTCATGTGTTTCCTGCGCACATAATTTTGGCTTTCTCAACAAAAATATAACATATGCATTCTCCAGAGACAGAAAATGTTTCTATCATGTTTTGGTCTATACCTCTCAGGGAGTCTTACCCAGTTCTACAAGTAAGTCTGCAAATAAACGACTTAAGCAAGTATAAAATGAAAAGCAAAGACACTTGTAGAAGTACAGTAGAGGGCAATTGGCAGTGGCAAAGTGACCTCCGCATGCAATGGTTGTTCATACTGGTCAGAGGTTTCTTTCTCTCTCCAGGCACAGTTGAGGTTGGGTAGACAGGGCTCATGTCCAGAACCAGGCAAGCCTGGCAGCATGCTATGCTCAATACATATCTTCCCAACATGCTCTAATCCTTGCAACATACATCCAGCGAAAAGAAAAGAGAGATCCTGTTAGGTGCAAGTTGAACATATCATGAATGCACATATTCTACTGAGAAGACTGTAATTACAGGTCCAGGGGAATCTGGGAATCATAGTTAACTAGACAGCTATCACCAGGAAGAATGAGGAACCCATGTGATGAGACAGGAGAATCTCCTCCACTGAGCATATTACTTTGCATGTTTCCACCAATCCAAAATAAGCCCCCCCTTTTTTTGTACCTCTACCATACATGGAAGTACAGAAAATATTTTAAGCAGAACGAAAAAGCCTAAAATGATTATCTGGGGTTTGTGTATATGGAATAGAACAAAAGATTACTCTACCACTCCCTCCACCTCCACTTCTACCATATACCATAGAAGAAAACCTG
This sequence comes from Anoura caudifer, assembly GCA_004027475.1. Taxonomy (NCBI): domain Eukaryota; kingdom Metazoa; phylum Chordata; class Mammalia; order Chiroptera; family Phyllostomidae; genus Anoura; species Anoura caudifer. Next base: position 128,255 of record PVKU01000324.1, on the reverse strand, counting down.
TTGAACTTTTTGAGCTAAAATGAAAGAATCAAGATAAAAATTTGACATTCTTTTCTCAGTACTTTCAAAGATGAGACACATAAGCAATGGTATATACAATCTAAAAAGTAACTAGTGGCTGAGCAAACACAATGCCCATTAAATTAATTTTTAATATTAGTACTTTTAAATATCACAGAAAATTCAACATCAACAACAACAACAACAACAAAAAAAAAAACAACCTAATTTAAAACCAAATGGTTAAAGGACTTAAATAGACATTTCTCCAAAGATATGCAAATGGTCAACAATCATATGAAAAGTTGCTTAACATCATTAATTACTAGGGAAATGCAAATAATGAAACACAATGAGATACCACCTCACTACCATTATGATGGCTACTATCAAAAATAATAATAATAAATGTTGACAAGGATGTGGAGAAATTGGAATCCTTGGGCACTGTTGCTGGGAATCAAAAAATGGTACACCACTGTAGAAAACAGGATGATGTTTTCTCAGAAATTTAAAAAATAGAACTACTATATGCTCCAGAAATTCTATTTCTGTTATGTACTCAAAAGAATTGAAAGAAAGGACACAAAGAGATATTTGTACACCTATGCTCATAGCAGTGTTATCCACAATAACCAAAATGTGGAAGCAACCCAAATGTCCACTGACAGATGAATTGATAACCAAACTGTGGTACATGTACAAATAATAAAACATTAGTCAGCCTCCAAAAGGAAGAAAATTCTGACATATGCTATTACATGAGTAAACTTTGAGGATACTATGATATGTGAAACTAGCCAGTCACAAAAAGACAAGTGCTCTATGAGTCTACTTATAGTCCTATCTCAAGATAAGACCCAACAGTCTGTGTTTAACCCAGCTCTCCAGCAGCCCAAAGGCATGCTTAAATGGGAGAATCTCTGCACTAATGGGAGAACAATTAGAGTGAGCTATACTTAATCCCATGAAAGTGCTCAAAGATGAGAAGTGACTGAATTGGGCAAGAGGGTGGCTGGCATGAGGAACTTGTATTTGAGCTCAGGTCTGAAGGATGATACAAGGACTTTGGTGGGGTTGAGAGTGGGATGTGACAGAGGGATCTGATGTACAAAAGTCTTTGACAGTATGAAAACTGGTTCTTTGAAGGAATAACAACAACAAGCCCATGCATGTAAAACACAGAAAAGAAGGGAATAGTCATATAAGACAAAAATCATACCATGGAGAGACTTATACCATAATTAGCTATTAATTTTTAAAAGGAAAGAAAACAAGAGAGATTTTAGAATGATGGTCATATAATAACAGTTTTCATTGTGAAAACAAAAACCCTGGCTACAGCATGGAGAAGTTATTAAAGACCATTAGAATGATGCAAAGACAACAGTTAATAGCTGTTAGGATATTTAGGGCAAGAAATGTTGGTCCAAGATGATAACAGAGATCAGAAGTGATTCAGGGTGAAACATCATGAAGAAATTGTGGGTGTGCAGGAGGATGTGTATTTCCTAGTTTCAGGGGAGCTGTTTGGGTTATTTTTGTACACTAGAGTCATTGATGGTCACTTGATCATTGAAATTGTGTGAATGAGTAGGAAAAGAGCCTAGTATGAGAACAATAACTTAAACTTATGTAACAACATCACAACTGATCTATGCCCAGAGATAAGATGAAACTGAGATTGAAAAGGCAAAGTCAGAAAAATATTAGAGTAAGCTGTTTACTTGAAACCAAGGAAGCAAGAGTTCCACAAAATCAGGAGTGATCAGTAGTGATACACACTCTTCAGCAGTCAACTAAGAAGCTTGAAAGTCATCATTGGAATTGCTGGCATGGGGACCCTGGTGGTCTTAGACAGCATAAATCAGTGGAATAATGGGAGAGAAAATCAGGTTGAAGTGAATTAAAAATTGAGAAGATGGTAAAGAAATGGAAACGAGACACTCAGTCAGCATTTATAAGAAATTTGCCTGGGGTAGAGAAACATCAATCAGTAGGTTAGGAGCTATTCTGTTGTCTGTTGTTTTTTCAAATGACAGAATAGAACTATATTTTGAAAATATTGAGCTAATATGTTTTCTTATATATTCTAATAAAACATGTTCTCTGGCAGCTGTTTAATCATTACAGTCCCAGGAAAGGGTAAAAACAGATGCCCCTGGGGAAGGAAGAAGATGGGAACTGGAGGAAGACTTAGGCATAAAGGAAAAACTGAAGTCAACTGTTTTGGACAAGTGAAAGATAAGGAGATGAAGACACATATGTGTCCTCCAACCTGCCCTATGAGGGGAAGCATGTTGAGGGAAGCCTAAAGAAAAGGGACATTCACTTAGCTATCCCTTTGAGACTCAGAGGGAAGACTGATTCACAGGATTTCTGCTTACCACTTGCAAAGTTTCTGCGAACAAAGTGTCCCTGAAAAAGCCTCAGTGACCTTCCCTGAGACATCCCGTCATCCTCTGCAATATGGTAGTGATGCAAAAGTACTCCTTTGCTCAAAGGAGTGACTGAGAAGGAGGGAGCTTCGTGCACAGCCACAAGCTTGCCAGGAGATACTTTGGGAAAAAGACCAAGGTCTATGCGGAGGGCTGAAGATCCAGTGAGAGAAAGATCTAGACTTTAGGGTGCCCAGAGTGAGCATGAGGGCCACAGCAGGACTAACAGTCCAGGCAAACTACCAAGTGATGAGATTCACCAGTTGGAGAACCAGAATCCCATGCTACTGTGGTACCCAGAACCATTGAGAGCAAGGAGGGTTTCCACGGAGATGTAGGCAGCCAGAAACCAACATGAGAAGCTGAGAGCACAGATCCAGAGCTCTCTTCCTCTTGTTTAGGGTCCTAAAGGAAACTTGAGAGACTGTCTTGCTGAGTAAGATCATGATCCTTGAAGTAATTTTAAATGTAGAATCATTCTAACTTTACAGATTAGGTATTAGGGGGAGGTTTGGATCTGCTTTAAATCAATACATAAGCTTCTATGATCTGTGTATCTGAATGTGATGCAGGTGACCTTAGTACCTCACTAAAATGGGGAGACCTAAGAACATTTAAATGTTAATAAGGAGGATCCTAGTGACAGAAGCAGATGAATTTAAAAGAAAGAAATTTCAATCACATACTGCAAAGAGGCTGGACACCAAAAATGTTTGACCCTAACGCTTCCCCACACCAAAACATTGTTTTCTAAGCAATTAATTTAAGACTCTATGCTTTTTTGCCTTTCCCTAAATAAACATTCTAAGACCTCATATAATCTTCCCCTGGAGAAGGTCTGTTTTGTGTATCAGTTCCCTGCAAAATTTCTGTCAACTAAAAGTCTGTTCCTTAAATCTGTAAGAAATTCATGTCTTCTTAGAGAAGACTTTTAAATCCCCTCCCTTAATCAGAGTGATGGCAGTGGAAAGTGATCCTAATCCTGCTGTATCAATGTGAAAATCATCAGTAAGCAACTCTGCATCTTTAACACAACTTAGAGAGTTGATCCTATAACATCCACAAGCCAGGTGTTCAACCTTAAAACAAGACCAGCAGAGGAGAGCCCAGAGTAACCCAAGGATCTTGGCTGGGCTTCTTCCTTCCCAGGTGTTTTCTCCTCCCATGACACAGGCTACGACCTGAGAGGTCCCAGCTTCATTTTCTTCGTCCTCAATTTCATTATTTCAATGTTCTCCTGACCACAGGCCAGGAAAGAACTGACAACCCAATTCAAGCTATGTCAGTCCACTGATTGACTACATCAGCTTAGGTTACTACTCATCACTTGGGTGAATGCTCTTGAAATCAGAACAGGAGACAGACAAAAATACTTCAACTATGTATCCAACAGTGAAATATTTTTGTAGACAATCAGTAGAGATTCTTATACATGGGGCCAAACCAAGCCTGCATGTAAAATATATCATATTATAAATATCATGCTGTTGAAGATGATATAAAAAAGATTCTGAAAAACCTTTGTTGGAGAGAAACTTAATAACTACATGCTGCTTTTTAAGAATGTTTCTAGATGACTTGAAGATAGCAATTCAGCAGTTTCACTGAAACAATGAGAAGCCCTTAGGAGATGGTCTTCAGACAGTTCATCAACCATCCAGATAGATTCCTTTGCAGATGCCCAAAATAACCATACCCAAGGCCAGAGGTGACAAAGGGGATATGGTTGCTATCTGTCTTTAGGGGCTTCAGTTTATTTCATCCACCCCACAGTGATTTTCCCTTCCACTCGGTAGACTTGAAGCTCCCACTATTGCATGAGGTCAAATATCCAAACATAAACCTACCGAGCTATCACCTTCTCTGATTTAAAGCTGACTGGTGCAGACTTTTGCACTGAGAGTTATTCCAGAGGGACAGACTCTTTAAGATGAGCTCCTGAGTTGTTCTGGGTTTTCTGGAATTGGTTTTCTGATCTGATTAGATTTTAAGGCACTGATGAGCCTATTTCCAGTGGTAAAGGAGTATCTAGCATGTAGTGGCAAGGGAATTACTCCAATCATCACCTTTCCATACCTGCAATTAAGTGAGGACAAATTTGGGGTGGCCAAGTATTTACTGATTTTGAAATTTTGGTGAAAACAGGAGTATAATTAGATTGCCTGGGTACTTGTAACTCTGCTAATTTAGGAAAAGAAAATGATGAGTTCAGGGCTTTAAATTCCCACATTAAGGTCTGTATAAGAAACCTAAAAGCTTCTAGATTGTCCCTGGAAGAAATCTTATCTCCAGTAATCAGAGGACCAAGATTTCTGCAAATTAAACCAAAATTCTGATCCTTCAGGTGGATAAATTTCAGCCCAAATTGAATCCGTGAATCCATAAGGTCTTTTTTTATTAAAATTGGAAAGAAATTTATTGGCAAGAAATGGGATTTGGAAGTTTGGCATGGGTTTATGTCAGCAAATTCTGATGAAGAGAGGGATCATTAGTCCTTAATTTTGGTGTCCTTCTTGGCCTTCTTGGCCAGTAGAGGCAGCCCTCACCCTTGCATGAGGAAGTTTGTCTTCCTTCTCATGATAAACATCTAATGCTCTTACCCCAGCAATTTGCCTACTAATCCTCATTAAGATCTACTCCCATCACTTCTACTTTTAGTCCTAAAAGTAGATTCATGTCCCAAATTTGTGATTGGATATGATAACCACCAAAGAGTTTCATAATCAGCTCATTGATATCAAAAGCAACCTGAGGAATAAGAATGGAAATGAATCTTAAGGGTGTGGGATTAAAATGGGAAGAACAGAAGGTTAGATCATTCTGAATCTACCAAGAGTGACTGACTGACTTAATGTTTAGTTGAGGGGCTAGGAGTGGCTCTGACAATTTGCTTGACAGATTGACTAAATCATGGACCCAAACTAAATGAAGTGGGAATGTCAGGACCTCCTCATTGTACTGCAGAGAAGGGCATTCAAAGGCATAGAAAGATTGGCGTGGTAAAAGTGGTTTTGCCACGTGAGACTGCTCATCTCTTGAGGCACGCAGGTCACCTCTCTGGGCTGTAGCAGACACTGCTTATCTGATTCTGAGCCATATAGCTACCAGCCAACCCAACAGCCTGTCATGACCTAGGTGCTGTCTGACCTACCACGCCATACATTTTTTGTGGCTTTTCTAAGGATTTTCAAATATGTTATTACAACTCAGCAAGATAGGCAATATTAGGCCTATTCTGATATTCTGAATTGAAAAAACTGAGGTTCATGTAAAATTGCATCTTATATTGATAAAATAGTGCATGTATCTCTATAGCTAACACTCCAGATGGTAAACACTGGGGATAATAATAGATCAATGGCTAATTTTATTTAATTACAAACAGTGTGTTGAACCACATCTAACAATAAATATAAGAAAGAACAGCTCAAGTTGCAAACTTAAAATACTTTAGGTAAGATTATACTAAACCACATTGAGAATATATCTGCAGTAAAAATACATCATAGCCTTCATTACACAGAGTAAGTGAGATGTGTGGGGAATGGCTTGCCCTTTTCTTCCATTAAAGGGCAGAGGTTTTTTTTTTTTTTTTTTTTGAAAAAAGATGGTTCAGTTTCCTCCCTCCAAGCTGCCTTTTTAAAATAACATAACATAACACATACTTTGACACAACTCCACATGACTCAGAGGCCCTTCTTAAAATAAGAACAGAGCACATTCGTGGAGACTGAATCACCTCTAACCTTCCGAACTTGGTGAGGATTACTAATCAGGATGTGCTTTCATTCCTGGGATCCTATGGGAAAGTTTATGTTCTGACAGCTAACTTAACATTTAATCAGTTATATTATCACTGGAGCTGTAAACAAGCTTTGTTTCTCTTGTTTTCTCACTGCCTCACCAAGTATGAAAGACAACCCACATAGAACTATGGGTTTTCCATGTAAATTGAGACTACCCATCTCTAGGAAATACGTGATTCCTGAGATTATTAGAAAAAGAAAAAAAGCAGCTCATAAAAGTATGAGACATTCATCTGCATTAGGACCTCCTCACAGCGTTTTAGCTCTGAAAGACATATCTTCTGAGTTAATTATTCCCATTTGGGAGAAGTTTAAGGGAAGTCAAATGCAATTTAGTATTTCTTTTCTGATTAAAAAGTGAGAAATAAAATTGCATCGTGCATACCACTAGTGTGTACATACTAACTTATATTGCATTGTACATTAGCAATAGTGACTAGTTTACATTTCAATGATTCTTCCAAGTTTAGAAACCTGTGTATTTAAGCAGAATAGCTCTAGTTTAGCAGAAGGACAATAAACCTTGATTTGAATCTTTGTTCCTGCCACACTGTAGCTCTCAATTTCTTATTCAAAAAATAAGGGTGAGTGATATTTAGCTCAATGCAAATGAAGAAAGCTCATGCCTATAGACATGTTTTCTAGATCTTAAAGACTGTCCGCTTTGTAAATGTGATTGCTCTCCTGACTAACCAGCCTCATCCCTGCAGGGCCTTCCTTCTTTCACCCTCTTAGTCAGTGTTTCCTTAGTGACAGGGCCTAGAAGATAAGGAATTGTAATCACTTCCTGTGAGTGATGTCTTTCCCTCAGTTGTAGAATGAGTAACATTTGTATCATTTATTTTTAAGCACTAGCACATTTGAGAACTCTATATCCCCCTAGGCATTTGGTTAAATCAGCCTAGAATACTGATGGCTTCTTAGCTCAGCAATTGTTCCTTGTGTGCTCCTTCCCCTCATTCTCACCCCACCACCCTAAAGCACAGTTAAACTGTTAACAGCAGATCCTCTCTTTAACACTCTCCTGGACACCCAAATTGATTTAAATCATGGAATAGAGGAAAGAATTCTTGTCTGAAATAGTCATCTTCCAGATGTGCCCACATTCAGGCTTGGTCCAGAATGTCACATCCTGGTGGGAAGTGACTGTGTGTGTTTTTTTTCATATTCAAGGTCCTATTAACAAAAGTAAATGTCACAGGTGTCCCTCTGAAATTATCACACGGTGACTGTTCTTAGTTCGAAAGAACAGAAACATTATTGTGCCTCAGCTCCTGTGCACATTTGAAAGTCTCCCTTTTCAGGGAGTTCAGTTCTGTTTCACTGATAGATTTTGAAAAATTAATCTGTGGGGTCAAAATTTAATGATAACAACAGAAGTAGCAATCCTTTTTCTGTAGTCCAAATTCCCAGTCTGACTTCTTGATTTTTTTAAATAGTGGGGCATAATATCTGTGAGAATTGCGGATGCAATTTATTTTCATTCATTTCTTTCTCTTCCACCTGCCTCCCGCAACTCCTGCTGGCCCTCAGTTATGCAATTAAAGTAATCGGTGGGCATTTTGTCTCCCTTTTCCTGGAGGCAAACATTTTTTTCCACTGTTTTAACTTACTCAAAGGAAGATTCTTAAAAAATAGGTTGAAGCACACCAAGCAAACAAATAAGTAAATGCACAAAGGCCCAGTGGTTGTGGACGAGGATGTTGGAGAGCAGCCTTATGCAACAAATGTCTGGCTGTTGAAACCAAGATAGGACTAAACCCCTGGGGCCACATCTGGGAGTGTGAGTGTGTGAATGGGGCTCAGCTGGCCTCCCACACAGCAGGAATTCCATCCAAACTATGCGCTTTGTATGTGAGGACAGAAAAAAATGTGTTTGGAATATCGCTAAGGAAACCCAGATACACTATCTTTGCCAGGCTACAAAAAACAGTTGAGTTAGTGATGGACTCAAAATGACTAAAACAGAGAGCATGCATTTAATGATGTTGATGGAACAGAGAATAAGAAAAAAAGGGTGGACATATTTTTTTAATGCCCTAACAAGAACAAGATACCTCCCTTCACAGCACCCGGGAAGATTTCCACTGCTCTTTCTCATGTCTACGGCTTTTTGTAGGCAAAAAAGAAATAATAATGCATTTTGGTCTTCCCACTCAAAGGTTTTGGCTGCCATAAACTGATCTTTCAAATATCAACATTTTTGTTCCTTCTTCCACACCCCCGAAATGGAGCCTGTTTCAACATGTAGTACACAACTGTTAAAGTATATTCTAACCCCAGAATTGATGTTTGACCTCCGGATTTTGAGTGTATGTTTTGACTTTCAAACTCTTACTCCAAGAAGACATGTGTGCACTGGTGTGTGTGTGTGTGTATTGTGTGTGTGCGGAGCCCTAAATTTCATTTCAATGGCACTTAATTTTTAGCATTGTGATAGCACAGCAAATCACTGTTTAAAAATAATTTAAAATGCATTTATATTTGTGAGGTTTAGGCAATAATAACACCATCTATAGTATACTTTAATGTATTACTAACTATATAAAGATAACAGGAGCAATAACTTATTTCATTATAATCTCCCACTTTTTCTAAGGCAGGTGTTATGCAATTGTTACTTCAGTGTGGGTCAGCTGGCGTCAGTCTCTCTATTTCACAGGGTCTAGTCTTAAATCTCTTCTTCATACTATTATGCATTTATTTCTCTTCTGCTGTTGCATTTTGGTCACAAAGTTAGAAATTCAGACAATTAAAATATAAAGATATTAATTCTCTTTAAAATTGTCAGGGTGGAGGAGTCTATAATCAGCATCTTCATGTAGTAGCTAGATGATTTGGATAATCTAAGCAAGGATCCTATATACTGAGGAACTATTTTCCTTTTGCTGAATGTGTTAAAGTGACGGGGAATCCTTCTGTTGTCTCCTAAAGCAACAACAAAAAAATTGGCACTTTTTATCCACACATGTATATGGATGTACATGTATCTTCAAGAATTACACTCACACTTTTTTAGGTTTTTTTTTTTTCTTTTTGGCTGAAAGCTCAAAACAGATGTTGTTCTAGGAAACCTGTGCATAACCTATGGGACTCAACACCAAGTGTATAACCCAAATCTCAAAACTAGGTTCAGTAGAAATATTTGGCTCTTATAGTGGAGCCAAATTGTAGTAGAGCCAGTTTTTAGGAAGCTAATTGACATGACAGACATGACACGACTGGATATGAAAGAAACCAGAGCCCCAAAGTGTGTAGGCATAGGCATAAAATTAATTCAAACCACCTAATGTGAAGGCTAAAGAGTGAAGTAGTAAGTTTTAAAGGAAAAAAGTCAATTATGCAGAACAATGTGACAAACTTTGAAGATAATGACAATTGCAAATTAGAGATTCCAAGATGCAAGTTTCTGTTGTTTAAAACCCTTTAATCAAAGAAAGTGTCTCTATTTTTATTAATCCATTGGTTTTAAAGCATTTTTAAGCCTTTACACTGTAACAGCTACAATACTAATCGATACACAAACACAGTGTTTAGTGGTAGGAACTGTGATAAATCATTCTGACACCCTAGTTAAAAGTTTATACTCAACTAACTAATGTTAAATTTCAGAAATTTTTTAAGAATGATATTTTGTTTATAATTGAAACCCATGGATTACAAAGGTGGCTGTTACGTTATCTAAAGAGAGATTTCTATCCTATATCACTAAATAGATAAGAGGCACTGTCTCACTTGGGCAAAAACTGAATTTATAACACAGGAAAGCATTTTATAATAGGCCTTCACAATACAAAGTATTCACTATCTGAATGCATTTGGAATAAATTTCAGGTAACACACTCTGCATTAAAAACCATGCAGAAGAAAGCATTTCATTACCAGTACACATCCATTAAACATCACATAACGCAAAATTGAACATTATTGCAAAAGCATCTAAAAATACCACTGGTTAAAACAGTACTTTCTATGAAAATACAGGACATAGGTACTTATGAAAAGATCCTCTCAAGATTCTTTAGCTCATACTCTGACAATATGCACATATTTTTTTCTATTAGAACCTAAAGAGCTCAGACAGATATAAGCAGCAGAATTAATTAATTAACTTTTGAATTAGAACATGATTCTATTAGTCTACTTATGGCCGAACAAGTCCTCAAGGTAATTTAACACTACACACAACTCCAAGCATTAAATAGGCTTTTTCCACCCAATCTTCCTTTGTTCAACACGGGTTTCTAAGGCTTTAAGTGTATCTATTTTCATATCTTGAGTCCAGTGATTTTTTCTATTTGTATAAAATAACAATAATTATCAATGACATAATCTGTAGCAGTTAATATGGTATTTAGGGTATACAACTGCCTGCAAAAACTGCTCTAACTAATACAAATGTATGTACCCTAATTTACTTCTGCAATGGTGACATTTTCTATCAACCTGCAGAGCAGCCTGTTTCTATCTGAGAAATCATTCTCTAGCCACCTTGCATTAGGGCTAAACAAAAATGCATACCCACTATTTTATAACAGGTAAAGAACATAGATTACTAATGGGGGTTAATCCTGTGGATGGTATGTGATGTGAGGTACACTTATGTATTGTAACAATATGAAACTAATTTTTGCAGAATGGATAAAATTACAGACACAACTCATGATTTTCTCCATCAAACTCTGTGACACCCCTCTTACCTAGCACAATGTGCCATTTCCCTCAACCTGAGAGCATGTGTATTTGTAATTCTCATTTAATTCCCATTGCCTTTAGAATACTTATTGAAAAGTTAGACAACATTAACCTAGAGTAATATAAAACCATGTAACTTCCATGATGTCAGAGGCTATGAACAATCAGCAAAGACTGTGGAAAACACCAGAAAGGACCAATGGATGAGAAATAGCTACATGTTAGCTCTGCCTGCCATCAGATTATTTATTTAGTCACCTCTCTTTCTACCTGCTTTCTTCAGGAGTAGGGAGCTGGGAACAGCAGGTCATCATCATGGTCCAGATGCTTGCACTCAAGACCTACTGCTATTTCTCCCTGATGTTTATTTCTGGGTAAATGTTGAGGATCACTGAGTAGATATCTTCATAGGACTACAAGGAAAATAAAACACACCTCACAGTGTGAGAAATAGAGGGATGAAAGATTCATAATTAAGAGAACCTTATGATATGTTAATCTGTATTAAGCACCAGGAAGGTAAAGTCAGCAGAAACAAAACAGAACAAAACCAAAACCATGAAAAGCACCCAGCATCTGGTTTGGAGTTCTGTATTCATCATTCAGATTCTCTTGCACTCCCTCCCACAGCCTAGCCACAGACTATACTCAATACAGTCAGTCTGTTGGTGGGGTTGTGTTGAGTGAGATGAAGGAAAAAGGATGCAGAGCTCAGTGTAGCAACACTTTCAAAGTCACCTCTGGTGGTAAGGTGAAATAGCCCAAGAGTCCTCAAAGATAGGAACTATCAGGTTCCTGCAGTGCTACAATAACCTAGCTCATATTGGGGGCTGGCCATGAGGATGGAAATATATCTCAGTTTTATTGTAAATCCTGTCCAAAGACCCATCAGAAGGCTTATGTGTCTATACCTGTCATCAGCTTTGTCTAATTTATAGTATTAAACAGTAAGGCCTTCAGGGCTTATAATAAGGCTAAAGCCTTTTATACATGAGTACCAGGAATAACTCCTTGTGCTCTGATAACAAAGGGGCTGGTTAACAGTTCTATGATCAAGAAAAATGGCAATCACAGTTAAAAAAAATACCTAAATTTTTTCTTGTCTAATTTTTTTAAATAGTTACAATCAATTTTTCAAAATAGCCACATTTCAATGTCTAACTTCAATAAGCAACAACAACCTGTGTATTCTCAACAATGCCCAATAGAACTCTGAAAGAAGAAACCCTCTTACTGGAAAGTCATCAATCAACATAATCAGAAATACACCAACAAATATCGGTAAAAGGTTCACCTAATCTAATGTAGATAGAGGATACAACCTATTTTGGGCAACCAGCTGCACAGAGCAAGAGCAAATGTTTTCCTTAAACACCTTGTGGTATATATTTTCAGTTTTGTGGGCCATCCTGTCTTGGTTACAACCACTGGACTCTGCCCCTGTAATGAGAAAGCAATATACAACTTGAAAGTGAACGAATGTGTCCACATTCCAGTAAAACTTTATTTATTTACTTAACAGAAACAATGTGGGTAGTATTTGGCCCATGGGCCGAGGTTTGAAGGCCTCTGCTTTAGAGGATTGAGTTCACCTAGTAAAAGGGGTCCTATCACCCAATTCCAACGCGCAACTTTGAAGGGGAAATAAACATCAGAGGTTTCAACAACCTCTGTTAATTTGCTAGTTTTCACAGAACTCAGAGAAATGATTTACTTACCAGATCACCAGTTTATTAAAAAAGAATATAGCTCAGGAACAGTCGGATGGAGGGATGTGCAGGGCAAGGCATGGGAAAAGGGTGGGACTGATGGGAGTCTTTGAACTTCTCACCTGTTTCTCCACGTTGCCCATAGTACCTTATATTCAGTAGATGTTCAGTACGTGTTTACCAAATGAATAAAGTGTATGTTAACATATGTGTGTTTTTACTTGGAAATATTCCAAGACAACAGCTTTGCTGAAAGGTTTAGAAAACTGCGATCATGTGTCTAGTGTGTGTACCAGACACTGTGTTTCAGAAAACAGGAAGCTTGTGTCTTGGTTTCCTGTCTATAGTTGGCATGCCCATGCTCCACCCAGAGGTGGGGAGGTGCTGGTGCAAATCCACAGAAAAAGTGATAAGGTGGTAGGCTCCTGGGTATAGTGCCATCAATGGAACTGCCTGAGGGGAAGGGTGACTCAGCCTCAGAAGTAAGGTAGTTCTGCTCATTCATTTTTTGTGGACCTGAGATCACCAAGCTAGTCCATCCTTTTGCTGAATGAGTTTCTTATGTCTCAATTTCTCTCCATCAGTTCACATATACACATATTTTATCATCAAAACATGCAAAATTGGTAGATGTCTTGTAATCTACAACAACTTAGCTTCGTTGAAATGCAGTACCCCCCCCTTAACCCATCAATATATAACCTATTTGTCAATTTGAAGATCTCCTGGAGAGACACAAATATATACCAGCTCAGAGGATGGACCCAGGTGACTAAGTAAATATATATTTACTTCACAGCAAAGCACAATGGCCGCCTAGGCAGTGAGATGTGCAGATGGAAGGAAACCAGGGAATCCCATCAAGTAAGACGTTAACAGAACCCAGAGGCTCCAAGTGTGAACCAGGATTGCATTGTGCTGCTTTACTGGGAGATGTAGCCCTAACATATCCTGGCCTTCTGGCTTGTTTCTTTGTTTTGATTGGATGGGGCACAGTCTGTTAAGTGGGCTGTCCCATGCCACCCAGTGCCAACCTACTCCTACCAGGGTTTGACTTGAATTTTGAGGCTAACACAATTGTTCTGGCTGGTTTGAAAGCAGTATCAGGCCACGAGGTCCTCTGAGATAATGTTTATCAAATTGTTAGCCCAAATCCAAACAGTAAGCCAAGACCCAAATGATACAATCAACTTTTTTTTTGTAAAAATAAATAAATAAATAAATAAGGCAAAGTAGTAAGTAGTGTGTATTTGCAGAGTAAAATTGAATTTTAATTTGTGAAATTTCAGTTGCAGTTGCTGTATTTGAGTAGCACCACACTGCAGTATTGAAGGTGTTTCTTACTCTGAGGGGTACAGTCCAAAATGCTTTTAAACTATGGCCCTCTGTGGAGATCTCCATGCTGGGTTGGATCTGGCTTTACCTCTTCTGATTCTCAGTGCCCCTGACTGTGTGCCATGGGTACTCGAGAGTTGCTGCAGATTAAAAGAAAAACCCCTTCCCACACTTTTAAATCTCTTCGCTCTTTCTTTCCCCAAATTTTTAGCATAATGGATCTTAAACCTATCCAGGGTGAGACTCTTGCAGACTCTAGTGATAAATGCAAAACCCAGAAAATGCCACATGAAATTGCATATAGCTTGAGACTCTTTGAAGCTGGATCAGCTGTGCATCTATTGGAGCTGCATGAATCCAAGGTTAAGAATGCCAGACTTAAATTAACCCAGCACGGAATGTGTGATATTGTCAGAGGGTAATACATGTAAAAAAATAGGACACCACTTTTCTTGTCTGCTTGCTCAGAACTCCATTATTTGACTTGCAATTTCCAAGCTGAATTTTTGCCTGATCCAGCACAATGTAAAAGTGATTTCTTCAATTTGAGGTATTAAAATGATATTGAAAGAAGAATCATTGAATTTTCCTGAACTCACATTATAAAATAAATTTGCCTCACACAATTTAATCATGCTCTTATATAAATGTAATGATTGCATTGATATATGGCAAGTGCTTGATATTAACTTTGATCCCTTGTTAAAAAAGAGTTGATGAAGCAAGTATATGTGAGGTTAATGGAAATGTCTCTAACCTTACCCAGTCTAACTTCTCTTATTCTTTATTTTGATTCTGTGTCATTTAATAATCCTAATTCATACCCCAAAGGCATTCCATTAAATCAGATATTCAGGTATCACTGCATAATGTCATGAATGGCATTATCTGAAATAGATCAAAATCAGACAAGTTATAGCATTTTCAGGAGCTTTGAGCATTTCAAATAATTCATTTCAGGAATACAAGATTGCCTTTTCTCCTTCACTGAGATTCTGAAGCTACCTGTTGCCCTTTTCCACAATTATTCTTCTACCTGAGCTTTATTTGATCTTTGCTTTGCATACTTTGACATGTACATTATGGGGATGTGATGGTTAATTTTATATATCACTATTACTGAGCTATGGGGTGCCCAGATATTTAGCTAAATAATATTTCTGGGTGTGTCTGTTTCCAGAAGGGATTAACATTTAAATTGATAAACTGAGTAAAGAAGACTGCCCTGCTCAATGTGGGTGAGCTCATCCTATCCTTGGGGGGTCTAAATAGACCAAAAAGGCTGAAGGAGGATGAATTTGCTCTTTCTGCTTGACTACTAGAACTGCTATGAAGTCCTTCTCTTGCTCTTGGCCCACGACTTACATCATCAACACCCTGGTTCTCAAGCCATGGGGTATGGACTGGAACTATACCACCAACTTCCCTGATCCTCCAGCTGGTAGACTGGTATATCAAAAGACTTCCATTCTCCATTATCACATAAGGCAATCTCTCATAATAAACTTCTTTCTATCTATCTATCTATCTATCTATCTATCTATCTATCTATCTATCTATATCTATATCTATATCTATATATAGATATAGATATAGATATAGATATAGATATAGATATGATTTGTTTTACTTCCCTGGAGGGATTTGACTAACACAGCACTTTTGATGTTCTTGGAAAATTAGACACCCATGCTAATTTTTTGTTGCATGAAGTGGATGCATTAAAACATTTTGAAGAACATTTATAAACAAAGAAAAAGCTTTCAACTGGTTTGCATTCTCTTCGTTAAAAAGTATCTTTAATGTGATACTTTAAAATTATAAGAATGCTGGGAGAGGTGTCAGTTTATCAGAGATTGTGACAAATATCTGGGACATCATGAGAGAGAGAGTATGTGTGTGTATTAACAGATGAACCAGAGCAGAAGTTTTACAGAGAGCAAACTGGAGAAAGATGCAAAAGCCAGACAAATGGTGATACCCTCAATCTAAAAATGAGTCAATAAGCAAAGACAATGACATGCTGGGATGAAGAAGTGCTCCTGGTATAGGTGTTTGTACCCCAGTGTAAGCCCTTTTCACTTTCACAATGTGGGGGGTGGGGTGGGGAGGGTCCTGCCTAAACCCCATGGCCTCCTCTTTGCCCACACCCTTCATGTGAAGGTCATTGCCCAACACACCCTCCACAGATTATGAGGATGGAATTCAGCTCACTCGAGAACATCTGTTTTCTATTGGACCAGATGGAGAGCCTAGAAACCTACTTTTTTCACAAGTACTTAAAATGGTTCCATGGCAAGAGCTCCATGGAGTACAGTTTTAGAAACAGCTCTTATAGCCAATAATCTACCCAATGACTTGCCCAAATTTATAAGAAGATATTTTATCATACATATTTGAAATTACTAATACCTAGAAATTTAATGGATGAAAACAAGGCAATGTGATATGTGTTTCTAACCTGGCATTACATGTGACACAGTTAGGATCCCCTTCAAAAATCTATTGTTGTATGTGTTTTGAGGCAAAAATGCATACTAATCCTTTCTGGAACTTTACCTCTTCCCTATTAATAGTCTCTAAACTAATTCCCTGAACATTTTCTTTTCTTTTCCATTATAGATCTGTAGATTTGTATTATAAGCATATGGTTATGGAAAGTAATTATTATTTTTAGATTTTGAACCTTCAAGTTTTCTATTTTCTATCTTCTAAAAATAGAAAACTTGAAGATTCAAAATCTAAAAAAGTGCCCTTAAATAAAATTCCACATAAAAGATTATGTTTAATACCATCAAAATGCAAAACAACTTCCATGTTGTTAAATTCAAAAATTATTTTAAGTCCCCACTTTCTTCTTTTCTAGATAGCATTGATATATTTGATCCTCTTTCTGAAGCTCCTGTTCCACTTGGTTTCATGGTACCACGACATCCTCTAGTATTAGTCCTGAAAAGTTGGTGTGCAAGACTCAGTCCTTGACCATCTTTTCACCTTACATTTTTTCTCCATATGCAATATACCTTCTGCCATGAGATTATTACCATTGATACACTAATAACATCAAAATTATATCCCAACTCATATATAAATTAAATTCCACATTTTGAAGCCTACTGCCTTATATCATCTTCACTTGAAATCCAAAACTTGTCAATCCTACTTATCCAAGTTTGAGTGCTTGCTCTCTTTCCACACAGAGATCTCAAAAGGCAATCATTTTTAATCTCCCTGTATCCCCTTCCCCTTCTAATGACACACCCTTCATCTTGTTGCTCAGGACTGACAACTTGGAGTTATCCTCAATATTGTCCTCTTTCTTATCCTCATTTGCAACCTGGTCACTCATCCCTCAACCATCCCTCAGATCTTTTCATTTCTCTTCATCTCCCTTCCCCAGTCATAGTCACACCGCCATCTCTCTCTGGACTTCCATAAGCACATCTAAGTGGTCTCTGTAACTACTTTCCATAACCTGACAATCATTTCCATTAGTGTAGTGAGAGTTATCTTTTAGAAACCAAATCAGTTTTCTCCACTCCACTTTTCTTCAATGCTTTCTCAATATACCTAATGACTACAACCTTGGCCGTGGCCTTGAAGCTTCATGAACTAACCACCCTCTCTCTCTTTGGGTCAACTCTCTCCACCTTCTTCCTCCCCCCACATCAAGCATCATGTGGTTCATCCCACCATGAGGCTTATGTTTGGGAAATGCTCATGTTTGTCTGGCTTTGTTCCATTCTTTCGTTATTTTATTTTAATTATTTTATTCTTCAGATCTCAGTTTAGATGTCATGTATTCAGAGAAGCTAAATGGTATGTTTCTTTATCATGACATTGTATCATTTTTCTTTATTTCAGTAATCACATTTCCAATTACATATTTATTTGGTTGTTTGTTTCAGATCAATTCTTTCTTAAATACATTATAGCATTTAGCTCACTTTAGTTTACCTCCATGAGGGTTGGGATAATATAATTTATTTATCATTAGATACCTGGCAAAGAGCACAGCAAATGCCAATATAGGACCCATATCAATTTGATACATGAGCTTTATAAATCCTGTTATCGACCCTGAAAGCTCAGTATTATTCTTATGCTGTAGCTGAAACCAAGGTTGGGCAGTGTTTGGTAGTTTGCTAGATTAATTGATATATATTCATCTTTAAAATAATTCCAAAAACCTTTTGAGGTAGCCTGTCCTACCTCTGATCATTTGAAAATTTCATTTTATATTATTATGCTAAAAGGTGCATGCCTCTGTTGGTACATTTCTTCAAATGTAAAAACCATAGAAGAGGTCTAATCTACTGTTCTACTCAAAGAAAGTTCCAGACACTCACCTTTTCTATCTGAAGTGGCCCTATCTTACTCATTTCATGGGGCTCGGTCTCAGTCACCACTTGACCTCTCTTGTTGGGATTTGCTCTGTGTTAAAGTAGCAGTGGAAGAGCACACCACTTACTAGTCCTGTCACCTGGGAACTTCCTGTATGTTCTCTCAGCTTCATGTCTTCTTATTATAAGTGGGACCTGCCAGGTGGACTTGAAGTGGGGATGGTACACATGAACAGACATAAGATTCTTGACCCCTAGCAAGTATGTAGTATCCTTGGCCTGATACAACCATGTTATTTCATCTCCATCATCAGAAGTGTGTCACAATGTAAAGTAAATATGTATTTATATGCGGTGATGTATGAGGTGTAAATATTAAGACATTTCATGTATTGGTATTTTTACAAGAAATTTATACATAATAATTTACCTCTCCTCAAAATAAGTTGATTTAATGTGGGAAAGAAGGGGAAAGGTCAAGGAATGTGTATAAAGGACCCATGGACAAAGATAACAGTGGAGTATTGAAAGTGGGAGGTGGGGGTTAGATAGGGCAGGGGAGAATAATGCAGGGAAAATGAGGACAACAGCAATTGAAAAGCAATAAAAAATTTTTAAAAGCTAAAGAAAATGGATTAAGCAAACAGAAAAATGTCCTGGGACATTAAAATTGGAGGGGCAAGTATGGCATTTCTGTACTTTGGACAATAATTTTTTTAATGAAAACCTTTTGTTTTTTTAATAAACAGATAAAATGCTGGGAAATTAGTGTATTAAATATTTTCTTTAAAAATGCTTTATTTAAACTGAGTTTTTTCTTAAGTAGTATAGAATTTTTCTTTCAACTGTACTTTGCTACACCAACTTTTACATAGACAAAAATACGTAAATGTATTTAAATGTAAATTTAATATGGCATATTTTACTAAGAATATACCACAATACAGGAAAAAAACTTTTAACTGCAATATGCTTTCCTATATAATGCAATTATAACCTGAATGAGGTTAGAATAATTGTTGATTTTACAATCAAAGCATTGATTTGATTTTATTGTTAAATTTTTAATTTGAAATATCCACAATATAAATATATGTATTTTCTGAATTTATTTTTGAGACCCTAATGAATATACCTCTATGTGTAGACATAGATATAACTTTAGAACCTAAGAAATACTCAACAGATCAGTTTCCTAGTCAAATAGAAATATTTACTGACAATCAATCTGACCACTTTCTCAGGAATGAACTGTCAAAATCAGTAAAACTCGAGAGGCTTTTTAAAGCTCATTGATGCTATATAATCTTCTAGTCATTTACTTTATCTTTAAGAACTTTGATAATATTATCTCTGCATCACTCTTTCCCTTCCTCAAGAAGGCACTCATTTATAATTGTTGTTTTTTGAATGAGCTTTATGAAGGTAAATGCCTTTATTAAAGTTTAAAATTCCATCTTAGACCACATGCTTCACTTGAAGATGGACACAATTTCTAATTTTTAGCACTGCTGCTTAATTATGTAACTGTCCTCCTGTAGAGTAAACTCTCTTTGGAACTATTACTGACTTATTATTGACTTCTACCTGGATAATGCAGAATGAAAGGTAAAATGATTATTATTGTTATTGTTATTGCTGTTATTGTTACTATTCAGAGCATTTCTGTGCCTGATTGATGATGATTCCTGGCAGTATGTTGACATGACATGCTATCAGGAAAGGGAAAAGCAGATGCTCTGGGGACATGTTACAGGCTGGCTGAGGCAATTGGAAGAATAAGGACTGTCAAAATCAATCAAACTAAAACCCAGGTCTCTATTAACTGTGAGAGAAGACATTAGCAGACTGAAAGTGGAACATTCTGGTGACACTGCTTTTGCAAGTGACAGTAGGGGGTATTCAGCTGTCATACATTAACCTTCTTGATCATGGAGTGAACTGGAAGATTTTGACCAACTAGGAAGATCCTGAGATCCGCAGTCCAATGAAGTGGTGTTCATCCACCCGAGACCCAGAGCCTGGTCAGCTACACAACTAATAAGGGAATTGTGAAATCTAAGAACACAGAAGGACAAAAAGGCTTTTCTAAACTGCCACTTGCGTTGTAAGTCCCTGTAAGCAAAGATCTTATCTTGAACACATTTTTTTTTTTGTGTCTTCGGATGGAACACTCCCACATGGCAAGAAAATCACTGTGTGGCCTCAATTTTGCTCTCAGACCAACGTGCAATGATTGTGAAGGTTAAGAGGGCGGCTGTCTGGAAAACAACCCTGCATTTAAGAACAGAGAACAGCAGGTGGTGGGTTGCAGCTTTGTCAGATGCACTTGAATGCGAGGAATGTGGCAGCAATGATGTCCATTTGTTGGGATCAAGAGAAGATAATTTATTGGGTTCCCTGAACAAGAGTCCTCGCCCTGCTTGCATCCAGCCCCTTAAACTCTCCACATGTTCACTGAGCCTCAGGAGCTGGGAGGGGAGTTACATGTACATGAATTTATGGATAAACAGAGCTGAATTTCTAACATGACATCACATGTTTTTAGCCATATAACTGTAACAGGGAATAATAATGTCACTTTAAAGAGGATTACATTTTAAAATAGTCTGCAAAACACTTACTTTGAACAAATAAATTACCATTCCCCACTTGCTAATACAATTCCAACACATACAGTAATTTGCTTCATCGTAAATGTAAGCTGTGTTACACCAAGGGTTTTTATTTGCCATAATTTACATATTATTTATAATTTACTTTAGATAAGACTCCTTGTGTAAAATGTGCGTGCCTCATTTTTAGCTAAAAAAATAAAATCTTTTATTGATATTTTACATTTACCCCTTTTCCCTAAAATATATGATACATTTTTCTTATGGTACCATGTGTCTCATATGAATAAATGGTTAGGTAGCAACAGCAAAACAGAAAATGGATGAGTAAAGCATCTGGGAGGGCAGGAAAGTCCATCTCCTTATTTCTCTTGCTTGGCTCCTCTGCTCTCACTGTTCTTCATCAAGACCCATGGACAGGGCTGAGGACACTCTCAGCCCTTCCCTTTAGGAGCAGAAACTGGACCACAACACCTGCAGCATCAGAAGGGCCTGGCTCACCCTTTTCCATTGGGCTTGTGGGTATTCCCAGGTTAGCCAGGCCAAGTCCATCTAGGCAAAATGTCCAACCATTGACAGTACTAAAGTCACTTCTTTTTTGCAGGGGGGTATATATATTAAAAAAATCTTGGGTTGGACCAGGAACTTTAAACATACCAACCAGTTACTTTGCCAAGTACTGGGCTACATGTTCCACTCACATGTGTTCCATGTGTGAGAAACCACACAGCATGAGTGTCTCATTTTATAAAAGTTCATGCTCATGAGTGGGGTCATTTTAATGAAACAACACTTTGAACCTATATCCCAATTTTTTCCTTCTTTTTTGGTAACATTTTTAAAAATGTTAAAAGCTCCTAGCTTTCTGAACATCAGAGTCAGATATTTTCTCCTCCAGTTCTCACATCCAATTAATTAAAGTTAAAGGCACTCAATATTTAAAATTAAGTAAAATGAAGGAGCTTACTATTTAAAACAAAACCATTCATTTCATTAAAAATAATACTTTTGTTCAGCAAAATTTTAAAATTTAGTTTGAACATGTGAACATTTAGTGAAATGCCTCTTTAAATGTGTTATAAAGACCATGTAACCGTGCTGATCAAAGGACTGAAGCTGCTGTTTTAGACCTTGAACTTCTCAAAGTGCAGTCATAATCACACACCCTGTAGGTAGAGCATAGTCTTGAAAAAGACAGAAAAGGTGGATTGCAAGAACAAAAAGTAGATACTTTCTGGAGAAAGAAGTAGAAATTTCTATGCACAGCCTTTTCCCTAATAAATCAACCTGCAAGGCAAGTGCCTCTTATTGGGGCTGTTCTGCAGACCCAGTCATAATATCTGGGTTGCTTTGGAAGGAAGCAATGTATATGTAGTATGAATGCAGTTAAAAGTAAAACTCACCTGCAAATTAAGGAAACTTATATTGTTTAGAAAATCATTCAAAATGAATGTTCATTCTATTCTAAAATAGGAAGATGTCACTATGATTCTAGGGGAAGCTTTTTAGGGTAATATAAAATGGACCGTTTCTCAAATGCAACAGGACAGCAGCTAATTGTATAATTAGTCTTTGTTCATTATGCATGTATGATATAATCAGATTTAGGGGGAATATAAAGCTATGGAACTTCAGGTCTTGTCACATTAAATTGTTGAGAAAAATTATTGCTTAAAGAGACCTTGTGACATATTAATAAATGGGTATAGTCTGTAAGGAATATTAACCAAGCCTGTCTGAACAAGATTATAAATCTCCGAAAAGAGTTTTTACATTACTCATGGTTGTAGGACACAGAAACACACACTACTGGATTGTAGCCATGTAAGATTTGCAGCTATACAGCATAAAAAAATAGCAAGATGAAAGGTGATGCTTAGTTAAACATGTCTATGCATAAGTTCTAGGTTAGGTTAATTCTAATGGTGTCTGTGATGCAAATGCACCTGTGGACATTCAGAATGGCACTGGCTCAATCTTAACACATAAGAAAGGCCCGATATGCCCTCAAAGATAACCACATCTTGTATTTATTTAATATCAGGTGCATCTTTTTACTGGAAAAGCAAATTTACAGGTATGATGTGTAATTTAGGTTAGAAACTATTTTCTCTGGCACTTTGTTGATCCTTCTAGTACCAGTTACAGAGAACATAATCAGAGAAAATATTGGATAATCTACATGCTCTTGGATTCATTAGATCAGTTTGTCTTTACAAATGAGGCAGCCGAAGTCCATAGAGATCAAGTCCCTTGGACCAAGTCACATATGTGATACTTCTTGAACCACGGGTTTGAACCCAGGCAGGAAACTTGCTTTAACTCAGTTTTTCACGTTGACATCCATAGCCTTGCTGTACCTAAGAAAGCCAGATTCATCCAACAGTAAGCAATTTGAGTAAACAAGGTTAGCAAGAAGCACTTTAGAAAGTCATCTAAGAATGTGAGGGGCAACTTAACACCTGTTTATCTTAAGTCTTTTACCAGATCATTTTCCTTGACTCTGCTGAGAAATATTGAATCTAGATTCACTTGTATGAATGAGATTCATGAGAAAACCTGCTGTTCTTCTCAATTTTTGTCACCGAAGGCCGATGTTACAGAGACTTTGATTGACAAGTACATGAAAGAGCAGAGTTGACAGCTGTTTAAAGTGGTATTTTCAGAAAGTTCTGCTGATGCCTAGGAATCCATTTTCACTATAGAGGGCAGCACTGTTTTGCCATCCATGTTTGTCCTGGTCTTGGTAACAGATCAGGAATTTTAAGTGACCTAGGATGGTGTTTCATATATGTGGTGGTTGTGGAACAATGGCTGCGATGAAGTTCTTATCTTCCAGAACAAAGCCTTGAATTTCCCTGGGTGAAATTTGGGCTTGCCTCAACCTCCCTTTACGGAGGACTGAATGTTAATTGAGTTATATCCAGCCCACTATTAAACCAGATTTGACTTCTGACACCTTCTTGGAAGCCTCAATAAATAAAGTTCAAAGACAATTGGCAACTCAAATTTTCTTTTACGTGGATCTGTTTAATGTATAGAAAAGATACTAGCAAAACTCCATTGGTTGGTTTGCTCATTCATTCACTCTAAAGACAAAATATTTGGAAAATGCTTTGTTCATCTAAGGTTTATCCTTTATAGCTTAGTCAAATTATTAATGATTAAGAAAAGCATTAACCATCATAAAAGATGCTGGATACAGATATTCATTATGACAGAAAGTTCAAAATCAATTATCAGATCATGATGATATTTCTCATTATTTTATTAATTTATTCTTTAAAAACATTTATTGACCAACTATGACATACCAAGCATCCTTCTAGGCACAGAGAATAAATCAGTCAATAGGTCAGGTAAGGTCTCATGCAATTCTGGATTTTTTTCAGCATTGAATATATGATAATTACATATTGTAAGCAAGTAATTACTGTACAGGGTTTTTTTTTTTTTAACTGAGTACCTTATTTTCCTTATGGAATAAGGAAAACAATGGAGAGGAGGAAAGTGAATATTTTTATTCACTTCAAAACACATATATATTTCCTCAAATGTATATTTGATGAATTGCTATTTGATCCATATGTGAATGCATAAAATGTGCTTAATACTCTCTGAATGTATGTGCTTAATACTCTATGAACGTTGAGTAAGAACTAAGATACATTTGCATTAAAAAGGCAGTCTCAATGCCTTTAGAATAAGTGAATAATATCTGCTCCACAAAGTCTTGTTTATAAGAACAGAACCAACTTATTTTCTAGAAGGAACATCTTTTCTAAGGCCAATTGATAAAATTTTATTCCTTTTGAGTTTTTCAACTTTACCCAATCCCTTTTTAAGTATATTTAAACTTATGGCTGCATTTTCAATTATACAGATAATACCTAGCAAACATATTTGCATCAAAGTGCATATTTTCTCTAGCTTTGACAAAAATTCTGTATTTGAACTAGGTAAGAATGCTTCCTCTTTTATTTGGATTTTAAGTATGGTATTCTTCACATGTGAAGCTGTGCATCCACCATCAGCAGGGCTCCAATTACTGTCTTCATTGGTCATGCTGGGTGTTCGCAGTGCCTTCTCATCACCTGATTCCAAAGAAGTTACAGGAGGTTTCTGGCAAAGGGGGTCTGTGATTAAGGAACATAGCACAGCTAGCTACTACCCAAGTAAGATGTTAAAAAGCATCATATTGGCACCTTTAGTAAGAACTTTTTTAACCCCATATCAGCCAGAGTCAGTTTTAGTTATATATTTAAAAAATAAACTGCATTTTTCACAGATGAAGGAAGAGGGTTTGTCATCAAATATGCCCTGGTCTCTTCCAATGTGTAGGGAGAAGAGACTAGCCTGATTGTAAATGCGATGCCTATAGCATGCTCCACAGAGCTTTTCGTCCTGGTGCTAAGATGAAAGTTTTCCCCATTGCCCAATATTTCACAAGCTTTGCCAATAGCTTTCCTCTCAGGAAAAAAAAATGTAAGTTTGTTGCTTCAATTTCCATTTGAGCAAAGCCTGACTATCCACCTGGTTTTCCATATTTTAGTGTCGATTTATTATTTCTGTAAAAATGTCCTGCTTTCATGTCTTACACATTCAAATCCTGTACTATGTCATTTTCTTAAACAAGCCAGAGACTCTTTCTACTTCATTTTTTTGTCGCAATTATTATCAGGGTAGTCCACTGGAAATAGTTTCCTCCCTTCCCCTCTCCTCTCTTCCCTTGTTCCCCTCCTTTCTACCTTACTTCCTTCCAATTCTTCCGTTAACCTGCCATGACTACATGACTACACTAACCTGCTATGACTACAATCCTAAATCATTTAACTTGGCTACTGAATTTCTATATTTCTCCCAAAGGTCAGACCATGAATTCCTTGATCTCAGGAATTTATTCCTCTTTTCACTTATGGGAACCAACAATGCAGCATACAATCTAAGCACTCAATAATTACTTCTTGAACAAACTAATGAATGAATAAAGAAGAAAATAAACATGCACGATCACCCAACTTTCCTCATTCTTTATAATGTTCATTTCCTTAATTTCTTGCCCTTCTTTGCCACATGTCTCCAAAACAACTCCTGTTTGGATGACTACAAGTAATGTCATTATTGTGTTTCCTTCCTGCCAAAATGAACACGGAAACTCAATCTGTATTTTACCTTAGGAGCAATAATGGCTATAAATTTCTTGAGATCTCAGGGCAATAGGAGCCCAAAAGTTGTTTGCTGTATTAAAACTAAAGCTTCTGAACAGACAGTATCTTACCCAGACATTCACTGGTAGTACACTTTCACTGAGGCTTTCAACAGGACCAAGAGGAAGAGGAAGAGAGGAGTCAGTTTCACAGATCTTTTCTGATTCAAACATAAAGGAAGGTGTAAGTCCATTTCATTTGAAGAAATTCACCCAGGTAAGTACACAGCTTGCCTGAAATTTTTTTTTTCTTCAAGAAATCTAGAACATTGCCCTTTTGACAGAGTTGAAATTATATTTGACTTTTAATACTTCCAACAAGCAAGCATGAAAGATTGCGTCCTATACTGGGATTACAACAAAACTGGGTGAGGAAGACTGTTTAAGAATCAGGCTTGTGTAGCTACCATGTCCTTTTCAGGATATCTGAAAAGTATAAATTGAAAATATATTGAAGGTAATCATGCATAATTATTGGGGCATGCTTAGCACTTAAATGGATCAATTTATCTTCAACGACCTTTACAAATATTAACGAGTTAATTCTTACATTGGCCCTATGACTAAGTACCTGTTGCCTCTGTATTATGTTTCAGGGGAGAATGAATCAATATACGGAGTAATAGTATCACAGAGAGAGAGGAAAAAAGTGTTTTTAAGAAAATTTAAAATGGAAAATGTAAGCAAAGTTGGAACTGAAGGCTTAAAGACATTTTCATTGTCACTAGTCCCTTTGGAGGTTATCAAAATTAAAACAAACAAAGCTGTTTTCCCTTCAAGTCTTTTAAAATTCATTTTTAATCTGCATACAATGCAAAGCAATAAAGCCTGTTTCAGAAGCAAACAAGTTGACAGTGGTCTTGAGCTTGAGGTTGTGCCTGGAACAGAAGTGCAGTCATTGCTTAAGCATCTCCTTGCCAAAGGGCAACTGAGGTCTGTCATTTAGAAGCCAGCTCCTCTCCTAGGGATCCTGGCCAGGCCTGGAGGCTATGACTGATGGACTTTCTAACCCTAAATGTATGCTGCAGAAAAAAATGAGAAAGGAAAATCCAAATACCAACAGACAGCCCTTCTTTATGGCTTTAAGTGTTATCTCTAGCATCAAAGATCTATGCATAGACTTGCAAGAGACTCCCTGCTAACAGAACACCCACCAGAAGAAAGCACAGGTGAGACTCCTCTGCATCCAGGGAATATCACACACCGTAAGTCCTCATGTCCCTTCTTTGGTGAGGAGGTCCTGATGTTGGCTCTGAACCCCATGACAACCTCAGGACAAGGCCACCACCAGCTCTGACTTTGACTCTGACTTACAAACATATTCAGCCTGAGCCCAGAGAAACCATCAGCTCAAAGTCTCAACTGCACAAACGATCAGACTTAAATCGGATTCTTAAAAATCCAAAGGTTAACAAGGAAACAATTGTTTCTCTCTAGACCTAGATGATAATATAAAATAAACCATCTGATATGGTAACAAAGTTCCTATCCATCACTATCACACAGACTCACAGGTCAAGGGTCAAGAAATAATGACCTGGAAAACTTGTAATGACAGTGCACAGTTGAAAGGGACCAATCTCCCGTGGCCAAGGTGCTTCCAGGTCAATAAGATGTGTTTGACCTAGAAAAGCTAATGTCTTGCTGGCAAAATTGAATAGAGAAGTTTTTAACTTCTGGCAGGAAAAACCTTGGTGTTTTTAATGGGGAACATGTAACCGTGAAAATAGCAGTAATCTGAGTATCAGAAATTCTGGCATTTAAGCATTAATTTCTCTTGAAGACATTTTTCAAAAAATGCTTGCATAAAGATTCAATCATGGATTTATTTTTAGTTTGCCGCATAATATGTGCAGATTGACTT
Organism: Anoura caudifer; assembly: GCA_004027475.1. Classification (NCBI taxonomy): domain Eukaryota; kingdom Metazoa; phylum Chordata; class Mammalia; order Chiroptera; family Phyllostomidae; genus Anoura; species Anoura caudifer. Next base: position 100,244 of record PVKU01000324.1, on the reverse strand, counting down.
CCCTCATGAATGTCTCTAGGTATGAAGCATGAAGGACAACCTGCCGAATTCACGCATTTTTCACACGTACAACAGAACAGCAAAATACTAGGAAATTGTAAGTGAATCTTAACACAACTTTAATTCTAAAATTTGATAAAGATAAGCATTACATTGTCAAAAAAACATTAATATCACCTACATTTGGAAGATGATTATTTTGATTGTGACAAATGTAAAATGTTATGTTTAAAATGCGGAATGATTTTGACCTTAAAATTTGTATGCTCAGTTAAACAAGTATTAGGCCATTTTAAGATGATTGTCTATTATAGCCATATTCAAGTAAAGTATTTTTATGGACTTTTAAATAATTACAGAATAAAGGTTATCTCAGTGATGTATTTTATACTGCTTTTCTCAAAAAACATCTGTGACAAAATATAATGTTTTTGTTTTCTGAATTAAAAAGTACAGTAAAATTAAAACATAAACTGAAATACAGAATGAAAAACTGTCTTAGGCTTCTCTGCTTGTCCTTTTTGGGAGTTGGGTCAAAATACAAAACCACAGAAAGATTCACTTAGGGAGAAAATGAATGGGAACTTTTTTGTCTTTTGCAGACACTGTCCACCTCATCAACATGAAAGAAAGCAAAATGCATATTTACAGATCAGACAAAACTGTAAAATTAATTGAATAGCTCTAACCCTTTTTTCCCCTTCCTCCTTCCTTTCCATTGTCAACCAGTCATCAAGGAGCTGGGTGGGAGGTGCTTCTCTCCTTTGTATGTGCGCTGGCTTAGACTGGAGGAGGAGTCAGGGCTAAAATGCTTCTTTAAATTTTGAGAGTAGGGTGCACTAGTTCTACAGGGCTTTCATGACATTTTCCCAGGGGAATTGACCATTCAACTGTGTGTTCTTGACACTGGCTTGGAGCAAGTCAGCTATCCCCCATATTTGCATGCCTAAAATGAAATTCACTGAAAATGTATATGTTAATGATAAAATCATGGGCATGCCATTGCACATTCTAAATGATGTTATTCAGGGGCCTGCCAGTGGGCAAAGGACGGACCCAGTTTATATGCTACTCAAGAAAAGAACGTTTGATTATTAAACCTGACCATACAGCTGCTTATGATTTTACAGGGTAGACTTAGAAAAACCTTGTTAAACAAGGTAATTAGATAAGGATAAACAAGTAGATCTACTTTCTATACAGAGAACCAATATTGAATATTTCAACATTTTTATTACTAAATACACTATTAATACTTTAAAAAAAAACACTACTTCACACTTACATGAAGTTCCCAATTTGTGAGTCACAGCAATTAGATCAGTAATTGGGATAAGATGGTTGCTCCCATCACAAAGGCATTGTGCATTAGGATAAATCAGCTGCCTCCATGTGCTTCTAGAAAGGATTTGATTTACTTAGGTACTGGTTCCACTCTGTGCTAGTGACAAAGACATTTATGAATATGGTAGATCCTGTTGAGAAATTGAATTTTACAGAATCAGATAAGAAATGATGGAGAAAAGAAGGCAAGGAGATTAGGAACATGACCTACCCAAGCGAGCATGAGATATGAACACATTCAGGAGGCAGGATAAAAGCCAAAATTATAACTAACTAGAGGGGGTGCTGAGGCTGTCCTGTCTTCTCAGTTAGGTTCGCTTATGTGAAGTATATTAATAGATTCTCAGAGCAGGGAACCTGGAAACAGAGGCTCATGAGCAGGATGGCTTATTTGCTCGAGACTATCATCTCAGTGCCTGCATGTGAATTTGAGAATTATGAATGAGAAACACATTTGATGGTAGAAAGATTTCATTTCCCCCAGAGGCTAAGAAAAATGAAGGTTTTTGAAATCAGTACCCTGAATATCATACAGAGATGAGAAATCGGAAGATTTCTTTCCAGGAAGGAGCTCTGAAAGGCTCTCATGCTGACCTCTGGGACCACCTTTTGTGTCCCTCAGAATAACTCTGTCATTTGTCTCTGGCATCTGGAAGAGACTGAGTGGGAGGATCTCAGACACAGAATAAAAATAGAATCTCCCGTTTCAGAGGGAATAAAATAGAAGGCAAGCAAAAGGTATCCTGGCTTATTTACAAAGCAAAGCTGGCTTGCTACCTCAGACAAAGCTTTGCGTCATTTCAGAGGAGAACTCAAAGTGGGTAAGATGTGCTTAAAATGAAATAATAGATAAGGAGGTCACAGGAAAGGGGACAAATGGAAATCACTACCAGGAATGGCACAATGTCTGTTTCTTCTTGACCCTGGGGATCAGCTGCGGATTGCTGAGTGATACTCAGAACAACATTCAAAACAATAAAAAAACCCAGGAATAACCAGCATGCCCTTTCATTTCCTTGGGAATTATAGGCAAGGCAGGAGAATTTTGCTAAATATTCCTGACATAAATTGCTTGAAAGGCACACAGAACTACAGCTTCTCATGCACAAGTACTTAAAAAAAAATCTCTAGTATTTCTCGTTGTTTCATTTTGTCTTGTTTACTTCAAGTTGGCACAAATGAATTAGTGAAACACTTCAAATTTGTGCATCTGTTAATTATATGAAATTGGCCAAACTCTTACAATTTATGATCATCTAGAAAGAAAGAAAGAGAGGAAGGAGGGGGAGAGGGAGGGGGAGAAGAAGAGAGAGAGAGAGACTGAGAGAGGCCATAGCATTATTTTTAAGATAGCATTCAATTACATAAGAAATAGAAAGTCACACAGAAATGCAGAATAGGAATGAATCTATATTGAAGTATAACTACTTTAATGTAGTTACTATGGGGTACAATAGGAGAACATAAAAGCTAATTAAATGTGACCAAAATTTCTCATTAAGCTCAAAATCTTCAAACAATCTCAATTTATTTTCTCTAAGTTTAATATCAAATGATCAGTAATTAAGCCAGGATTACTCTTACATCTTTTGGGCAATTTCCTAAAATCCTAATCACTAAACCATACAAGGAGTCATAAGAGCATGGTATTAAGTATAAATTCAGCCCAGATTAGCTGGATTGGTAGACACTTCATTAATCTGTTAACCTGAGTAAATTGCATAACTTCTCTGTGCCTCAGTTTCCACATATGCAAATTGGGAACAATTTTAAAACTTACCTCATAAGGTTTATTATAGGCTGAATTCTGCCCTCTTCCCAATCCACATGCTGAATTCCTCAGAATGTGACCTTTTTGAGGATAGAGTCCCCACAGAAATGATCAAGTCAAAATGGGGTCAGCAGGGTGGACCCTGACCCAATATGACTGTGCCCTTATAAAAATTGGAAATTTGGACACAGACACACACACACAAAGAACACCGTGCAATAATGAAAGCAAAGATTGGGCTGATGGATCTATAAGTCAAGGAAAGCCACAGACTGCCAGTAACACCAGAAGCTAGGGGGCAATACATGAACAGAGTACCCCACAGCCTCAGAAAAATCCAAGCCTTCCAAAACCTTGGTCTGTACTTCTGGCCCCAGAACTGTGAGAGAATACGTTTCTGTCATCCAATCTATGGTACTTGTTACAGCAGCCCTAAGAAGCTACTACAGATTATTGAGAAATTGATGATTTGGTAAATGTACAAATCTTGGAAATGGGCCAGAAAAAGATAAATATCAATAAAAACAAGCTAGGATCATTGTGATTATTGGTGCTATGACTTGGCTCATTTTAAATTTTACTGAAATACTTTTGATGTTTAACATAGATACCCAAGTCAACTGACATCTTAGATGGCCCCTTATCAATCAGTTTGATTGACAGTTGGATACAGTGGCCAGGGGACTCACTGGGGAAATATTCATAGAGCCATTTGGAGAGACATTCCTAGTCAGGACAGATGCTGCCTTCCACCCACTGCGGTCCAGGAGTCCCTATCACTTGGCACACAGTGATACCAGAGGTGATTCTCTTACACACACAGGTAGACACTTGCACAAGTGTGCACACTGCACAGATTAAGCCATTGCACTCTCCTCCTTTTCCAGGAAATAATAGCAAATGAGGAGACAAAATAGAGCAGAGGAGAAAAGCAGCTTCTGTGCCCACACTAAACAAGGGCTGTGCAATTCCAGGTCTAACACAGATGATCTGAGCCAATGGCTTTCACTCTTAACTGCATAGAATGAGTGGAAACGTCCATTTCTAGACTTGCCAAAGGCAGAGAGCCCTATGGCAAGGCTGTTGCGTGCATCCTGGTTCCAGCCGCACTTCCCCACTTGGGGTTGAGTTCTGAAATATTCTGTGGCTTCCTGCCTCCATTAGGGTTCACACCTTTTATTAACGGACATGGGCCATTGTCTCTGTCTGAGCAACTTCTGAATACTCAGCTGTGCATATCTTACATGCCAGATACTTTCCTCAAAATCTGGGGTCGAATTGTTTTGTCTTTGGGATTCTCTTTTCTCACCTCTCCCGGACTGTAAATTGCAGACAAACTCTCCACAGCTCACAGCTGTCTTCCTTAGAAGCCTGTGGAAGCTAAGTGTCAGGGAAGCCAGGGAGGAATTCTGCACAGCAAGGCCTTCCCAGCCCCCACCCCCTAAGACAAATGTCAGAACAGCCACTCCTACAGAGGCTGGGAGGGCAGCTGGGTGGGTGCCAAGTCTTCCCGAAGGGTCATTTGTGGCGCTTGGAAGAAGAGTCTAACTTCCCAAATTCTAAAATACCTTTTCTAAAAATTTTTAAACACACTAACAAGGACAACCAAAAAGGCTTTCCCAAGCAATTTTCTTCTTTAAATAGCTCAAGCTGAGTTCTTAGATAAGCAAATGTTTTTCAGGTTTTTATGGTCCACATCGGACATGTATGGCTACTCATGATGTGCCAGACTTTTTAAAGATAAAAAATAAATCAAGTAGCCTGTGCCTTTCTGGCTAACCTAAAATATAGGAAATACAGCAACATGTAATGACTATTTAAGGAATGGTTACCAAATGAATTTAAAGCAAGTTATACAGACACAGGAAATTTGAGGGTTTTTTTTTTTTTCAGGGATGTTTGTGTTTAATGTACATAGGCAGTTATGGGGTGGGGTGGGAAAGTAAAAAAAATACAAGGAACAATTACAGCTAGTTGCTTTCTGCCCATTTGTCTTCCCAATCACCGTATTCGGATGAGATTAATTGACCATAATGTCTTGGAGGTAAGAATAAGTTTAACATTTGATAAGATATTAGCAAATGGTTTCACTGCCTAAATGGACATTGTATTGCCTTTACCTTAGCATAAGTACAAGGCAACAACCTTGGAATTCTAGACACCTAACAATTGGAAGTGGGGCTCTGGAACCTCTCCCTGCTTCAGCGGTAATCGCAGGCCTGCTTGCTGTTTGCAGAAGTTAGTCTTGCTTTTTACTCTGGACTTTTACATCGATGTCTGATAATCTGTGGTTCTGTTTTTGTTGTCTCTTTTCTCTGTTGGTCTTATCTTTTGATAAACCTACTAATTTTTTATGGAAGAATGGGCATTTTATATGAACAAAAATCATGGAGACTCTGGAAGGTGTTACCTTTCTCTAGAAGAGAGGCGCTCACCTGTTTTCTGAAAGAGCCAGAATAAGAGCCCAGCACCTAATTCCAATGATGGGTCTCTCTGACCTTAGTTCAGTTTCAATTTTTATTTGACTATTACAACCCCCTCTATGGCAGTGCCCGTGGGGGTCCCACTGAGAGACAGGCATGTCAAAGCTATTCTGTCTTCATGGGTCTCAGCACCAATGGCACGCCCAAGGTCTTGTGAGCTTATGGACGCTTTCTGTGCAGATTCCTAGCCTCTATCATGTGCAAAGATTGGCAGATACCTCTAGGAAAAATACTGGTGCAGAAACACAGTCCTTCAAGTTCTGACCACCTTAGCTCATAAAACCTTGGTTTTATTTTTCTTTGTTTGCTTTCTCCTAAGCCCTGTGAAATGTCAAAAAGTTCTGCATTTGGATTTCTTCTTGGTTTTGCTTGGTATCTTAGCTTCTGGTCCTGAGTCATTTAAAAGTCAACAAATGCTTTCAGGGAATAGAAGTTTGCAGAATAAATCACTTATTTCCATGAGCCTTCTCTCTCTCTCTCTCTCCCTCTGACCCCTCCTCCTTCTCTCTTTCCAGAATCTTGTTCTCTCAAGTCTTGGCTGCTTTGGAAGTTTCTAATGCCTTCAAATGGATTTTATTTATTTGTAAATTAATCTTTGTTCTGTTTACTCATTTGTTTTTGAGTCTTGTCCATCTTTCCTAGCTTTTTGTTGTTAGTGTTGGTCTAGCTACTCCACCATAGACTAAAGTGGAATTCCCTTTCAATATAATTGAACGGAAGCAAACAAAACCACCTGCTGAGGCCTGGAGAGAGATGAATGAAGAGCACTTTGACTTATCTTTCCCTAAGGTCTTTTGGATATTTGTGGACAAAGGGTCAAGATTTTTTTAATTGGTTCACATTTTCTGAAAGCCTCTCCAGATTGGTATCATCTCTTAAAGACTCAGTTCCCCAGTGAACTAGTAGCTATTTCAACATATTAAATCCTAAATGATATGAAGGAAACATTTTAGAAGATTTCTAAAGATCAGCCATTTCAGAATTAGTTCAGCTTCTTTTGGATCCAAATAGCATATTGGATAAATTTAACTAATTTTGCGCTGTTGTCCTGGGTCACTGCCATTTTCTCTCAGTCTAAGGGTGTGGCTGTACACACAGATCTCACCAAATTAATCCTTTATGGGATTTTCCATAGTGAATTCAATAAAAAAGATTAGATGTGTTAATTCTGAACTGTAATATTTAAATGAAAGTGGGCTTGAGAGTTTGCTTCCCGAGGCTTGTTCACGTTTCTGGAGGGTTGGCTCGAGCCGGTGCAGGTTAGTGCAGGTGATGTGACCCCAAGTCTTGTCAGCCAGATGCAGGGAGGGCAAAAAGAGTGCTTTGTGTGCTGCTTTCACCAGAACAACCTCCACGGAGGCACAGGCCGGGTGGAACATGCATCTTTCTCTGTGTTGACCAAGTTTCCTCATTGTGGCTTTGTGCAAGGACCAGGTCTTTGTTCAGTGGCATCACCATTAACAGTCCTTCAGTGGTGTGTATGTGCCAGGCAGAGTCACTGCTAAAGGCTTTTTCCTTTTATAGTCTAATAATATTCCATCTCTTTCTCTCTCTCCAGAACAACTGAGCTTCCTCTAGTCATAAAAGGATGCCGTGGCTGTCCTGTGACAGGGGTGGCCTTATTGAACACATGAATGTTTTATACATTGAAGGCAGAGCAACCCCATCTTATACAATGCAGCCTTACACTGAAGAGGGAGCTGTAATCCTGACCAGCAGAGGGAACGAACAATTGGTTCTTCCCTTTCCTTGTGGGTGAGTGTCCAGTGTGGTTAACACTTGAAGGTTAATGAACACAGCTGCATTCAACAGTGCGCTATCAGGAGCTTTCTGCAGGTTTCCTTTAATTTATTGTACCATTTACAGCAGACATTTACTTTAAAAAGTTACAAATTAATTTTAATATTTTAAGCATATACTCTTATTTCTTTGAAACCAGATTCCCAGTGCTTTCAATTTTGAATTTTGAAGGGCTTCAGGGGGTAATAATCACTTTGAATCATTTAGTACTCCCTAACCCAGTCCTTTCTTATGGCAGTGTATCCTCATAGTGCCTTGGTTTAATAATAAATGAACTTGTTAATCTAATCCTGAGTAATTCAGGAAAGAAAATGTCCTCCTCCTAATGTCTTTTTCTGATAATGATGGAGAGTTACGCTGATAAAATTGCTTCCATGAAAGATGAAGTGCTCCTGATGGCTGCTCTCAATCACTGAAAGGCCGGGGAAGTATGTGAGTTTCCTTCAGGTGACAGAGCCTGGCTGCCACTGCCCAGGCCACAAGACCAGGCTGCATTTACATGGGGGCTTTGCACTGGTGGAGCCTCAGGTGAACAGGGCAGGTGCTGGAGAACTGGGATACAGGGAAATGGACAGAGGGCTTGTTTGTCCCTTTCGCTCAACCAGTCAGTTGATAGCCACTGAACGTCTACAAGATGGTATGTGTTTCCCTGGGCAGTGGGGAGAAAACAATGCAAAGTACCCAGAAGAGTTTACATTTTGGTAGATAAAGTTAGAAATGATGTAGCTAAATAGAACATACAGTACGTTAGGCGAAGGTAAGTGCTATAGGGTAAAAAGCAGGAAGAGGTGGAAGGCTGCTGCTTGGCAGAGGGGCTGATTTTAAATAAGAGGCAAGAGAAGGAATTAAAGAGGAACTAGCATCTGAGCAAAGTCTTACACAAAGTGAATTCAAGGAGAAAGCATTCAGATAGACGGAGAGAAGAGCAAGTCCGAAGGGAGGGTATTGGTGGGAACGTGGCTCTGTGGCCATTCTGTGGCCCCTGGGAGGGGAGCCAGGGCTATTCAGGTACAGAGTTGCCATAATCTAAACACACTTGTTAGACTGCAGACACAAATGGCTTCACTAGAGCCCAGCTAGGGGGCAACACATTCATCTTGGCAAGATATAGTGTAGCTGGGACTAGATTAGTAACAACAGAGATGGTGGTAAGTGCTCATATGTGAACATAGAGTTAGACAGAATTTGCTTATGGATTAAATACGGATGAAAGAGAGAGACATGAGGAACAGCTCCAGCACGTGCTGTCTGAGCAGTTGAAGGGTTGGAGCGGGGACTCGGATCCTAACAAGTTTGAAGAGGACATGCACGGTGATAATAAGCTACCTAGACAGAGTCCAGCACTCCCAGTGAGTGCTCACTTCTGCAGAAATCTTGCCTTGAGTGACACCAAAAAGTTTCTCTCCCTTACAATCCTAGCTGATACAAAATCAAGAGAAGATGCTATAATTTGGAAGCACAGACTTCCTTTGGGGTAACGCAGGGTAAAAGCCTTCAACCATTGGTGGGGTAGGAAAAATATATTTTTCCTTTTATGCTTCTAGGTCCTTGGATGGGGCTGTATAACAAGAGACACATTAACAAGTGAAAAGCATACAGATTTATTATATAAATTTAATGTGACATAGGAACCTTCCTAAGCAAAAGAAGAACAAAGAAGCAGTTAGACCTGAGTATTTAGACACTGGGTTGGACAAAGAGTAGTGGATTGTGAAAATGTCACAAGACAAAGAGTTTGGACCAGGGCACTTCATGATGAAAAAGTAACTGAGAACATAAAGGTTAATTTCCCAAGGTTTGTTTGGGACTTTCTTCCTCCTAGTCCAGGGAGGCCCCTTTCATGTCAGTTTTATCTCCTGCTTTTAGTAAGAAGGAGGAAGACAAGGTTTCCCTTTTTGTACCTGGTAGCCATCAAGTGCCTTTAACTTAAAATATGCCAACTTGATATTGTTTTAACTTATTGGGATGACACTGGTTAATAAAATTATGTAGTATCAGGTGTACAATTCTATAATACACCATTTATACCTTGTGTTGTATGTTCACTATCCCAAGTGAAGTCTCCATCTATCATCATTTATTGCACATTTTTCCTCATCTCCACCCCCACCCCCTTTCTCTCTGAGAATGACCATACTGTTGTTTGTGCTCATGGGTTTCTTTTCTTAATCTCTTCACCAGAAATAAACCCATATATTTATGATTAATTAATATTTGATAAAGAAGGCATAAACATACAATGGGTGAAGATAGCCCATTCAATAAATTGTACTGGAAAAATTGGACAAGTACATGCAAAAAAATGAAACTAGACTGCCTTTTTGATATTTTTCATTGTTTACACCATTACAGCTGTCTCCACATTTTCCCCTTTTGTCCATCTCCATTCAAGGCCACCTCTACATCCAGGCCATCACCACACCAACCTCACCATTGTCTGTGTCCATGGTCATGCATGTGTGTTCTTTGGCTAATCCCTTCACCTTCATTCATCCATTCTCTAACCCTCCTCAACTGCCCTCGAACAGCTGTCAGTTTGTTCCATGTATCTATGCTTCTGTTTCTATTTTGCTTGTTAGTTCATCTTGTTTATTAGATTTCACAATAAGTGAGATCATATGGTACTTGTTTTTCACTGACTGGCTTATTTCTTACACCACACACAAGAATAAACTCAAAATGGAGTAAAGACTTAAATGTTAGACTCAAAACCATAAAAATCCTGGAAGAAAACATGGGTAGTAAAATCTCATACTTTTCTCATAGCAGTATTTTTTCTGATGCGTCTCCTTGGGCAAGGGAAAGAAAAGAACAAATAAATGAATGGGACTACAACAAACTAAAAAGTTTTGCAAAGCAAAGGAAATCATCAGCAAAATGAAAAGACAACCCACTGAATGGGAGAACATGTTCACCAATGATACATCTGATATGGAGTTAATACCAAAATTTATAAAGAACTTATACAACTCAACACCAAACCACCCCCAAACAATCCAATTAAAAAATGAGCAAAGAGCCCAGGTTGGGTGTGTCAGCTGGCTGGAGTGCAGTCCAGTACACCAAAAGTTGCAGGCTTGATCCCCAGTCAGGACACACCTAGGCTGCAGTTTTGATTGCCTGTTCAGGCAAGTATGGGAGGCAACAGATCAATGTTTCTTATATCAATATTTCTCTTTCTCCCTTCCTCTCTCTCTAAAAGGAATAACTAAAATGTCCTTGGGTGAGGATTTAAAAAAAAAGAAAAGTCAAAAGACCTGAATAGACACGTCTCCAAAGAGGATACACAAACGGCCAATAGACATATGAAAAAATGCTCAATGTCACTAATCATCAGAGAAATGCAAGTTAAAACCATGGTGAAATAGCACCTCACACCTCTCAGAATGGCCATCATCAATAAATCGATAAGCAACAAGTGCTGGCAAGAGTGTGGAGAAAAGGAAACCCTAGAGCACTGTTGTGGAATGCAGACTGGTGCAGCCACTGTGGAAAGCAACATGAAGCTAACTAAAAAAATTAAAAATGAACTGCCTTATGACCCAGTGATTCCACTTCTGGGAATATATTTAAAAAAACTTGAAACACTAATTCAAAAGAATATATGCACCCCTATGTTCATTACAGTGTTAGTTATAATAGCCAAGATTTAGAAGCAGTCCAAGTACCCATCAGAAGAGAGATGGATAAAAAAAAAGCTGTGGTACATTTACACAATGGATACTACTCAGCTATAAAAAAGAAGGAAATCTTATCCTTTGCGACAACATGGATGGACCTGGAGAGTATGACTCTAAGTGGAGTAAGTCAGAGAAAGACAAACACCTTGTGATTGCACTAATATGTGAAATCTAATGAATGAAATAAACCAACTCGATATATTTTGGATTGATGTGTTCTGAATCCTTTGCACTCCATGATGTTTGCCCAGGACCCAGCTCATGGAGAAGCAGGCCTCACATGTTGCTTAGGAATTGTGAGTTACAGAGATCTGGTTCCATTTGAAGAGACGGGAGGTGGGGAAAGAGTTGTTGTTTACCATGATTACAGAACACAGCTCTTTCCTATTTGGTGTGATAGATAATGTGCTTGAAAAGGCATCCACAGAATCCATGGGCTGGTACCTGCTGCCATGGGTAGAATAGGCCTCTAAGTGCATTTATACCTGGAAACTGTGACTGGTCTCCAGCAACTTGCAGCAAGAATGCCCACCATGGACCCCCTCATGAGTGAGCAAAAGAGGCTGCACTCAGGCTCAGGAAAGGACAGGGGCCACTGGTGACCATGGGCTGACCTTGAGAGGAGACCCTGTGGGAGGTAGCTGGTCTCCAAATCTAGACTGCTTCTAGACCACTTCACTGAGTGAAATTTTAGCATCATAGACTTATTCTTCTGAAGGTCTGAGTGGTTTGATTGGGGAAAACTTCTTAAGAGAATGAAAATTCCTTTGAGAGGAGTAACTCCTTAAATGTTTCTCAACTATCCCTTCAATAAGAATTGATTTCCAGCATAAGCCTGAGTTAGATTTGGAATTGAGTGAAGACCATGTATCTTGCAGTAGGGCAGGAGCAGCGATGGGGTTCTGAGAAAATGGGCAGCTGATGGGACAGGCATAAGGGCCCCACAGATCTGCTGGAGTGACTTTGCTTGACCGCCCCTTCCCACGCTAGACATGGAGAAACGCCCTGGCACAGACAGGATTCCCCAGCCCTGCCTTGTTTACTTGTCTCTAGGTTAACCCAAGGAAATGTCTTGAAAATTGGATTTATTCCCTCCTATATTGGAAACGATATGGAGCCCTTTGTAGCAGACAGAACTGGAAGGAGCAGCTTTAGGAAAAGTAGAGGGAGCCAATTAGGTGTCACACATCTACAGCTGTGCTTACAGCAGTTCAACACTTGAAGCAAAATATTTCTCTTACTGAACATGGAGCTCTCATCGTCTGGGCTCCACAATATGCCCCCAGCTACCTATTAACATCTGGGGTCCATTAAAGCAGTTGTTTTTATTCTAAAATCCTTCCACAAAATTGAGTTTCTGGCTATCCTGGAGTTTACCTCTCCCTAGTTCCTCGTCATGATTCCTTGCTTTTCTTTAAGAAATGGTGTTTTTCTTTAAATAGGTCAGAACAGGATTTTACATTGCATTTTGGTTCCAATTTTTTTATTGGTGACGTTTGGGTTTAATTTTTGCCCACTAGCTACCGTAGCCCAGCAATCAATGGCATTGTGCACTTCCTGTGGTGGCGGGTCTCTCAGCTGCCCGCCCAGGAGCCCCATCCCACCTTTCTGTTGAGTGGACCTGAGACTCATGTGGGCCTTTTCATCTGCAAGGGTCATGCCTGACCCCAGGGGCTTTTGTGGCTGGAGGTGTGCTTCACACACTAAGCTTTACTATTTTTTTTAATGGAAACTCAAAAATCTGAAAGACTTACTGATAGAAACTAAGCTGGTTTCAAATATGTTATTTTAATGAATTGCATACCATCCTACTGTGGCAGCAAGAGCACTGAACAGAAAATCTCCCTTCACAGCTGATTGGCCGTGTGACCAGAAACTACTCAAGTGGCCTTTCTGAATCTCAGTTTCCCCATCTGGAAAGTGTCACTTTGGGGAGAAGTCAGTAGTTTTCACAAGAATTTGTGCTGCAGATACCTTTTGTTCCACTTGTATGTAGAGCCACTCTGTCACATAGAACCAAGACCCGAGGTTCTGCTAGGCATTGTTTGAAAATTTCAAGACTGGGTGGTTTCTAAAATCCACTCATTCCCCAAACCCAAGTTTCTGGAACCCACTGCATCTCTCAATAACAGAGTAGAGAGTGTTGGCAACTCATCTCATTTGTTGGGTCACCAGGAGTACCTTTGGCCCCATTCATAGCTTCCATTCCCTCTTCTATAAAATGGGAATACGCAGAGCAGTCAGGATTTAATGAGATACAGTGCATTAACTACTCAGCACATGGACTGGGAGGGGCCAGAAATGGGCAGAGGGCTCACTGACTTTCCAACCTATTCCATCAAGGGACATTATGTTGTGTAAGATCTACTTTCAAAAATGCCTTCAGCCAAGTTGTTTTAGTCACCAGTACATTTAAACCAGAGGGAGAATTTCTCCTGATGATTTTGGATTTTCCGATGCCTTCTTTTTTTTTTATTTTTGTACAACAAATGTATTTTAAAAGTTTTATTTGAAAATGTAACTATTTTGGAAATTTTTCATGTGTAAGGAATTTTGCTACTACAAGTAAAAGGATTAAAGAAAAAATGCTAGTCCAAAACAGCGTACATTACACATGCTTTCTAGAATGTTTTTAAGAAAGCAAGAGAAATCTAAGCTAAGGGCAGATTTAAATGTGAAGCATTCATTCAGCAGCTGTATTTAGAAGGAGTGAGGATTAATAGTGCCCAAATCAAGCATCAGATTTCCAGGGAAAGCAGATCAGAAATTAGAAAGTGTGCAGGAGAGAGCAAAAAAGGCTGTGAAAAGGTCATAACTTTGTAAAATTGACAAGACTTTCTGGTCAGATAAGAGACCCTGGAGATGGAGGTCTTAATTCAGGCTCAAAAGCTGGAAGAAGAGTAGGCAGGAGACCAGGAAAAAGGGGTCAATGCCAAGGTACAACTGAGCCTGTTCCAGGGTATTCAAATCTACTTTAGGGAAAAGATTAGAAGTCAGAAAAAAACATATAAGTCCCTAAAGCAGTTAGGGGGCTGTCTGAGAGCTCTTGGAATGGGGATTCACTTGACCCCACAGCATTCTCAAGGACTCAGGTTTGGGGGATCTCTCAGCTTTTCCAGCATCAAAGGGCAGTTAGGACCTCAAGGTTAAGTCTCTGTCCCAAGCTTGCCCATGACAGAGACTCTCTTGACTAAAAGAGCAGAGTCAGGCTCTTCTGAGCCCACTTCTCAACCAGGCTTTGCTTGACTTTGGCCCCGTCGTTGCTGGGTTCACATAGTCCACTTTCAGCAAGAGTCTTGCTAAGTCAGTTTAGCAAGAATCCCCCTACCCTGATATCTGATCACCCTGATATCTGATCAAGTTCCTCCTCCACACCCTGATTCCTGATCACCTTGCCTGCCTTTGGCAAGAATCCCCCACCCCTGGTGTCACCCCTTAGTCATGTTTCATCCAAAAGCCCTCAGTCTGCTTGTTGGCTGTAAATCCCCAGCTGTCTTTAGTGGATTCAGAGCTGAACCCCAGTTTTTGATGGTTTACTTTAGCAGCCTGAGCTGCCTAAGACAGCATCCCATAACTCACAGCCAAACCTCAACCAATATGTAGAGTGTGTGAGAATTCAATCTTTGGGCTTTTGTTTTTGTTGCTGTTGTTTTTATTGTTTGTTTTTACTGCAGCACAGCAGATTCAAGGCTTTATCATTAGACTATAAAAGCACAGACAGTGGTCCAGACTACTCCTTCATCAGAAATCATGAGCTCATCTGACTTTAGTTACATCCTGCAAACATCTGTGGCTCTCTCAAGACATCGTTACATCATCTCTTAACCAAAAGCTCATAAATAATGTGGCTTTTGGGAGTACTTTTTAGACTTTCTCTTTACCTACTATGACATTCATCATTTAATCAGTCTCCTTCTGCAAATGTATTTCATGCTTTTTGAAACTGTCTAACATGCTATGGTTAATAAAATATATCCAGGTCTTTATTCCATTGGCTTATTTTATGATCTTTTTGGGTTCAAACCACTGTTTCTTTAAGGTCTCCAGCTACCAGCATAGTCTCTGGAAGAGCCGTTCAGCTGCCCAGGAACATTCCACACCCTATCCCTGGAGGGCAGGGATACTCCCCAAATAGGTCAAGGCTCTTTAACTCTCTCCTTTCATTGTGAGCTGACAATAGGTATAAAGGAGTTCAGATTGTTCCACCCCCAAATACACCACTTTAGCATATTGATTATTTTATGGTGAAGGCACTTGAGACTCAGCAGGTCAGGGAAGGGCTCTCAGACCTCCCTCTTTGCACCTAACAGCAGGCCAAACAGTCTCCCCTGAGAAAGGTGTCCTCCCTGGACCAGGATGATCAGAACATCCCTACCCCTGCCGGAATGGACCAGCACCCACAGCTACTAACATAACCCTAATCTTCCGTTAGTCCCCCATATAGCTCCTAGTCCCTGTCTCACAACTTACGGCCCTCAGCCTGAGTCATGTCACATCCCAGAAATTAGCATTCTTTGCAACAGAGGTAGATAAGCTTTTGGGCCTCTGATTTCTTTGGGGTTCATTTTTATTCTGAGGACTCCTGTGTGCACATTAAAATATTAGATCCATTTGTATGCTTTTCCCCTGTTAATCTGCCCCATGTCAGTGTAATTCCTAGGCCAGCCACAGAACCGAGAGGGTAGAAGGACCTTTTTTCTCCCCATCAGGTGTTAATAACTAACATCATCTGAAACTTTCCCCAGGTCCTACAATGTTTTAATTCAGGGGGAAAATGGTCTGTTACACCCTTTAGGAGGCATATTAACCTTGACACTTAAAGAAACTGCAGCCAGTTTGTAAGAAAGAGATATTTCTCTCCAAAGAGCTGACATTCATGGCACCACATGCCAGCCTCTTTGTAAGATGCCGCTGGCCTGGGAGCTCTGGTCTCAAGGGACAAGGGAAAAGAACCCATCTCTCATCTTCTGTGTAAAAAGATGGCAGGTGTACGTGGAAAAATAGAGTGGGGGCCAATATCTACCTAAGAAAAACCAAACAGCACCATGTTTTTCAATATACACTTTAAGCATACTCCAAGCAGAATTAAAATCCAGCAGAGAGAGAACACAGTGAGGATCTTCTCCTCGGCTCT
This sequence comes from Anoura caudifer, assembly GCA_004027475.1. NCBI lineage: Eukaryota > Metazoa > Chordata > Mammalia > Chiroptera > Phyllostomidae > Anoura > Anoura caudifer. Next base: position 84,032 of record PVKU01000324.1, on the reverse strand, counting down.
GCCCTGGCAGAGACAACATGGAGAGGAAGGAACCAGCATCTGACAGTGGCGGGTGCACTCCTGGATCTGCTCTGGGCGTGTTATACTTTCCTTTATTCAATTTTCATGACACCAACACAATACGCATGTCAAAGCTGTGCAGGGAAAATCTTGGTGAGCAGAAGTTAAATAATTTGCCAAATACCACACTTGTATGGAAAATCCAGGATTACAAGTCATGTATCTCATCATCTTGGGCTTTAAAATAAGGAGCTTGGATTAAAGCATCTCTATAGTTTCTCCAGCTCAAAAGGTGTATGATTATATGAGTTATGATCATAATTTTAAAGTGGTTATTTACCAAAGCTTGTATGAATCACTGTTCCCAAGAGATGTTAATATAATTTGAAAACCAGGGTTGCTTGGTCACATAACAATGAATCTTTCCCTCCCTCTAAAAGAGCTATGATGCAAATTAACATGTGATGAATTCTGAGAAAACTTGCTCTAAGGATAATGATTGAAATTTGTTTTACCGAGAATTTCCTAAGTAATTAACAATAAAACTTTTTAAAAATGTATTTATTTTAAGTAATATGCATTCAAAAGAATGTTCCATGAAACATATTTTCCAAAATTGGGATAAAACCTTTATTTTGCTTCATAATATGAAACAAGTGATTGAAACACATAAGGCTAAGAGATCCAAAGGCACAGGTATTCATTTAGTCGTATTTCCTCTACTTGGGCCATAGTAATTTAGTTCTAATGGAGATATGGTCCTTGGGCTTAGCAGGTCCATGCTGAGAGAGTTCTTTGGGGCTAGACTAGGCGGTCTTGGTGCTGCTGACAAACAGATGTAATAATGATCCCTTGATGATTATTCACTGCTCCAGGTTCAAATATTCTATCCTTGAACTCACAAACTTAGCCAGCAGCTGACGATACACTTTCTATTGTTTTGCACTTTCTGCATGGTCTTTTGCTACATTTTACATGTTAGTTTGGCTGTTCAAATGGGTTGCAAGGTCACCTCTGCCAGTCACTGGAGAGCCCAATGACATCATTTCCCCATCTGTAGTGCCTCAAAGGGTGTGGGCTGTCTTCTGCGTCTTTACTGCACCATCATTTCACTGCCAGCAGGAGAAAAAGAATTCTGCTAGAGTTCACATTATGCTCCCTAATCAGAATTAAATCTTTCTTTTATGATGAATGGGGAACCACAGAAGTGACCCAAACATGGAACCCCAAAATACCATACCCTGTTGATTGCTAGGTGTCTAATCTAAATTCAGGGTGAAAATATGTATTGATTTTCTTACGTCAGGCTTTGGAGGTCATCTGTAACACAGTCTGACACATCTATTGTCTTTCTAGTTCTTTCATTGTTGGATCAAGCCTCTCAAACTTTTGATTTCATCTTCCCCAAAATTGTACTATTATTTGAACGTAGTGTGAACACATGTGTAAGATCATAAAATTGTGGAGTATTTGCTTTACTCTGGAGAAATAGACATGAAAGAAAACATATGTAATTATAATAAATCTATTACTAAATGTATCTACCCTTCCATATACCTAATCTATCACCTATTTTCTTCTTCCATTCCTTCCTTCTCTTTTTTATTTATTTCTTTCTTTTCTGAAAAATGTTTTAAAGACCAGAGAGCCTATCCCATTATCTCTGTTTTCAAATGTTAAGACATGAGTCATATGGTTTACCTTCTCTTATTTTGGAATTTGGGGAATGATATATGGTGTATGTGTCATAGTCCATACAAAAAGAAATAGCCATTATGACCAGGTGTCTGATTAATTTTTTTTATTCTACTTAAACTTAATTATTTACATAGTAACAAAGAATGGGTTCAAAATTATTTGAATTTAATTTCAATAGTAAGATTATACTACATAGCAAATATCACTGAGAGTTTATTTCTTATATCACTAAATATATCATTATATGTGAAAAATAAAAGTAATGTAATATAAATGATAAAATAATAAATAATATTTTTAAGTATATTTATATTAATGTAAAATAAATATGTTATTTTATATTACTCTATTTATTATAGACCATATCACTGACATTTATTAATTAAATCAACTACAATATTATATAACAAATTTAAGATAAAATATTCTTAGGAAAAACTAAAAAAAGATAAAACATTCATTTTACAAGATTAAATACTATTTTCAAAGTAGGCAGAGATATTTGGACAATGGAAAATAAGGTCTGGAAAGAGTGTTGAAGAAAACAGACAAAATGTTTACCATAAAGGCGTAATGTGAGACTTTGATGTTGGAGAGCCATGAATTTGGCTAGAAATTTCTAGTGAAGACAAGTAAGAAAGGATTCAGAGATTACATGAGGGAAAGAAAAATGACTCACTTAGCAGAGACATCTATTTCTAGTTCCTTGGAACACTTTCCCTGTGGGTTTCTTCATAAAGAATAGCCAGCAATGCAGGAGTCCTCATTACAGGAACCCCCCCAGAAACCAGCAGGGGCTTCCATTGCCCCCACAGTCATGGCAAGGGCAAGATGCACAGAATCATTTGTAGGAAAAGCCTGGGAAGGGCTCAGGAGGATGGTAACGTTGGGCAGGCTAGAGTGTACTGTCCTGTCCCTCAGTCAGCTGTCTCCAGGACTGACTCAGAGCATCCTAGGGCTCAGGATGGACTACATCCCCTCAGTGAATCTTTCTCACAGTGAATATTTTAATAAATAATACATATCTGTCAGCTATAAGATAGAGTCCCTGGAAATTCTCTCTTCCTGGCTTAATGTGGAAGGGTATGCTTTATTTAATAGTATTTACATTCTATCATGAAAGTGAAGCACCTGACAAGAATACAAAGCTATGTACACTGCTGAATGCCTAGCACACACAGAGGGGAGTGGGAAGGGGGGCCTGAGTTCTCCCAGAGGAAAAACTCCTCTTGCTTAGAGATTAATGGGCCTGCAAGGATGCAAAATTCTATTCCATAGTCAAGCAAAGTGGCAATAATTTTCATATGACTGAGAACCGTCCTCAGTTTTACAAAACAAACAAAAAGCAACAATATAGACAACAGAAGTGCATCATAAACACTTTATTTTAAGAACTCCTACCTTCCAGGATCAACTGGTTGCAAAGTGCATGTCAAAATATCTGAGTGACTACGTTCCTATAGAAAACTGCTTGCTCAACTCATTTGGTTAAACGTTGGGGAACATTGATTAAACTTGATCAAGGTACTTAGAATAATGATTACAATTTCAGAGCCAATAGTCTATGAACCAGTTATGACAATATAACCACCTGGTCTGTGTAGATGAATGTCTTAACACAAGAGAGCAGGGGAAGCTCTCTTCACCCCAAAGGAATTTCTAATCACCAGTGTACATGCTAATATTAGGAAACATTCACAAAAAGGCAGAGTATCAGGCACTTATTTTTAACACTTTAGAAATTATTATCAGATCAATGACCATCTGTATGGACATGGGTTCTGGATTGCCACGGCATTAAGCAGCAGGTATATGTAGAAATAGGTGACTATGGGTATGATCTATCTTGTCTTCACCTAAATTCCTTAAAAGTGTGTTCTGACTGGCCGCCATTCTATATCTACAGCTTCACCTCCAGATTCTCCCTTAAGTTTTGTGCTCTGCTAATGTCATATTCCCTTTAGTGTCCAGAACTCAGCACGCCACCTCATGCCGCTGTGCCCTCTCACAAGCCATTTCTCTTGCCTGGGTGCCCTGCCTCTTCTTGACCACCTAGCAAGCCCACCACCCTTATTTCAAGTCACATGCAGACACCTCTTGTTCTGAAAATGCTTTTCTCATCCTATCTCTACCCTCTGGAGAAGTATTCTGTGTTCTAAAGCAAAAATTTGAAATGATCTCTTTAATATTCTTAACTGAATAATCAGTATATTTCTTGTAACAAGGAGTTCTCCTATTTAGTACAAGAGCATCTTTGATTATAATTATACCAGACGGTACTGCTTCAGTTATTGTCAAATCTAAATCAAATTATATTTTCTCAGTACAATAAAAACAATCCTAAATTAGGACCACAAGCTCATCACTTCATATCAAGATAATGTCAAGTTCTCTAAGTATAAATGTGGACATTTTAAGTACAAGCAACAATGTGAATCTGAGAAAAGCATGTTCATCATGTCTTTTGGTAACCTATACTTCTATGTGCCATAATTTTTGCATAGTCAGTCAGCATAGCAATATTCAACAATTTATAGCATAATTCAGGCTCTTCATGTTTCAATTGTGGTTATCCTGAAGGCTCATTTCCTTGAGTGTCCTCCAGCTAGAATTCAGAATTTTAAATGAAAGTTTAGTAGAGCAACTCAAGAGGTACTGAAGAAATAAGTCATTTTTTTAAATGAAAAGAGGGATACCATGCAAATTCACAGAATACAGTTACATGGATATTAGTAGTTAATAATGGTTTGGCACTTGGTCTGTTGCTTATCATCTATCACATATTGGCTTTATTGATGGGCTACCCGGTGCCTAATATCATGTGCATTGAACACTTTCTTTAAAGTATTAAAACCCTGACATCTGCTGAGTGAAAGCCACTTTATATTTCACCAAGAATGTCTCCACTGTGATTCATTATAAGGAAAGCATTTTCATAATAGTGAAATGAAGGCCATGTTCCATTCTGCATTAAATAGTCTATCATTTATACCACCTTCACAGTGCTTCTTATGTGAGCATATCCTGAACTTTTATTAAAACAAACAATCATTTGAACCCAAATGTATGCAGTGGCCAGCAAATATATAGAAAAATATGTCCTTGAGCATTTCTACATAGTAAGAAATGATCCATCATTGGCAATGTTTCCTTTGGAAATAGCTATAAGCTGATATACTCCGTTCGGGTGAAAGAATGGGTCTGGGAAAAAAAAATCATGATTAATATGCACTTAGTTCACAAAAAAATAGGCTAAAGTAGAAAATAGGTCCCTCTAGTTTTAAGTCAGTTTGGGCATGACTGGTCTATTACACCAGTGTAGTTAGAACAGCGGTCCTAACTCAGAATATCTAAGGGGAAGGAACATCCTCAGAAGCACCAAGTAGCACTCATTTGTAGTTAACCCTTTTTAGATTATTAGAGGGGACTGCACTATTGTTTGGGCTCATCCAACTTAAGGTTTGAGAATGAGAAAAAGTTGGGAATGTTTCAGAAGAGAACTATGATCATGATTAAAATTTTAAAATAGCAAAGTACTAGGCATGGAGGCAAAATTTAATATCCTAAATGTTAAAGCTACAAGTGAAATCAGAAATAACCTTATCCCACATTTTCTTTTTCTATGTCACAGTTGAAGGAATTACAGCCAGGAAAGTCACGTTGCTTATTTATTGCCACATAGCTAGCTAACTTCAGAAATAGAATGAACACACTTTTTTTTTTGCATGAGTCCAGCAAGTATCCATCTGTAAATATTAATAGATGTGGAAACAATCAGACTGGAGAGAAGAAACAGAAAAACAAACCTGTTTGCCAAATGCCTTTTAAGTGCAAGGAATTGATTAGTGAGTCTAAAGGAAAAGTCAATAATTGTGACTAATATAAGTCTTTATGCACAGCTGGTTTGACAAATTTCCAGGGGGAAAAGTTTTGGGAAATCACCATATGGCTTTGTTTTGCGCTCATTTACTTAAGCCAGGTGGGCTCTATTTGTTCTCTGCAAACACTGGGGATAAACAGAGATGGACCAGTTTAAGATCAGTACAAGCTCTGAGCACATTCCATAGGCTCACAAATCTACTGCTCATAGCATTGGCCATAATAAAATGCATCCACAGACTACATGAGAGGAAAACTGTGGTAATGATATTAGCTCTTAAAATCTTTTGGCTACTGTTAACTCCTTCAATTAGCAGTTAGTTCTGATTTCCAAGAAATGCAAGTAGTTCATTCTTCTTTCTATTTCTTACTCACTTGCTTTTGTTGCACAATATACACACAACAGGCTCTGACTCTACTGTTCTGCTGTTGTATTTGGATGCTGTGACGGGGAGACTCGAGAAGGTAACAGCACAGTCAACAGATCTTAAGTGACTGGGGATGACTTCCAAACAGAAAGCATCGGCTTCCAACTGGACACACATGCTCTGACCAAACATGCCCAGGCCTGTTTAGTCCCTGCACGACTGTGTGTGTACAGCACACCAGTGCAAGCTGTGGTCTGTTCTTGGCCCAGCCATGTACTTGCAGTGCTGAGTATGTGAGGGGCCTTTTGGTACAAATAAGGCCTTTACATAAATGTCTTGGGCTGCTTGGGCTGCTATAACAAAGCACCATGGGCTGCATGGCTTACAAACAGCAGACATGTATTTCTCACAGTTCTGGAGGCTGGCAGTCTAAGACCAAGGTGCTGGCAGATTCAGTGTCTGGTGAGGGCTTCCTGGTTCATAGATAGTGCCTTCTCACTGTGCCCTCAAATGAGGAGAGGAGCAAGGGAGCTCTCTGGGGTCTCTTTTGTAAGGGCACTAAACCATTCATGGGGCCTCCACTCTCATGACCCCAGCATCTCCCAGACACTCCCACCTTCTAACAACATCACACTGGGGCTTAGGTGTCAACATATGAATTTTGAGGACTATGAATAGTCAGTATATAGCAATATCACTAAGAACATTCCTCAGACTTTGGTTTCATTTTCCATAAAGATGCCCTTTATGGACAGTTTTACTCCTGGCCACTCAAATATCCTACAGTTTCTAGGCTGTCAGCACAGGACAGAATATTGCTGCCCACATGACAGAGGTGTCAGGCTGCCCTGCCATTTGCTCCTGCACCAAGCAGTTTGGGCTACATGACAGGTAACAGAGAACATTTCTCATCTGTGTGTTGTCCTGTCCAGTCAGCAGGATTAACTGTGTTTAGGAAGCTTGTGGTCAGCCAGATATTTATAGCTGTGGGAGGGATGCTCAGACCCACAGTTGACCAAGCATATCTTTCCAGGAAAATACCATGATATGGGAAGCTGTTGCCACTCCATGTGAGATATCAACATACAAATTTTTAATAAAGATTCCCAAGTTATTTAGCAGTCACATTGGAATACAATAGGCAGCCCACTGGGAACCAGGCAGATAAGGATGGAATATGAGAAGGAAGGTGCTGCAGCTATGGAATTGGAAGTGTAAGTGATGATGGGGCAATCTTCTAAAAGCCTCTCTTTTTGGAAACCTCTATGTGTAAATCACATAACCTTTCACCTTTGAACAAAACATCTTTCAAATATGCTTGGCATTAGCACCCTCACCGGCACAGTCATGGTTAGGGAAGTCTTCTCCGAAGTGTTTTTTGAGCAAACCCTGAGTAATAAGAGAAAAGCTAGACATGTGAAAATAAGGTGAAATACCAGCCAATGCCAATAAAAAAAAATCCCAAGATCCAGAGGAGGGATCCAGCTTGACATCCTCTCTCAACAATAAAGCACAAGAGAAGGTGGGATCAAAGAGGAGAGGAGGTGGGAACCAGGTTCCACAGGGTGCCTGGGCCAAAGAAAGAAATTGGAATTTTATTTTTAGCATGTATTAAAAATGACAGAACTTTACAATGGAGTAGAACCATCTGGTTCAGAGTTCTGATGGCTGTGTGAAGAATGTGGCCAAAAGAAGCAAAGAGGTAAGATGGGAGAGACTATATAGATATTGCATGTATTTCATGCAAAGAAATGAAACTCGAGCACCAACTTACACCATACACAAAAATAAATTCAAGGTGGATAAAAGATTTAAATATAAGCCATGACACCATTAAAGTCCTAGAGGAGAACGTAGGCAGGAAAATCTCAGATATTTCACGCAGCAACATTTTTACTTGTGTGTCCCCTAAAGCAAGGGACATAAAGGAAAGAATAAACAAATGGGATCTCATCAGAATAAAAAGCTTCTGCATAGCTAAAGAAAACAGTATTAAAAATAAAAAAGAACCAACTGTATGGGAAAACATATTTGCCAATGATACCTCAGACAAAGATTTAATCTCCAAAATATATAAAAAACTTACACTACTGTACTCTAAGAAGACAAGCAACCCAATTAAAAAATGTGCAAAGGACTTGAACAGACACTTCTCCAAGGAGGACATACAGAGGATCCAGAGACACATGAAAAGATGCTCAGTATCACTAGCTATCAGAGAGATGCAAGTTAAAACCACAATGAGATACCACTTCACACCAGTCAGAATGGCCATCATAAACAAAGCAACAAACAACAAGTGTTGGAGAGGCTGTGGAGAAAAGGGGACCTAGTGCACTGTTGGTGGGATTGCAGACTGGTCAGCCACTATGGAAAACAGTACAGAATTTTCTAAGAAAACTAAAAATGGATCTGCCTTTTGACCCGGCAATTCCACTGTTAGGCTTATATCCTAAGAACCTTGAAACACCAATCCAAAAGAACCTATGCACCCCAATGTTCATAGCAGCACAATTTACAATAGCCTAGTGTTGGAAGCAACCTAGGTGCCCATCAGTCAGTGAATTGATCCAAAAACTATGGTACATTTACACAATGGAATTCTATGCAGCTGAAAAGAAGAAGGAGGTCCTACCCTTCGCAACAGCATGGATGGAACTGGAGAGCATTATGCTAAGCAAAACAAGCCAGGCAGTGAAAGACAAATGCCATATGATCTCACCTTTAAAAGGAACCTAATCAACAAAACAAACAAACAAGCATAATATAACCAAAGACACTGAAATTGAGAACAGGCTGACAGTTACCAGAGGGGAGAAGGGAGAGAATCTCAAGGGAAAAGAGGAAGGGTTTGGAGCAACAAGTATGAAAGACCCATGGACAAAAACTAGGGGGGTGGAAATGGGAGGGAGGTGAGGAGGGCTGCGGCAGTGGGCTGGGATGGGATAAAAGACAAATAACTGTACAAGAACAACAATTAAAATAAAAAAAATTTAAAAATATATAAAAAAGAGATAAAAAGAAATAGATATTGCATGTATTGTATATGTACTACTTAATAATACATGTTGGATGAATGTTTTCAAAATATACTTTGAATGAGGAGCCAACAAGTTTTGATGACATGAAATGAGGGCATGTGGAATGAGAGAGAGAGGAAAGCTGTGGACTAACAGTAACTTTGAAGCTGAGGAATGACAATTGTCATTTCTACTCCTAGGATAGACAGGGATGAGCACACTCACAGATGGCATAAGGGAGTGGCCAGGAGATTCCAGAGTTCTGTTCAGGATCTTTAATATCCTACAAGGTCATTAAACAACCAAAGAAGGGTTTGAGTGGGTAGAAATAAGTAACAATGCTTGTTTGGGGAGTACAGACTTGTTCCAATGCAGTTGGTATATTAAGAAATAATTGGGGTATAATAGGAATTCCCAGAGTTCATATTTTCTTATGTACAATTTTCTCAGCAAAGAACACCATGTGAACACAGAAAACCATACCCAGCTGAACCCAACCACTCGGGAAGGTACACGACTCAGACTGTAGCATGCGCTCCCCCTCACCTGGTGTCCCACTTCCACCTGATAGGAAACAAGCCTCCTACCACCATTTCACCATAGCTCATGGGCTACAACCTTGGGGACACCCACTTCCAAAAGCAAATAGCAGGTCTTTTTCAAAATAATGCTCTAGATTTATTGCAACATTATATATCCTCAACCAGTTATCCCATGTATAACTACTACTATTTTATTAGTTTTTAATTTTATGTCATAGAGTATTGGGCTTCACCCCATTCCCTCATAAGCCTTGTAGTTTGCCCAATTTCCCACAGTGATCTTTAGGACACACATGTTGTGTGAGAGCAGAATTGACTGTGAGAGTAACTGTAGTTGAAATGAAAGGCAGGACTAGAGAGGCAAAGATGTGGGAGTGTTAGGTAGTGGGGTCAGAGGAAGGGATGTGGTCTCATAACTTCCTCACATGCAGTTCCAGGTTGTTATTTCTCCTACACCTCTGCCTCCACTGGGAGCATCTCAAAGGCACAAACTCATCTTATATCTCAACTTCCAGCTAAGGGCTTGGCTTTTCAAAGCTGGTTAATATTGGGCTTGCAAAAAAGTCTATGATTTTCTCTATAAGTTAAAAGATACTTTTTTTTCCAATTTCACCAATAACTTTATTTATTTGGATATTTTCAGTGTGTCAGCTATTGCCAACTATTGGCTCCTAGAGAGTAGAGGCCAGGGGTGCTGACAAACATCTTCCAATGCGCAAGACAGCCCCCAGCAAAGAATTATTTGGTCAAAATGTCAATAGTACCAAGAAATGACCCATATCACTTTCAACACGTTCGATTAGTTACAGCACCTTCTCCATACACAGCACAAATCTTTTTTTGCATTTCAGTTGTGTTTTACCTTTCTTGAAATAATAAAGCATAATTTACCAAAAATGTCGTGTATTTTATTCTATCCTCAATATTAAAATGGCTGCACATAAATTCACTCATTTTGATAAGATTTTTTAAATACAGGCAGATATGACACAATCTAACAAAACTGTTTTGAATGAAGTTAAAGACAACTAAGCTCTACTAGAGCCATCTTATGGGAAAAAACTAAATGGACTTTTTGGTCAACCCAATACTTCGACAATCCAGCTGATCCCAGAGCAATATATGCCAGTCTTCTAAATCTTGGTCATTATGAGCAAAATGGTATTTGCTGCAAGTTTGACTGAGAAGCCTCAAATGAGTTACGTGCAGTCATTAAGCTTATTTTATTCTTAAAACACAGGTACAAATGCTGGCTCTCCTCCCTCCCTCCTCTCAATGTGCATTTCTGTCTCCTTGGAGGCTCTGTGAATGCCTACCTTGTGAGGTTCTCCAGAACCTTTCCCACCTCCCCAATCAACCCAGCAGGTATGGTCCACCCACCTGCTCAGGGCCTTAGTGATGGCTTACATCCAAGCTATTACCCATGACATCTACATGACCTACAGAAAACCTGTTATGGACTAAAGGTTTGTGTTCCCTGAAAATTCTCATGTTGAATCCTAACACCAAAGGGATGGATTAGGAGTTGGGGCCTTTGGGAGGTGATGAGGTCATGAGGGTGGAGTCCTGTGACGGGATTAGTGTCCTTACAAAAGAGACCCCAGAGTTCCCCTCACCCCTCCCTTGAAGGAGGGCACAGCAAGAAGATGCCTTTTAAGAACAAGGAAGTGAGACCTTAGCAGATACTGAATCTGCTGGCACCTTGATCTTGAACTTCCAGCTCCCAGAGCTGTAAGAAATGAATACCTGTTTTTTATAAGCTGCCCAGTCTGTGATATCCTGTTCTAGAAGCCTGCACAGACTAAGACAATATTTATCTCCTCTCCTGGAGTAGTCAGAATTCTGACCACGTGGTCATGGTGCCCACTTTGTCCCCAAGGCCCAGGAGCGGTAGCCTCTATGGTGGTTGGGGGCTGTGCCAATTTAGAAGGTGGAACGGTTTGGCAGGAGAAGTGAGGCAGAACAGACTGCTACTGCTTCAAAATTACATTCTCTCTAGTCATCTGGGTATAAAAGGAGGGTGGAGGATTCATCAACTCCTTCTTTTAGAAATGCATGCAATAAGATGCCTGGCACACAAGTAAGAAATTTCATATCCTAAAAGGTTTGGCTTTAGGGTTTTTGTTCTGGCTGTGGGCCAGAACCAGCAACAGACACCTTACACCTTCCTGTCACAAGCTGGGGAGTATGAGGAGCATGTGGGGTGGGTGTGGACAGGCCTTTCCTCATAACCCTTAAAGACCCCCTTCGACTTCCCTCCTCACAAACTCTCTGGTTCCAGTTGTGGTCTCTTCGTTGTGGTCTCATAAAATATGCTGCTTTCTCTGAGTTATGAAACTGACAAATGCCAACAAAGAAATGCCACTGTTTTCTGCCTCATAATCCATTTTTAAGAGTGTGTAACATTGCTACCTTCAGTACCCTTAACAGGCTGGCCGACAAGCATTTTATGGCTGGCAGTCAGGGATACCCAGCTGCCTCCAAAAGCAAATGGGCCCATTTGGCCGCCTTCCTACTTTGGTACGTAAATTTCCATGTGTATAAATAGCCACACTCCCATCCATTCACTTGAGGAAGGTTATTGTATTTCACATGCTGTTAAAAACCCAGAGTGTCAAAGTCATGCTTTACAGCATCACTCCCACCAGGCAAATGTATCACTGTCAGAAGGCTTCTCCAATAAAACCTCTTTATGGGTGATAGATTTTATTTGTGAGTTTATGGCAAATATCTGAAACATCAGGTATTCATGTTGTAATCACCTTTTACGGGCCTGGTTTCTCCCGTGCTGGAAAGAATATGTGCACTTATGCCGAGGACCGAGAAGGGCTGAGGCTTAGATGACTCGCCCCGGGTAGCCTTTGGCATGCTGCTCCATGTCTGCATCGCATCTTTCTAAGCCTCCCTTGCACCAGCATGATGATCATCAACCGGGCATTAATTCCAATGTGTTTGAAGACTTGAAAGAGCTCTATGTGGCCATCATTTCAGCAGTTTTATATGTTTGGGTTCTTTTTATTAGTTTTCACTGATTGCTTTATTTTTTTATTAAGACATTAAAATTAACCCCTAAATGAGAATGACTGTACTGCATTTTCCACTTCTAAAGGGCAATGTTTCAGATTGGCAGTGAAAACGGATGTGAGAGTATGCCAGCATTTGCATTAGTGGGATTTGCTACACTTCTTCGTGCTCTAATACAGGGTGAGGAATCTGCCCTGTACAGACAGGCTTGAACTATATTCCAGGAAAGGTAGTCCTAAGAAGTGCTCACTGACACATGTGATTGGTGGCACGTAGGCTGGAGCAGAGTGGGCTGCTGAGGGATAGGCCCGTTTCCACAGAGATGCAGTGACAGACTGTCCAGCCAACTGAGGAGGGGGTGTCCATGCTTGTGGACTGTCATTCTGTGCTGGGAGGAGGTCAGGCGTCAGGCAGCAAACAGTTTGTTGAGCCATGGCTTTGCCTTCACTTTCCCCTGGAAGTACTGGCCAAGGCCAATGGACAGCTGACCTTACAGTCGTAAATGCCAGTGGGTGTCTCCCACAGGGACAGAGCGGTACAAGACAAAAATGTTTCTAGAAAATGTCAAAATGGTTCTGGAATCTACTACCCAGGCACCTGCTATGTAACCTAAAGTAAATTTTATAAATTTTCACATCATGTAGGTCCTCACCAGTTGGATTAAAAAAAGTATCTCTTCTGGTTTCAACATGACAGAAGAGTGCACTAGCATTTCAAATGACCTGTTATTAAGTAGATGCAGGTAGAAAGTTAATTTTGTAAAAACTGAAGCATCTGACATGATAAAGGGTATTTAAAAGGCACGGACATTGCCTGAAGGTAGGTTAATCATTAAATTAGGTTTAGATGAGGCTCAAAATCTGATATCCCAGGGAAAGAATGTCACACTCTCACTCACTAAAATGACCTCTTCACTCAGCATATCTATTTCGGCAGCTAACAAGCTTTCTGATTTGCTTCCACCTAGCCAATTATCCTCTACATTCTGACCCATTCATTTCTGAATTTGCTAATTAAAGTATATCTTTAAGTACCCCAAACATGACAACCAAGACAAGTAATGATGACAAACAGCTGCTCCTCTATCACACAAAAAGGTAAACCATATTTGGTTGAACTCATTCCAATAGTAAAATTCAAATGGGTTTTCAGTGTTCAATCTGGAACCTGCAGCCATTGTAAAACCTGTCGTCACTGCTGAAGTTAAAAGTGCTCCATATTCAGATATGAGCTAATGAAGGCATCTGGTGATGGGCTCAGAGTAGGGTATAAAATGTCTACGAAAAACACACCTCAGTTTTACAATGCCCCTAATATTTTGGCCATACATTAGGAATGGAATACATATTTAAAGGCCTAAAGCATGTTCATTATATTTTGCCCCTACCTTTTTTCTTGCTGATGTTATAGCAATCAAGCAATCATGTTTATTTTGTGAGTTTTTACTCTGTATATGAATTTCAGTAAATGAAATGAGCATGCTGACAGTATCAGCCAACTAATTTCTCAAAACCTTACAAGGAGCCCTACAATATATTTCGGGGAATGAAAGTCAGCCAATCATTAATGAGTGGATAGCAATATGTACACTGGCAACCGTATACAAATAAAAGCACTGGCTGTGCTACCCAGACCACTGTCAAATGGAAATAAATTTAATGCAATCCAGCCAATGATAAGTAACGATGGAATAAGGTAAAGCAAGCCTACCAGAGATGGAGGATAACCACATGAGCTACACAGAGATGCCCCATAGTCTCCAGGATCCCTGGTAAAAGGCAAAGATTGCCCAGTGAAATAAAGGTACTTCCAGCTCAAATGAGCCACTCTTAGGGAGAAGCATTCCACACCTGGGTAGATCTCTTGGTAGTTTCTGACTACAAAATTAAAATATAACCTCTTAGCTTTAAATAACAGTCTCCAATTTGGCACCAAGCTACTTTTCCAGCCACTTGTTCTTCTTACACCCCTTGTCCCATTCACAGTATATTTCAGAGGCATAGGTACAGCAGTTGACTTTTTACAAATACGCCCTATATCTTCAGGCTTTGTGCCTTTGCATAAAGTCTTTCTCCTTTGAGCTCTGTTTTCTCACCACATACATCTTCCCAGCCTTATGCTTCCTTCTACATATCTATGGTTTCCATCTCCCTTCACCCCAAATCTTCCTCCCTAAGCAGCGAGACAGAATAAATGCCTTCATTCCCCATGCTTTTACCAAAATTGCTTGCTGTCATGATGCACTTACCACAGTGAACTTGATTTGTAATTATTTAAATCTATTAGAATCAAATGGTGATCTTCCAGAAAAGTTTGAGTCATTTTTATAACCTTGCAGTGCCTATTGGAATGTTTTATATAGACTTATTCCTCAGATTATTCCCCAAATTAGGTTGAAGAGCATTGATTGAGAAGGCTTGTTCAGCAGTGAACCTGAGTACTCTGGAAACATCTTCACATAATGCTGTGAAGGCAAATATTAACTTCATGAGAGTATGATGTAAACTTTTAAAAATTATGACAAAATAAATGTACTTGAAGACACTCACAGTTAAAATTCCATTGCAGACATACCCTTTGCCAACTTACATTTATCTGATTCTCCCATAAGCCCTCTTCCAGGCAACATTTTTCATTTCATCGAAATACTCATGGAAGGAGGGTGTCCTTGCATGAAGTGAAAGCTTTCTCCTGCCTGCTTGAGGAAGTCAATGGCTATTTATACTTGATTCATTGGACCGTCCAGAGTCAGAGGCAAGGTTTATTTGATCAAGTAATTACAGTGATGTTGCAAGGATTCAATATGAATAGAGAAAACAGGATAATCAACAAGGATGAGATCCCTTAACAGAAACGTGTCTGTACATGTAGGCATATTGATGAATGCCTAATTTCAGAAGCAAAGTAAGACACACAAGGGGAAAAAATCCCATTTGAAAGAAAACTTTCTACTAGACCATTAGGATCAATGAAATAATGAAATAAGGCAACTGATTTTGCTGTGCTGTAGTTGAACCAAAAAATTGTTTTCAAAATGCCCAGTTCTTAAATAACTGAACTAACATAACAGGTGTGGCTGCAATTGAAGACCATTACTGATTAAACTCAGTCCTCTCCTGTACATCCTGGGGGTGTTACATGTAGAAAATCTAATTTTAAAAACTGCAAGTTGAACCCATGGTTTGTTAAACAAATTTGCATCTGCTTGGTGACATTTCACTGTCTGAAAAGTTGATAGTTGACTGTCTTGCAGCTCAAAAGTCCCCTTGCTTTGCTTCTTAGATCTGTGAGAGTATCTCATAGGCTGTTTTCATCTTTTGTCTGGTCCTTTCAGCATCACAGTGGCTCTCGAGGACATGGCCAGATCACATCTGCTAACGGGCGTTTGGTTAAATGGAACCATAATTTCCTGCAAAGCAAATACTGGGAACATGCCATTGTAACCAGACATTTTTGGTTTCCTCTGACTTAGCACAGATGAGTTTTCATCTCCAGTCACATGCTGTGTCTCTAAAATGAAGAGATGCACGTGGTGCTGGGGGTTGGGGGTGCAGTGGAGGCAAGGACAGCATGTGGCCACCACAGAAAGAGCTTCAAAGCTTATTTGTGCAGCTTTCTAGAGTTAGAGTCCTACAGTGCCATCATGAAAGATGAAATTCTATTCTCTCTGTTAAAAAAAAAGTTCTAAAGGAACTAAAATGTAAGGTCTATTTTTGAAAGAAATGTTGACAGCAAAGTGAAATGGGTAGGTGAGCATTAGGGTGCATTGGAACTAGGAAAAATCCTGGGGTGGGGGGATTCCCCAGAGGTATGTCATAAACAAATGTCCTTCTGTTTGCTGAGATAGTCAGATGCTGGGAGCTTAAACAGCTTCAGACTTTTTTTCTTTGCTTAAAGCTCTATTAGAAATTAGGCAAGAACAGTTAATGAGGAATTCAATCCTGTTTGTCTCAAGAGTCCCACATTCTATCCATTTGGGCTTGAAGCCACGCCGTCTCCAAAAGGTGGCCTTAATGACTTGTTGCTGTACACACCGGCACACATTTTAAACCAAACAGACATCAATGGACAGTCCATCTTCTCTCCCTGGGGAGAAAGGAAAGTTGGGATTCAGAGAGGTTTGGTTGTAGAATTAGGAGTGCTTTCCAGCAGTATTGGATTGAGAAACGAGGAACTATTAGGAAAGATAAATAAATGAGTCTTCTTAGGGATTACTCTGTGTGGTATTTGGCCTCACCAGCGTTTTGGCCTCTTTATAAACAATGTAACTGTGGTGTAGCTTTTGCCAGATAATGCAGTCCAAATGTAACAAAACACACCTTTTTTTTTCCTAAGCTGGAGGCAAACACTTTATTTTTTTTAAGGGGTGAATGTGAGTGTCATCTATTGATTGTAGCTTAAGGTAAGAGTTTGAAAGCTCTAGCTTTCAAAAATTGATTAGACTGCATAAACTAAACAAAGTAAAATGTGTGTGTCCAGCCAACTCCCTCAATTATCGAGACTCTGTCTGTGCAGGCCATGGCATGTTCCTGGGTTTACTTAAGTGCATCAACATGGGTGTTTGCAAACAGACCTTCAAGGCTGTGCCTTTAAGAGGCACAGTGCCACCTCGGAAAGAACTGGGGATTCAGAGTTAGAGACCAGTTGCGGAGTTCCAGGGTCACCTGTCACAGGAGAAACCAAACCCAGGATCATTGTGAATGTTCCACAGCAGCTTCATCACTCCCGTGCAACATGATCGCACAACTGGCTCCTTCTGTGAAGCAGAGCATAATCACTTCTACAGCCTTGCTTCTCAGAAATCACGAGAAAGACTTTTCAGGCTAACTACAGCAGATAGCTTCAGTCAATAGATATTTACCGGATACATACAGTATACACTCAGATAACAGGAGAGAAATGGCTTTAATTGCAAAACACTAAGCTCCAGACTCAGGTTCAGCTCTGTGGTCACGGTCAACACTGTCGAAAGTTTTCAGTGGATTTTGATTTGGAAATTTTCATAGTATCATCATGAACTTACAACCATTCCACCTTTCTTTACCTGTGTGATCTAGAGAAATCTAATGTGCCATGATGGGCAGGGAAACGGCAGGAGCAGTGTCTTGTATGCTGTGTAATTTCCTCTAATTCTCCAGTTAACTTGAACAGTAATTTCTTCTTTACACATTGATGCGTAGAGAGATGGCATGTCATAATTCATTTATTTAGTGAATAACAGAGTAAGAATGAGAAAGAACCCAAACAAATATATTAATTAATATATTACTGTATAGCTTATTATATCTTTTATATATGATGTATTAATTACCTAGTAAAAAGATAAATCTATGTATGCATAGGAATAAATATCATGATTATAAAAATCTCAATATTTTAAGTTATAAAAATTATAATAAAAAGTGTAAATAAATTAATAAAAAGTGTAAAATAAAATATTTGATTAATTAAAATGTTATTGAAGGGAAATAGGAACAGAATGGTGGGTTATAGGAATTAATGAAAACCTCAGAAACAAAATACAAGTGACTAAAATTGTAAAAATTCTGTAAATGAAATTATATTTTAGAAATGTCCATAGTGATTCCATAATATTCTCATTAATCAGTAACCTGCAAAACCTTTTTAGCCTAATGAAAGCTTCTTACATCCCATTTAAGAAATGATTTGGCCCTGGCTGGTGTAACTCAGTGGATTGAGCACAGGTCTGAGGACCAAAGTATCACCGGTTCGATTCTCAGTCATGGCACATGCCTGGGTTGCAGGCCATGTCCTCAGTACGGGGTGTGCTAGAGGTAACCACACAATGATGTTTCACTCCTCCTCTTTCTCCCTCCCTTCTCCTCTCCCTAAAAATAAATAAATAAATCTTAAAAAAAATGATTTGCTCAACCTGCCCAGAAGATAACATTGTGACTTTTACAAATTCTGGAAAATTTAAAACAAGAGGTGAACAATAAATTGGAAGCGACTGGACTTCTTTAGGTGGCATTACTTAAAACAAAAGTAATTACAAGTTACTCAGGCAAGGATCTCGTGCTGGTGAGTTTTCTGCCATTATTGGAATTAGACAATGCATCCTTGCTGAGCACCAGCACAGTCTCCCCAAGGAGCTCCCAGGATCTGGAATTGTTTCCTCAGAATAACAGGAAAAGGGAGGAGAGTGGAGCTGAAAATACCATCTGGTTCTAATTCAACATTCCCAATAAACTCTTATGCAGAGAGAAAGGGGGGAGAGAGAGAGAGAGAGAGAGAGAGAGAGAGAGAGAGAGAGAGAGAGAGAGAGAGAGAGAGAGAGAGAGAGAGAGAGAGAG
>PVKU01000324.1:0-65087 GCA_004027475.1 Anoura caudifer | reverse complement strand
AGTTGTGATGTGTCTGGTTAAGGTGGCAATCTGGGGGAGATGAGACTGTTTTTAAGTTAAATATTCCAGTTTATTGGAGAAATACATTATTCATAAGATCTTGTCAACCTTATATCAAACCTGGAATAAAGGGACTTGACATTGAGCATTGCATGTGGGGTTCTTGGCCCATTGAAGTGTGCTAAGCACCTCATAATGCCCACTTTTCAGAGGCCCTTCTCTGGAAGCCATTTGTGGACCTGCCCACACCACGGGCATTGCTCCCCAGTCCAGGAGCTCTCCTGAGTATCTAAAGTTTGTCTGAGGTGCCCTTGTACCTGTGTGGTTTCCTAATTTTGCTGGGATTGGGAGGAAAACAAGGTCAACTCAGAAACTTAACAGAAGATTAAACTAATGCTTTGCTCCTACTTGCTCAAATATTTGTATTTATGCAGCGCTTCACCATGCACATGGTGAAGGGAAAGATGTGTTTCTGATTGACAATGTGTAAGTTTTTAAGCCCAGCCTATTCAGTAGCGTATTTTCAGCAAGTGTGTGGAATTACAAAAGACATGCATCCCAGCATAACATACAGATTACATCTATGTATGTATGTGTAATATATATTTTTATATAAGTATTCTAGTGAATATCTCATTGACTGTACAGAAACAGAGAAAACAGTCAAGATTTAAAGTAAGCAAGAAAAAAAGAAAATTCTCAAAAAAAAAAAAAACAAGATAAAACTTGAGTTTCACTAGCATAACAGGACTGAATTTTTTAGATTCTGTACCTGAATTGGCTAAGCAAGGGATTAAAGTAGTTAAAAGGACTTGAAGTTCTTCAGGCAATTGAAGAGTAAATAATGATTTTAGTTATAGTGGGAAAGTGAATATACTTTCAAAGAGCATAAACGTATGTGAAAGGGCCAAAGCAACCATGAACAAAACTTAGTATAGACTGCTTCATTTGACAAGTTAGACAAGTTTATTTGATGTCATTTCCTATACAGGACATAGGGTCCCAAACAAAGCTATATCTGTGAAGACTCTTTTACAGCAAAGCACAATGAAAATCAGAGCTAGTCCGACTTCATCACTGCCAGCATGCAGAGTTGTACTAATTTAAGATAATATTCTAATATTTTTCTGATAGCAGGAAAAATAGATTTATTGTAGAAAATGTGGGAAGAAATAAAATAGTTTAAAGATAAAAGTAAAAGTCACCCATATTTTTTTTATCATGGGACAAAGTACATTCATATTCAGATACAGTTTTTCCAATTTTTACATCTATTTTTAGAAACATACAGCTCTACACATGGACCCATTTTAATGAAAATTCTATCTATTCTATGTCACAGTTTGGTTTTCTACTTTATTTTTGTTCTTAATACTATATCATCAAATTTCCATGTTATTTTCCTTAAAAAGCAATAATTATGTAACATACACTGTTTGATTATTATTACACTATAAAATCTTTATAAAGCCACCATTTTTCAAACACAGTATTTCATTTTTGTCAGTATAAATTATACTATAATGAAAATCTTTCAAAATACAAGTATAGTAATGAAAGTAAATATTGATATAGATACCTACAGACATAGATACATATGCACATAGATGATAGGTAGTTAATAGATAGATAGGTAGATCTGGGTATACATTTGATATAGGTATAGGTATATAGCTGATATAAATATGTTTGCTCTAAATGTCAATAAGAGAAGTTAGTAAAAATGAGCCAGGAGAAAGTATTACAAATGTAATATAATTTGAAGGATGTACCCATTTGCAGTTGGGGTTTTATTTTAAATGAAAAATAGCTGAAGAACAGCTGAGAATGAAGAAAAGTAGTTCGTTGTCTGATTGTGCTCTGGCTCCACTCCTGAATTACTTCAGACCCATTTGTTGCCTGGGTGGCCATCTTAGCACAGTTAGCTTTTTGTAGGAATGCTCTTTGACAATAAAATGAAATATTAGTGATCATGTTTCTGAAGTTAACACAGGGGTTAAGAGTCACCTACACACGTATAAAAAATAATGAAGAGGCAAAGGATTACTACAGTGGGTTTTTTTTTTTCCTTCTCACATAACTTAAATCAAATAGGTGACACTTTTGAACTTATAAAATATAATTTAAATACACTCCAAATTTCTTCAAGAATACTTGTACATTAAATCCCTAATGTTGAGACTCATGACCACTGTGAAATGACAGTGCATCCTTGTATGTTGTTTTCTTTTTAGTTTTTTCAGAATGAATTTACTTTTTGCTTTTTCTAAATTATTTTAAATTTACACAAAGCATTTAATACTTCTGAATCAATATTTACTCTATTTCCATTTCAAATTTTATAATGCAGAATGCATTGTGTACATTTAGCATAAAACAGAGAAAACTGTAGACTTTTATCTTCCATGTAAGACAAACACTAATATGTTTTTACATGTTATGTTATGTTTTTATAACACTAATAATGTCATCTCCAGTAGGATTCCAAGTCTAAGAATTCTTAAACTGGCAATGTGTTTTACTGATTTCTGGCATTATTTCATATTTATGTGAAATATTGCTCAGTGCCACATTTTATTTTTTCTTTCTAAAATTTAAATAACACAGAATCTTATTTCCAAAACAAACTATACATTTTTCATCAGTAAAGTAGTACTCATCTTCTAAATATTTGAATTTTAGTTCATTAGAATCACCAAATTATGTTACTGTGTTCTAAACATCTAGGAAAAAATCATTTTTAACCTTAAAAGGGCAGTGCATAAAGATTTTTAAATTTTCTTTAAAAAAATCAGTCAGATATTTGAAAGCAGTTGATAAAGCCCAAGGGGTTAAAGCGCTTTCGCTATTGTGTGAGATGCTCCACGTGGCTCAGGCGTGGCAGGCATGAAGCCCTGGCAGCACATGTTTTCACGTCCACATGATGTGAATGGACGGTCCTCACTTGTGTTAGTCCAGGTTCTATTGCATTACTGCAGAAAACGGTAAGAGAATTCCTCTTGTGGGCTTGTCCTGTGTAAAACATGGTATTCACTCTACAACATCAAACGAGTGAGGGACATCAAACAGGATTAAATAAGGGCGGCTTCAGAAACAGCATCTTCAAAGAAAAGTGTGGTGCACTTTGTAACATCTTTTTAAAAAATTCCTTTATTTTAAGCTCAGCTCTCCTTAATATTTCAGGACAGCTGTTTACACAGTAGATCTGGAGATGCTAGGTTTTAAATGTCAAAAAGTAGAATAATTTGCCGTAGATCTGGGACAAATTCTCCTTAGAAAAGAAATAACATACCTACAGAGACAAGTATAACCACACAGTTAATATGCAATAATTCTGAAGGGTTTTCAAAGATTTTATTTATTTATTTTTAGAGAGAGGGGAAAGGAGAGAGAAAGGGAGGGAAAGAAACATCAATGTGTGGTTGCCTCTTACGTGCCTCCTACTGGGGACCTGGCCCACAACCCAGGCATGTGCCCTGACTGGGAATCGAACTGGTGACCCTTTGGTTCTCAGGCTAGCACTCAATCCACTGAGCCACACCAGCCAGTGCTGGAGGTTTTTTGAAAAAGAGATTAATTGTACTTGGCCAACATTGCCAAATACCTTTAATCACTTGGCACGTGGCTTGCTTTCGTTCCAACCTGGATTAGCTTCTGTCCTTATTGAAGCTCTTTCCATCTGTCTGCCATGCCTCACACCGTGGTGGGGTGACCTGAACATTATGTGGCTCTGTGGGAGATAATGCCCCACAGGAGACTCAGTTGGTTCCAGTGGCACTCAGGGGTATACACACAGGTACAAATAAATACACACTCACACACATGCACACACAAGCTCAAAGGTGGGCCCTTTTATTCCACTTATTCCACTCATTTCCAGATCACTATGGGCAGTTCTTTTTTTTCTTTTCTTTTTCTTACCCAATTTGGCTTCGTCATCAAAATGCTTTTAACAGAAAATACATGCTATATCTCCTTTTATTTGTTGTTTTTTTTCCAAAATTTTAGTTCCCCATAGACGTTAATCTGATGGTTCTTCAGAAATGAACAAAATTAGCCATCCTGCATCTCCTCCTGCCCATGGCTCTTGGAATCCTTCATCTGAACAACAGAGAACTGGCTGTGCCAGTAACGTGGTCCTCCTCTTAGAGAGAAAACTCTGTGCTCCCTGGCATTTGCATAGTCCTGCAGCTTTTGAAAACACATGGGAGGCAAATAATGAAAATGCACCAGTACTCCTATTCAACAGGGGTTCTCTGAATGTGAGAGTCGCAGCATCCGATTGACTGCACAGTGCTTTCATTTCTCTCCTGCTTTGAGATTTCTGCTTCTGGATCTTCAAAAGAACAATCAGGACTCTGTGTTCTCAGACCTAGCCACCATCCTCAATGTTGCCTTTGCATTATCCTGCTCCATGTCACCCTTAGTCATTCCTGCTGGGCTAGGGTCCAAATGGACATGCATTTCTGATGCCCAAGCCAGGTCTGCAGCCACAGAGGATGCTGATCAGAGGCCAGCTGAAGCTGCTGTCGTTTGGTCCTTTCAAGGAGCTCTCATCCCCGACCCTTCCTTCTGTGGATGACCACGGTCCCCACCCCCTAATTTGGACTCTCTGCCTCTGGATGGCCTGAGAAGCTTTAAGGCAGAAGCTTCAAATCAAACAGCATATTAGAACCCCACTGTTCAAGCCCATGCTGAGAATGAGGAATGAAGAAATGCTCAGAACAAGGACAGAACAAATGCATCCTTATCTCGTTTTTATCATCTCGCATATGGGCTGGTTGGACTCACCTAGATTTGAATTCTTGCCCTGCCACTTCTGAACATTGTCACTTTTGTCACCATGTGATTATTCTCTATGACAATGGTTTTTCCTCCTTGAAAATGGGGTTAATAACCTCATGGGCTCAATAAGACACTTTAAAAATATCCAAAATGAGGGAGAGTGGATAGGAGGGTATATTTTAAAAGACCAGTGTATGTACAGAGACTTTTTGTTAAATGTAATCTGACCACAGGGCAGCATGTACCTAGAAGAACATTAGTGGGAAGACTTAAGAGCAGTGAACTTGGGGCCTGTCATAAAAATTAAGGGAACAAACAGACTTTACTTTTACAAGGTTTGTGGCAAGATCACTTTGAGAAAGATGTGTGAGAGTGACATGTGACAGAAAAAGCAAAAGTGCTCCTGTTAGGATGGGTGGGTCGGGTGTGTATTTTTTAGGTTTAAATAAGCATAGGGTTTTTATGACTGACGGCTTATGTTAAGAACCTCCAGATGTGACAGAAAACCACTGAGGACTCTTCATGAATGTGAGACATGCCACACACTGGATGTTTCCCTGACTTTCAAGGAGTAACTATGACGTTGATCCCTGATAAAACTTTATAGCAGTTTATTAGGGTATATAAAATAATTTATTGGAGTTTGTAGAAAAACAGCAGGTTTTGCTAAAATACATGCCAAGCTGTCATTACTTTTGCATAGCTGTGTCAGAAACACAACAGTAACCTGCCAAGAATATTGTGTTTGGATTTGGTTCTGGTGCTTAGCTCAGAGCCAGGGAGTATGGGTGGGGCTCCTGGTCCCACTCCATTGTATGGATTGACCCCAAAAATGGACTCAGGACACAGGGTCTTCCCCCTCTGCATGCTGAATATCACCACCAAACAATGGCAGGGACTGCTAGAGATGGGAAGGAGAGGGTTCTGTTAGAGTTTGAGACTGACCCTAAGGCTGGGAAGCCACCTTGTGTTAAAGCACTCCAATGTGGTGAGTGGGACACTTGGGTGGAGTTTCTAGGGTAGCGATGACTGGACAATCTCAGAGATTCAAGAAGGAAGTCATGGCCACACTTCAGGAACGTGGTAAAAGGAAGGTGCCCATTGAAAATGGTGATACGGAAACTATTGGGAAATTTGTCAAAAACCAATTCAGGAGGGCTGCAGGGAGATGCCACTATATCAAACGAAGAGACTCCCAAGTAATAATGTTAGGATGAGCACAGACTTCTACTTTTTCTCCCATCTGAAACAAGTAAACATCCCTGTAAAGGGATGTTTATTGGACACAAATCCATAATTCAAAGGATAATGTGAAAAGCAAAAACAGCAGCATGCTTTCAGGAGCTTCAGAGCAAAAATGTGGTAGTAACTCTGGTCCCACCAAAACAGAATCTAAATCCGGCCACAGGTAAGTTCTTTAGCTAATTATTTCCTTAATTATGATCAGATGAGAAAACTTATCACATATCTGAGAAACGTGTCCAACATGAAAATAATACAGACCCAAACAAAAATGAATTGGAAAAAAAAGAAAAAGAAAAAAATCAACAACAAGAAAAAAAAAAGGAAAACCACTTGGAAGAAACAGAGATTACAACAGGAGAAAAAAAAATCCAAACATGTGAACAAACAGAAACAAATCATTAAAATTTTCAGGGATTAAAGAGACTTCGCCACTATAAAGCAAGAACATGTGATATGTGTATCTATATATTACATACATGTGAAATATTCAGAGACCAAAAAAGAGCACTTAGAAATTAAAAACATGATATAAAATAATTAATCAAGAGAATGTTTGGAAGTTATGTTGAGGAAATCCACCAAAAAAGAACTGAAGAAAGGGGCAAGTTGAGAGAAGATTTTTAAAAAGCGGGAAAAGCATTTTAGGGTGCCCATCTGAACTTCATAAGAATACTAGACAAAAGAGAAACTGCAAAGTAGGAAAATATCAAAGAAATACTTTAATAATATTTTTGAGATCAGAAGGATTTCTGGACCAAAAGGACCCAATGAAAGCCTGCGATGAGAGATGAAAACAGACTTAAACCAAAGAATTCTGTTGTGAGATTTCAGTAAAGACAGGATGCACCAAACTTCAAGGGAAGAAAAACTAAAAATAGGTCATATATGGAGGACCACAGACCAGAACATTTTTAGACTTTTTAACAACAGCTGAGAAAGCTATAAAACAATGGATAAATTCCTCATAACCCCCAAAACAAAACAAAGAAACAACAACAACAAAAAAAAAACCTTTCTAAGATGGATCCTGTACTCAACTATTAATTGTGAATGCTAAAAAGTCTCAAAACATTGATTTTTCCGGGCATTTGTTTTTGGGTAGTACTTAGAAAACTTACTCTATCCAAAAGATAAACAAGGGAACAGGAAAAGAGGCAGCTATGGAAACGGCCAAACATGATCCACCCAGGACAAATATGCAGGGAACCATTAAGTGTGAAGGGGGATCCCGGGAGGGGGCTGCAACCACAGAGAGAGACAACCGGTCCAGACTGAGTGGATCCAGGAGATCCAGGAAAGAACCGCCCGAGAGGCAACTGAATACACTGAGAGGAGAGGTACGAACTTGGGGAAGGATTTGAAATGGACTGATGATGAGATTTTAGAAAACCAAGCAACACAGTACCACACTAATTTCAGAAAAATCATTAACTATAAGGGAGAATGAAAGACAGTGAGAAAATGGAGATAACAGGTATAGAGAAAATTCTGAGTTTTTTCTGAGAAAGGGAGCAGAGAAAGGAAACAAGACGAGGTTGTAGGTCAAGAGAGAGTTTGGGGTGATTGCCTTTCTTTTGTTTGAAAAGCACTGAATGTTGGTTCCTGTGTGTGTCTCTGGCTTCTGCTGGTCGTTGGGACTGGCATTTCAGGAGCAATCAGTTACTGGAGTAATGAGCTCATTGAGAAGGCAGGAGGGAAGAGGTCTGGGGGACCAAAGAGGAAGTTGCTTTTGCCAGAGTTTAATAGCAGAAAAGCAGGTGAACAGCAGTGAACATGCACTTCAACTTAGAGAAGGAATGAGGGAAAGATGGAGTGGGTTTTTTTAGTTGAACAATGGGCTGATGTTATCATTACTTTTCTTCTTGTGTCATTAAATTTTACAATACCCTGAATGGTGAGAATTAGAACTGTCACCATTTACAGAAACTTAGGGTCCTAGAAGTTATGTAACATTCTTAAAGTCACAGAACTAGTAAGGGAAAGACCAGGGAATGTGGATCAAGGCAGATCTGATTGCAATGGCCTTGCTCTTGAGGATTCCACAGTAATGCTTCTCTTAGAAGAATTTAGCCTTATGTGGCACAGGGCCCTGCGGGAGATGGACCTGCAGGGGGCTACGCCAATGACAGAGCATTCCACAGTTGCTATGAGGCAGCAACTAATGTATATGATAGGGTCACACCACACTGTTCTCTCCATCATCCAAGCCAGGACAAGCATGGAAGGAAACCAGGAGTGCTATTTTTAGTAAAATGAGATTTCTAACAGATGTCCTCATGGTTGAAGTCCCTTGAAAATCCTGTTTCCTGTCTGTACAATTCATTCTGTCAGACTTCTGTGGTCAAAAATTGGCAACAGAGCTTGATGAAACCCAGGGCAGACATCACAATGTATCTGACGTATCTACACAATGCACCCAGCGGGGCAATTACTTTTCTGGAAATAATGGCATAAATATTAAGATGCTTGATTGACCAGTAAATGATGAGGCACATAAAGAAAAAAATTAATGTTTTAAGTTCTTAAAAAAAGCTTTGTCACTTGGAGAGCTATTTCCAGGGAGGGTAAAGCAAGC
This sequence comes from Anoura caudifer, assembly GCA_004027475.1. Lineage (NCBI taxonomy): Eukaryota > Metazoa > Chordata > Mammalia > Chiroptera > Phyllostomidae > Anoura > Anoura caudifer. Next base: position 56,482 of record PVKU01000324.1, on the reverse strand, counting down.
TCAGCACTCCCTGTGATATAATTAAATAAGGAATATGCAAAACCGCCTTTCCGTGGACCTGGAGTGAATAAGCAAATCTGAGATTAAAGCTGAAAGAGTCCCAAAAGGCAGACAGGACAGGATATTATTTTCAAATCTTTGGAGTAAGAGAAGAGGGGTGTGTTCCTAAAAAGCAAGTTGTGAGTTAGACTGTGAGCATATTCTATATTTCACCAATAATAATAATAAAAGAGTGAAATAAATAAATAGAAATAAAATTTCACTAGAATCATAGATGATTCTGCATCTGGGTGCAGCAAAGAGGAAGGAAGGCTTTGCCTCAGTTTCCCTTCTTCCTGCTTAGTGATGGGAACACGTGTTCCCCACTGACTTCAGTGGCTCCTGGAATTTAAGAAATAAATACATGGTTTTAAATTGCCTTCCAAATACAAACTCACTCCAAGTAAAGGCCTTAACTGCTGTCTCACTCCATGTCCACATCTATTTGACATACATTTTGACTTTGTAAATCACCTACTTTACCCAGTAATTAGTTGGATCACTGTCATACCCTATCACTCTTCAGGAGCCCCAAAACAAAACAAAACAAAGCAAAAAGTCTTCATTAAAAAGATGGTCTTTACTTTAGCAAGAAGTTCAAACCCCCTTTTTTCTTATAAATTAGCAAATTGAACACTAAGATTAGGTTTCTGAGTTAGCCCCAAGCTTTTCTTTGCCAAGGATATTTGGCTTAGGTGACCTCCATTAGGTCACTTGACATTGTGCTGAATTCTTGCTTCCCTGAAGGCAGATTCCTGCCATTCTTCTCAGCATGCCCATACAGCTTGGCGTGCTCTTTGTAAGGAGACAGACCTCAGGTGCTTCCAGATACAGGTGAAGGGAGCAGGGAGCAGGACCTTGTCCCTATGAGATGAGCCGGTGATTTAAATCAAGCTGTACAGGAACATCACAAATTCAGTATTTAACTAATAATCCCTGTTTATGAACTCATTCTGCCTTTGCTGCTGAAAGAAATCTTAAAACTTTCCTCAGGCAGACTCTGTTAGTGGCCATGGAGAATTGCAAAGGAGATAATTATACTAGTCTTTGCTTTCACTGGACTTCCCTTTGCAGAGGTGTCCAAACTTTTGGTGTCTCTGGGCCACACCAGAAGAAGAAGAGTTGTCTCGGGCCACACATTAAATACACAAACACTAAGGAAAACAAAACATTGCATAATGTTTTAAGTAAACCTACGATTTTGTGTTGGGCCATTTTCACAGCCATCCTTGGGTGCATGCGCGTGGATTGGACACCCCTACTAGAGGTTCTCAAAGACGTGAACACCTGCAAACACATGAGAAGTTCTATGGCCCAAACCCATGTGAATGTTAGCAGCACTTTGAGAAATGTCCATTCAGGAATATCCCCATGTAACGATGGATGTTCAGAGGCCATATGGCGCACAGGCCCCAATCACCACGCTGGGGTTTCACATCAGCCTGGGCCACAGGCATCTTCAGTAGACCTGCTTACTAGCCAGCATAGCTAAGACCAATGGGCCATTACAGGAACTGTGGTATCCAACTGTCTATTGCCTGATCTTTATAACATGTGTGGTAGATATTTTCCTAATCTCTGAGTCCACATGAGGCTCTTGAAGCTTGCATAGGTTAAATACACTATCTTAGGTCCAATAGCATGCGGCAGGATGGAGCAACCAGAAAAGTGGGAGCCACATCACTCTTTAGGACAGCCCACACCTCATTCTTGTGTTCACTCTGTGGTTAAGGATGTCAACAGGAAAGGAAGGTGGAGAATTCCATTTGAAGGGAGTATGGACAAAGCTACAGGATTTATAGATGATTCTTCATTATTCTATTACTTAGTGAAATGTTTACCCTGCCTCAGTTTGGTAAAAAGAATTCAAGTCATGAGATCCTATGCTAATTCTTGATGAGAAAGATTTTCTGTGCTATCAGACACACCCCAAAGTGTGGAGACTTAATTCAATCAGGACTTATTTCTCACCCACCTCTCCTGGGCAATGGGGGCCAGAGGAGGGCTTTGCCCCTCACTGGGACTGTTACTCAAGAACCAGGTTTGATGGAAGCTCTCAGTTCTACCCGCTGGAGCATGAGGCCCCTATAATGTCATGGTTAATACCCCAATGTTGTTTGGTTCAGTCTACAGGTAACCAATGTTAATTTCATTCACATTGGTCAGAAATAGTCACCTGTCCCCACCTAAAAGCAAGAGGTCTGGGGTCTGTCAGGAAGCCTGTGGATATTTAAGGCTTAAACAGACCTTCACTAATTGGCTGACTACAGTCAGTACCTTCAAGGGCCTTGAAATATTGGCTTGTTTATTTCTCCTGTTGATCTCTGGGGGTTCTTGTCAATTCTTTAAATGCACACATGACAAATGGATGAAATTTGTTTCACATGCCCAGAACAGAGAAAGGCACACAAGAAGCTGGGTCAATCTGAACTGATTTAAAAGTCTAAATTATACACAACCACAAGTATTAGAAAACAGCACACAAGTGTCTGGAATATGCTATCAGCTGTATGTGAGTCAGTGTTCTGGTGATCTGGGCTGAGTGGCCCTGCCTGCTACCCCCTTGCACATGTGACCTGTGGAGTGATGGTGAACGCCTGCAGGCACTTTCTAATTATTATGGATTCTCAATCAGGAGAAAATGAGTGATCATACTGTGCTACCTGGAAGTGTTTTGCTTTTGCCCTGACCACTGTGGCTCACTTAATTGGAGCATTGTCCCACCTACTGAAAGGTACTGGGTTTAATTACTGTTCATGATTACATGCCTAGGTTGCCAGTTCGGTCCCCAGCCATGACACATGCAAGAGACATACAACTGACATTTCTCTCATGTCGATGTTTCTATCCCTCTTTTCTCTCTCTAAGATGAATAAGCATGTTCTCTGGTGAGAATTTTAGAAAAGTGGTTTGCTTTTATTTTTCCTAGTCTAATGTATCCTAAAAATTGTTCTCTGATTAACATTACACAGGGCTCAGTCGTAGTGCATCACTGTTTTGCTGGCTGTCTTTAGTTGCGGGCATCAGGAACAAACACTCTGCTTAAAGTGCCAGTTTGTTTCAGGACATGGGATATCTCACGGAACCAACGAATTATGAATGTAGAAAAGCTTGGGGAAGAAACATTTGGCCCCTATGACTCTGCACCTAGCACAGTCATAAAGCACACATCAAACAAAACCAGTCTGCTCTGTCTCTGTCTCTCTGTCACCCTCTTGCTCTCTTCCTCTGCCTCTTTCTCTCCTCCTCTGGGTTTTTTCCTGTCTTGTCTTCTGTACCTGTCTCTCTCTGTCTTCTTCTGTCTCTCTCTCAATCTGTTCCTTTCTGTCTCCAATTCCATCTGTTTCTCTGCTTGATTCTGTCCCTGCCTCTGTGTCTTCATCTCTCTCTGTCTCCCCTAATTTCTAACCCCTCTTTCTCCTGTGATATTCTGCTATTCCACATAATAAAACCTGGCTGCCACCTGGTTCCCACTTTGTTGCCTGCTACAGTTCTAACCTTTAGAGGAGACTGACTGAATCCTCTTAGATTCAAATGACAGGCCCAGGGAGTAGGAATGCGTTGGCCAAGTCTAGCCAGACCGGTGAGACTCCCCTGACTCCTGCTGCTGGAATGGGAAGGGCCACTCCCTAAGAAGGGGCTGTGAGTTAGGCAGATCCCCATGGGTTATTTACTGCAGTCACAAAGACCATAAATACTCCAGGGGGAAGGGGGTGTGGCATGTAGAATGCTCTTTGCTGTTATATAGAGACATGTTGTCTGGTCCAGCAGGCATGGTTTTCTGAATCTCTGACATATGAACTCCAGTGACACATCTCCAAAAGCAGAACAACAGAATCATCCAAACATATTGACCAAGTTACCTTTATGTAACAATAAAGTTAGTATCTTAGGAAACAATAAGAGAAGCCTCCCCACAATGGTGCATTGAATGCCTAGTGTCCATCCCATAGGCCTGCTGTTCTGGAATCATAATGATTCCTTCACTTGCTATTAAAATTCTACTCTTTCTTCAAGGCCAGAATGGAATGGAACTTCCTCCCTGAAAACTTCCCTTCTGACTGCCCCCTCTTCTCCTGTCTCCTTGTTCCACCCACACCTCAACTCCTACTGAAGCTTCCAGAATTTGATTAGCACAATGAAATGTAAACACTTGACACATTAGCAATCAGATGCTACCTCTTTCCTTTCTGAAGGAATAAGTGTGGCCTTAAGAATCTTAAGAATGTGACTCTAAATTTTGGCTTCTCATTGTTTGATTTTAAGGAAACCAATTAGCATACCCACGCCTGAGATGCTCATCTGCAAATCATCAAAAAACAACTCTCTCATCTGTGGTGAAAATTACATAAAGTGTCATGCAGGTGTGTTTTCGGTGTGGTGCCCATGCGTGACACAGGGACTCGCAGATGTTAGACTGCTTGCTTCTGACCTGCTGTCCTTCTACCCCTTCCCTTATGCCTTCATACTTCTGTTTGTAAATCATTATTTCAACATTACAATAGTGATTGAAGTTGCTCAGTTTTCCTTGAGTAGAGACAAGTGATAGCCATTTGGAGAAGTGAGCAGCACCACCAATCATTAGAAGCAAATTAAACCCTTTATTTAAAAAAACTCTAATTTTATAATTAAAATAAGGAATCATAATTAATTTTAATAGGTGTTAAAATAGGTATTTCGTTCAGAGCAATCCCCACCCCACCCACAAAACAGAGCTTTTGCAGGTATCAGTGGCAAGTTTGTTTCTGGCCAGACCTATGGTTCTTTGCCTGCCTGTTTCCCCAGGCTCCTGATTCATCTGTAGATAGAGACCCTGGGATTAGCAGCAGTTCCACGCTTGGAGCTGAACTTGCTCTTATGCTATTCTTTCTCCAGGAGTCTGGGTCCATATTGTTTCCTTTAACCCCTGATAGCTGCGTTGAGAGATGACCTCTGAGCATTTGGTTCTGGAATCTTGAAAACTTAAGGGGAGTCCTGCCCCCTCACCATTCTGTCTGCTCCTTCTACAGTTGGTCTTTCACAAGCTCTTAGCCTTTACCATAATGACGGCATCCCATGCTACTGCCTCCCAGTCCCTTGGAGTGCATATTCAGCCTCTGCACCTAGTTTGAACAGAATTATGGGTGAGCGCCACACTGCTGTCTGACCCACAGCCAAAGCCTGACCGAACTTCACAATCGGAACAGGAGTTTTTATCTTTGCCGTTGAGGAGTGACTTTGTTTTTTCAATTACCAGCTATCATTTCCCTCCTATTTTAGGACAGAATCTCCATTCCTTGTAATCCATAATTTCAGCTTTGGTCTTCTTACCTATCAATGCTGCTCATTTTCTTGTTTTTAGGTAGTAAACTTTCTTTTGAACACTTAAAAATTTTTGCATGGGCATAGCCTTCATACTGAATCTAAGAATAGGTGGAGAGGGAGATTCAACAAGTTTTCAACCAGAACCTCATAGTTCAACAGAGGTAATACAAGAAAATTAGTGCAAAACAGACACAGGAATCCTTCCAGAGAACTATCAGATAGACTGATTTATAATTCCTAGGAATCAATACAGCACTGTGTCATGGAGCCTGGGATCAGTGATTGATTGCCAGAACTCTCCAGTCTAAGGACACCAACAAACTCCTCCTAATATCTTGGCTGTACCTCCTGAGTACACTAATGGAGAGAAGGAGCACAGCTTCTCTGGGTGGTGCCTCCCAGCACCAGTTGGGCTTGCTTTCTTGTCAGAGTGGTACATGTTTGCAAATCTAACCTCTTTACCATGAGTGTTCATTTGCATTCCTTCCTCCCTTGCTCTGTGCATTCCACACTGGAGATGAGAGAGTTCATAAAAATGCATCATAGACCTATTTAAACTATATGATTAACTGCTAATATGTGGTATTAACTTGTAGGATTTTATGGAGATTAGCACCTATAATTATATTTGATGGTATATGATAATTACCTGTTTGGCTGCATTTGAAAGTATGATGACTTGAGAACATTCATCAATCCATATATGGCTCAAAAACTGATAGAAATTGCAACTCATTTTAATTGTTTCTAATGTAATCAAACTGACATCGTTAAAGCCTAACAGAGACTGATTAATTTTATGAAGACCATGCTCATTAATAATACAGTTGATTGGAACACTAATTGAAAATACTTTTTAGAAAATAGGACATTCTGATCAATATTTTCCAAATGGGCTAATTAAGTGTGACTATAATGTTTCTACACTTCAGATTAAACATACAAAAATTCAACTTGGGTTCTGACTCATCAAGAAGATCAGGATACAGAAACTTCCATGGAAAAGGTTTTGGAATTCCATAGTCAGGGTTCATCCAAGCTTGTCTAGTAATGTGAGCAGAAGGGTAAGAACCTTACCAGCTCAGAAGGAAAATCCTCACAGCTTTCGTGATACTGCCACCTCCTCTACTCTTTCTTGCACCCTCTGGCCTTTCAGACACTGCTTCTGTCCACACTGCCCTCTCCTGCACAGAGTGGCTGATTAAATTATAGACATCTGTTCCTGAAGTCACAACAAGCTCTATTTTCACTCTGTCAATGCAGAATGTTAGTTGATATTTAAATTGACCTTGGGTATTTATTTTACATTCCTTACTCCTGTGTTTTTGCTGCCTCTGCCAAATGGCTCACCTTAGTGTGTATCCTAAATGACAATACACAGGTGACAGACAGCTTAACCTGAATAGCAAGTCCCCTTCACCTGCGAAGCATATACTTTCAAATGTTGACTCACAGTGACCATGCAAATTGAGCAAAACTAAACCTAAGAATATTCTACATAGAATCCTATGTCCCAGACATCCCAGCATTCCTATCTATCTCTTCACCATTGCTATCCTGATAGAGAGGAATGAGCCAATGGGGTCAAGAGACCCAATAGGACACATGATGAGTGGGGGTGTGCTGGAGGAAGATGGGAGTCGTCAGGATTAGCTGTCTCTGCACCAACTCAGGAGACATGGCTGTGTGGACACTGAGGCTGTCAAGCAGATGGCTGAACTAGCTGGACATGGAGGACAGACACATAACTGTGCACAGAGAGATCTCTAACAGGAAAGATACACTTCCTGTATCCTTAATCATTTATCTTGAATTCTGGTGGCTTTATATATGTTTTATACCAGTCAATAGAAAAACTGTGACAAGAAATAATTGATGTTTCTGCAATGTTAGCTAGAACTACTTTGAAGTGAGTCGATAAAAAATGTGATTTTGGTGTTTTCACAAAACCTTTACATTCTATTTCATTGTAAGTTAGACCACGAATGAATCATTTTGCATTTGCACATACACTGCTTTGCTAAAATAAAGTGAAAATAACAGTATGAAGGCCACTCTATTGAAACAAGTTAATGCTCAATTTTCTAATTATTAACACAATTAATTTTTGATGCTGTAATTTTAAAATACTAATAAAATTAGTAAATTTAAGATTAACTTCAGCTGACTGAAATACTTATTAAATAGGAAGCATATGTAGATTTTATGTATATAATTGAATTTTCAACTTGAGGACTAATTTTCTAGTTAACTCTTGTGGGAATTGAGAGACTTGATTATTTTTAGTCATTGAACAAATTCATGAAAGTAGTAGAATCACGGTGGCAGTCCCCAAAAGGAGGTGGTGTGAATCAAGGACAAATAGGTTATCACTGCTCTGTGTAGAACCCTTAAGAAAATATGTGACCTACTCATGAAGTCAAATGAAATGAAAAAGAATATGTTATTTCAAGTCAAAGGGAGTATTGTTTCACATTAGAAATGTGTTCAACAAATAAGGTTAAGTTTAGGGGGACCAAGGAGGCAGCAGAAAACTACAAATGAAGCCAGTTGTGATAGTGGCTCTCAGGTTATAATCTGATGGGAAAACTGGATAATCGGTTCAGTACTTTGAATCTCTGATATGACTATTCAAGAGGCTTTCAGAGCTGCAGGGTCAGTGTGGCTTCAGCTGGTAGAAAAGGATTGGTGGAACATGGAGGGCTTGATCAGGCCAAAGAATCAGGAAGCTTTATACAGTCAGGTTGGAAGACCTGACTAATGCACATACATTGCCTGAAGGATTGAGTGGAATCAAAATCAGAATGACAATGTGAGGCAAAGAGCCCACTGGAGTGACAGATAGAAAAGCCAGGGGAATCAAGAGTGTTGACATGAGCATTCATGCCAAATGCTAATAAGAAGACAAGTTCAGAGAGGGAGTATATTGCCATGTCAATGAGGTTTTTAGTTGATAACTTACATAAGTGAAGATAGACGAGGTCCTTAACTACTCCTGCTGTTAAATATGAGTGAAATTAGGAGTAAATATTTAAAATTTATTTTTAAATTTATATAAGATAGCAGTTAGAAAGATCCAATCTGAGGTAATTTTAGCACTAGAAGTAGAGCACATGATTGGCACCGCTGTGAGGCCATGCTATGTCTAGTGAACCTGAGGACAGGTTCCCATGGAGCTGGTGACAGCACCTGTTTCTCCTGCATGAAGAGAAAAAGTCCACAATGGCAACTGTTTACTTAAAATTGGGTCTCTCACAATAAGAGCAAACTGTCTGTAAATTTCCCCAGGACCCAGAGTGTCTGAGGAAACATGGTCCTTATTGGAGGAATGAAAGCAATCTGCCCTGAGAAACTAGAACCTTAGACTGATCTGCATGGGTTTTGTAGCCTGACTTTGCAGCCTGTTAACTGGGAACACCACAAAATGAGCAGCAGCTCACTTGGTAGAAGTGGCCCAGAGCTTGAGTGAACCCAGGCATTTGGCCCTCAACCTGAGTCTCAAAGAATGTTTGTAGATAAAGTCACAAAGCTATCTTATCATAGAAGGGTATGAGGTGCAGGCAGGAAAAAAAGAATGTAGAAACTGAAGAAACTGATTGACAAAGAATTTTTGGTATGGAAATATTAGACATAGAAGAAAAAAGTATATCTGCTATTTCTAATTAAATGGGAACATAAAATAAGAGATTTCTAAAATGGTCAAGTGGATTTAGAAAAACTAAATTGAATTTCTAGACATAAAACATATGCTAATTGAAATTCAAACTCAAGCAACAGATTTATCATTAATTGGACAAAACTGGAGATAGAATACTGACCTGGAGGGCTAACCTCAAGATATTATCCAGAATACCATACAAAAACTTTTAAGACTTATGTCAGGTTATTATATGACTTAGGGTCAGGCAAGGATTTCTTTAAAAGCAAAACAAATACCTTGAAAAAGCAAAATGTTGATGTATTTTATTACCTTAAAATGAAGAACAATGAAGATATTTAGTAGGTAAATACCAAAATAAGAGAATGTATTATTAATGACCAAACCCATAAAAATAATATCTAGATTATAGTATTTAGAAGGAATTTCTGCAAAGAAACAGAAAAAAGCAGCAACCTCTAATAGGAAATAACATATATGTGTTTGTATGTGCCCATATGTGTGTGTGCCTATACCTATACATATACACATATATATTATCACTTTATATGTACATATATATGTGAAGAAGATAGAAAAGGAAGTTGAAAGACAATGAAGAAATGTTCAAAGCCTTAGCAAACAAAGCTGATGAAGATGAGATGATGCCACATCATGCCTACAGACTTGCTAAACGGAGAGAGCTTGGCAATAGCGCTGTCATCAGGATGTGGAGGTGTGGGAGCCCATGCACCGTGGGCAGGACTGGGGACTGGGGAAGCCAGTCTGGAGCACAATCTGGCACTTCCTATTCAAACTAATTATGTCTCAATGCTGGGACTCAACAATTCCCATCCTGGATGCTTAGTAGAAGAAATTCTGACATAGGTCCCTTAGGAAACATGTACATGGGTACTTATGCCAGCGTTATTTGTGGGTGAGGAGTTGGAGGTGCCCATAAATTTCTAAGAGGGTAGACAGGTAAAATGTAGTGGCACCTGAATCATATAAACTAGGACCTAGAGATTGTGGATACACATAGCTACATGGATGGGTCTTAAAATACAGTGCTTAGTGGAAAAAAGGAGTAAGAAATAGAAACAGATGTAAAACATGATACTATTCACTTAAATTTTAGAAAATATTTTCATTAAGCAAAGATACACATTATGCAAAAGCTAATACAAGCAAAACTACAAGCATGATGTATATTCATCATGCAACATTTATTATAGCAACAAAGCTAGAAGTAACCCAAATGCCCACCACCAGCAAATGGTTAAATGTTTTGGTAAAACCATTCAATGGTATATTATTCATTAGTGAAAAGAACTGAAGTGTAGAGACACACACAATGTAGATGAACCTCACACAGAATGCTTGATTCACAGAAATTTCAACTTATGCAGCAGTAAATAATACGTGGTTTGGGTATCAAAAGTGAATAGATTGGCATTCAGGAGAAGGCTGTGTGGGTGAGATGCGGCAGGTTGGAGCAGCTTTCAGAGGTTCAAAAGGGACCTGTGTGTATGTGTGTACACTGCCATGTTTTTGAACCAAGACCTGGGAACACAGGCATTGCTTGTACCACTACTCTTTATTCTTAACCGATTATTTTATGAGTATTATTTCAAAGCTACTAATTATTTTTAAAGCAATACATTTTTTAAAAGTTTGTGAGCAAGCAAATATTCTGAGTAGGTTGTTATTGAAAAAAGAGCATGGGATATGAGGTCAAGCAGACAAGGAAGGCAATGCAACTCCATTTATATGACATATCCGGGACAGGCAAATCTGTAGGGACAGAGGAAAGGCTGGAGGCTGCCAAGGCCTGGGAGAGAGGTGAAGTGGGGATCATCTGCTCAAAGGGTACGGATTTTCTTCTGGAGAGATAAAAATATGTTATAGCTTGATAGAAATAAATGGTGATTGCACAGCATTGGGGGTGTCCCAAAGGCCACTGGCTGTACAGTTTAAAACAGTTCATTTCAATGTGAATTTCACCCAAGACCCACAAGTTTAATTGGAGTTTTATTCAGATCCTCCAGGTTTCATTTAATTCTGATTATGTACAAGACAACTTTGAGATCAGATAAGTTGAAAGCACTGTAATGCTCTCTATTTTCAGCACAAAACATAAAAGATTGTGCTGCACTGATTTGCTCCTGCTTTCTGTGTGTGCACAATGTATAGACAATTTTCTGATAGGATGGACAGAAAAGTGGTGATGACAATCATCTCTGGGTGAAGGCATAGCTAACCAATACACTTTTCCTTTATTATACACTTTTATTATCTTTACTTATTAGAGTTTCTACATGTTTGTCTTCCTCAGTTAAAAGATGCTATGCTTAAAAATGTTTACATCAATACAAAAATGAATTGCACTGATGTTTTGTGGGCCTGCTTCATGCAGAATAAAACAATGCAAACAATCAAGCAGTTAGCAAAATATGTTCCCTTCTCCTCACATTGCATTCATATGCTGAGCTTGCAGTCTTAGTCCTGGAGGGGCCTTTCCAGGGCCTTGTATCATTCTCTGACCTGCTGTTATTAGTGTAGCTTCTCGTTTTCAAAACATGGTTTTGTTCCTGACAGGGATAGATTCACATAAGGTTTATCTCCGCTATTTCATTTCTGCTATACCACATCAAAGTGTGCTGATGTATGAGTGCTTTAAATTTCTTTACCCTCTGTCATTCCTGGCTCCTCATAAGCTTATGGCCTTCCCAACAGAATATTTTTAACCTATGTTTCAGATTTTCTCCATAGAATGTCTCCTCTGCCATATTTTATTGAAAGAGTGAACTCCTTATTCTCCCATAACAACCGTATAATCTACCACTTTTGGATATTTGTTTCTTAGGGCAAGTACTAGCAGTAGTGAGCCAGCACTTGTGAAGCTCTGAAATAATCCCAGCCTGGCTGCTCCCACTTAATTCATCCCTCCTGCTGTTGTGGGGAGGACAGAAACGTCAACTAATTGCAATCAAGTGAAGTCTGGATGCACCAGTGTATTCAGAAAATATGCTATTGCAATTAAAAGAAAGTTCCAGGTATAAAACAAACCTAAATAAGCTTTTTAAAAGTCTCCTTTTGCTACAGAAAAATTCTCCTAAATGCTTTTATTGTCCTCTCTGCCATGGAGATGACTCTCTTACAAGCCTGAGGCCTCTGACATAACACACTTCTAAGAGTCAAGAGGACTGCCCCTTCCAGCATCAACAACGCGCTGTTAAATGCCCTCTGAGTAGCAGGGCTGCCTGAAGGCTTTAGGGGAGGAAGAAGAGCTGCTGGGCAGCCAGGAAGTTCCACTTCGCTGGGGGACATACGTGCTAGTTGTGCATCCCATCATGCAGCTGGAATCCACACTGTCACTCTCCTTCCAGATGGACTGGGAATGTGCTCAGCGTGACCCTCAGAGACTCCACACGTGTTCACTCTTAATGAGTTTCTCTACCTTTAATTTATTTAGATCACTGAGCCCCCTTTCAACACTTTGGCAACCATAATTCTCTATTTTAAGACTAGTTCCCACAGGGGAATGGAAAGGGGCTCTGCTCTGTCCATGCTGACACATGGTTTCTCCCCAGCCAGTCCAGGTATTGGAATACAGTCAACAGTAAGTGGCATGATTTTTTCCTAAATAAAGTTAATTTTTATGAAATTATAGCTATTAAAGTACTTAATTTATTCTACTGAAATGGAATCATTTTAAAGAGAATTCCTTAGCACACTATTTTTTAAAAATTTTGTTTAATGACATCTTAAAACTGGGCAGCCTGAGGTGACAGCCCAGACAAAACCAGTGTGTGAGGACAAATAGGAGAGCGGGTGTCAGCTCTCCTGGTGTCGTCAGCTTGTGCCTTGGGTGAGGCACATCACTTCTCTTGTTCTGTCTACAAATCTTCCTAGAGAAGAAGTATGACATATTGAAATAATAGCACATTCAAAGAATATTTAGGGACTTGGTTGTCACCTTGTACAGCTGAACCTGAGAACAGTGGTAGGTCGACAGACTGTGACTACACAGCAGTCCGTTGCCCATGATGGTGGTGTGCCACGCTGCCTCCATCAGGGGAGATCAGATCAACAGGTCTACTTCATCCATAAATGAAACATTTGTAATTCTAAAACACGTAATACAAAATTTTAAAGAAGAAAACCAAAATGCGAATATAGGCACTTACACATTCAGTTTAAGTATGACATTTAGAGGAAAAGAAAAGGTAACACAAAGCAACATTACCTAACATGCTTGGGAAACAGAGGAACCAGGCGATGAAAATATGTTATACTAAAATTGGTAGATGGGTTGGTTTTCTGCATGTGTGTTTTCAATAATGAAGAAAACTGCTTTTACTTAAAAGAGTCAAGATGGTGAAAAATACTAAGGACCACAGCTTTATACAGGCTTGTCCAGGGCCAATTGCGATAGCACAGCCAGTGCCCGGCTGCAGCAGACAGAGAGAAACCTGAGGGACAGCTGCTCCCCTGAGGAAAGGGACTGCCCCGCTGGAGTCCCCAGCCCTGACACCATGTACATGGTGAGTCGACTGACCCACCCACCCTGTGTTCTCAGCACTTATTAAGAAAGTGGGTTCTGATCAACTACTGCACAGAAGCCCTGCTCTTTCCCAGTATCTCATTCCCTGCAGCTGCTCCTCACCTCACACAAGCTCACTGCTGCAGGACCACACAGAAATAATCTTAGAAAATAGTGGATGCTCAGTTGCATTTGTTTACCCACATAGTCATGGCAAAGGGTCCTCTGAGTTAGAACTGTATGTTATTGTGCATGGGAATGGTCTGCTTTGATAGTGTGTCAACAAGGCATCATCATGTGGTAACAGCCCGTCCACATGATAGGATCCCCAACGAAATAATGACTAGTGCTGGTTAGAAGTTTGTTCATGAGAAGAATTGATTTTAAAAGCCTCTTTTTTTGTTTTACCTAAACAATTTCATGTAATACTTTTTATTACATATGTAGAGCATGAAAATATAAAATGGATAATGACTTTTAAATACTGAAAAGTTTGAAGATTAATTTAAACTAATGTTTCAATATCCTGGAAGTAGATGAAGACAATGAAAAATCATTTCCACTGAAGACAGAAGAGTCATTTTAAAAGTTTTTTTTTTTTTACTTATTTTTTTAGAGAGATGGGAAAGAATGGAGAAAGAATGTGTGAGAAATGCTGATTGGTTGCTTCTTGTATGGTCCCTGACTGGGGATTGAACCCACAACCCAGGCATGTGCTCTGAACTGGAATCAAACTAGTGTCCTTTTGCTTTGCAGGACAATGCTCAACCAACTGAGCAATATCAGTCAGTGATAGAGCAAATTTTTAAAAGAGCTCATAAGGCATTCATAGAAGATAATCAGGGAAGACCTGAGGGGAGCATTCCAGGATGATGCCATTGAAACATTACTCCCTTCACCTCCATGACCTCAGCGACCATGGGGCTGCTCTCCTGAGTTAAATGGCCACAGTGGCCTGCTCCCTCTGCATGAGGTGTAGTGAGGCCTTATGTTCAGGGGAAGAATTGCAGAGAAATTGGCATGAGTTCTTTCCTCTGTAGGCTGGACAATAATCTGGATGTCATCAACACTGAGACCTCAGTAAACAAGAACATAAAGCAGTGATTCCTGAGATTAATGTGGAGACCCTACATGAGGAGGTCTGCAAGGGCTCTACTGGAGCATGCCTAGTCACCCTGGCATCCTAAGGGTGAGGATACAGCTGTTCCCCAATGTCAGAGACCTGAGGACAGGTGAGTAGGAAGGAGGCCTCCACCAGATGTCCCAGGAGGTGGCTTCCAAACTGGCTGCTTCTATACTAGTGGCCCATGGAAGGATATATCATTTTGCCTTTCCCCAGTTTGAGCACTGCCAACATTTACTGGGTGTTCCAACAACCAGATCTCAGTTGCAGTGAATAAACAAAGTAATACCACATGTTTAGGATGTCCCCACAGTCTGAGACACAACAAAGAGCATTCCCTCTTAGTGAAACAGAGCCACAGATGATGGACGGCTGCAATAGAAAAGACCCTAGAGCTGCACAAGAAAGATTCTCTAGAGCTAACTCTAAAATATTTTCTAGGTGAGTTGAAACAGATGGTTATTTTTAAATAGCAAATAGGGAAACTAGAAAACCAACACTAAAAATATATATACAAGCAGAGAGATCATTTAGAGTTAGGGATCATTGACAGAAGATAAGAGACCAGAAAAGTAAGACCAAGAGAAGACTGTGAGAATAACAGGAATACCAGAAGGAAAATAAAGAAATTAATGGATTTCTGAAAAATTTCTGAGCTACCAGTATGTCCCAGAAAAAGAAAAAAATAACATTACAAGTTTTGAGAAATAAAAAAGCAACTGGAGAAATAAATATGAGGATACACATAAGCATTCAAGTCCACAAATCAAAGGGACTTCTTTAGAAGTTACTAGAAACACATCTTGAGATAATATACTAAAGATATCAATCATCCCTCAGAATAAAAGAAGATGATGTCAGCATGCAGTCATTTGGAAAATGTATTAGCTGTACTCTCCATCTGAAAGAACTCTTGGGGAAGAACTGACACCAAATAGAAAATACGTCATAGTAGAGAGCTCAGGGTGGACAACAAATAAATATAGTACAAATGCAAACAAAAATGAAAGTTACAATGGCAATCTAGGAGAATATCAACTTTAAAATTAATAGCACAAAGCAACAAAGCAGAAAGGCATTCTGTTATTCATGTGTACTAAACATCAGGCTTAAGTAAAGAAAGCAAAAACTAAAGTGTTGTTAATAATTCAATAGGATATTTCAATCTGCCTCTGTGATTTGGACAAATTTAAAAAATAGAGAAAAGTATTTCATAAAAGAAGAACATAATAAAATAAATAAATATAATTTAAAATTACAGAATAAAATCAACAAATGTAATTTAAATGGTATACATTGGATCTTATGGTCCTGAAATAGAGAATTATTTTTTATTCACATGCTCATGGAAAAACAACATAATCAATCACTTTCTTGGCTGAAAAATTGCCTGAGTATATTTTTAAATAAAATTTCCACTGAATTCATTCTGTGAACACAAACTAATAGAATCAGACATAATTAATAATAGAAAGGAACCAAAAATCAGAGTCCTTGGGAATTAAGGAGTACATTTCTGGACAGATAACTCTTGGATCAAAAAGAAAATCAAAAGGAAAATTATAGTTATATACAAAGTAATGAAGTAGAACACTCTTCAAACCAAAGTGAAAACAGAACCCAGAAGAGGAAAAAAAATTGATATAAAATGGCATCATTATTTTCAAAGAAAGTAAAAGAATAAAGAGAGTTTGTGCTCATCCTAAGCACATAGAAAATATTTTAAACAAAAAGCAAGTAGGAAATGGAAATTCATAACAAAAGCTAAAATTAATGAAAAATAAAAAAGTAGCAGAAACTTTAAAATTCAAATCTAATTTAAGTGAATTGAATTATGTTAATGCCTCATGAGCTTGTCTAAAGGAAAAAAGAGAGAAGGCAGAAATATACCAAAGTAGGGGAGAGAAACATGGACTAACCATAGATATAGAAATGATTAAAGCAGTCATATACATAAAACTTTCTGACAAGACATTTGAAAATTTAGAGGAAATGGATGATTTCCCAGCAAAATATGTATTGCCAAAAACTAGGAAGGGGAAACTTAAATACATCAGTTACCATAAGAGAGTTTAGAAAAAGACACTTAAAGATCTGCCATTGAAAAAGGCACTGAGAACAGATGGATTCCCAGCTGAGGTTTATGTAACATGAATTTTATATAACCTTAAAGAAAGAGGGCTTTTCAAAGTTAAATTATTCCAGGCCTTAGAAAAAAGATGAAAGGCCTCCCAATTCACTTTACAAAGGCAACGTAACTCTTTTAAAGATCCAATAAAGATAAAACAATAAAGGGAAAATGTAGATGAGTTTGATTTATAAATACAGGTAAAAATTATTGAAATATTAGGAGTTATATCCTACCATTGTTTTTCATATTTATTGAATATTTTTTGTTGAGCACCTGCTATGTTCCATAACAACAAATAAAATAGATAATATATACCTAACATGTTATATGGTAATAAGTGAAATGGAAAAAATTACATAGAAAATGTAAACTGAAAGTTTTGTTGGGAGAATTGGCTGTTAAGATTGATCTATTTGGATGTCAGAGAAGATATCTCTCAGGTTATTAGCGAGACTAGAAACATGAGAGAGTATCAGCTCTGAGGGGTTGAGTAGAGACCATTCCAGGCAGAAGGAAAAGTCAGTGCTAAATCCCGAGGAACAAAACAAAAAGATGTACCTGGGTAACAAGAAACCCAGAAGAGAGTACTAAAGATGTGGTCAGGAGGTAATGGGGCCCAGGTCCTCTAGGACATCACAGGCAATAACCAGTATGTCTTTTAAACCAATGGTGGGATTTCAACCCAGAGCTGGCATCTTCTGACCTTCCTTTTAGCTAAATCACTGTCTGTTGCACTGAGATTGAACTGAAGGGGAACAAGGCTTGAAGTTAGGAGACAAGTAGGAAGCTTTTGCAATAATCCAGGCAAGAGCTCATAGTGACAAAGACCAGGGTAGTAATAGTAAACATGATGAGAAATCATGTGACCCTGGATATATTTTCACATAAAATCAAAAGACTGTTTTGATGGATTAAATTTTTGATGTGAGGGGAAAAAAGAGGGGATATGATGGCCCCAAGCATTGTGGCTTGAGAATTGCCTAGGTACAGAAGTTACCATAAAGTAAGCTTAAAAAACTGTGGGTTCAGTAGGTTGGGTGATGCTGGGGAGAGGTGGCAAGCTACGTTCGAAGATGTCAAGTTTCAGATGCCTATTAAACACCCAAAGGTATCAAACAGAAGGTTGGATGCATGAGACTTGAGTTGGCAGGGAGAGTGTCTGGTTGGAGATAAAAGTGGGAGTTTTGAGCTGTGCTTGTTACTTAAGGCTGTGACATTGGATGAGGTTTCTAAGACAGTTTAAAGAAATAGGGGAGAACCAGAAGGAGGCATTCCAAAAGTCAGAGTTGTTTCAATGGAGTGCTGGAGGTCAGAAACCTAATCGGAGGGTGACATGGAGAAAGGAAATACAGAAAACTCCAAGGGTTTTTACTGTAAGGAAGGGAGAAAATGAGGCAATAACGCCACAGGAAAATAAGATAAGGAGAGGTTTTTAAAGAAATTATTAGAAAAATAAGAGCATATTTACATATTGATGGAGAAGATTAATTAATCAGAAGAAAGAGGAGCATTCCTGGAGCTATACCCCTGAACAGGTTGGAGCAGAAGGATCTAACACACAAGTTGGAGGGGAGGCAGCTTGGCTCTAAGAGTGGCAGGAAAGACTGCGGAGGGGCTGGTAGGTTACGTGGGGCATGTGTGTGTATGTATGTACTGGGGGAGTCTGTGGACAATCTCTCCAGATTGCTTCCTTTTCCTCAGAAAGAAAGGGTTCCCCTTAACCAAGTATGAGAATTGGGGTAGCGGAGCTTCTGGGAAGAGGACAGAGTGTATTTACCTCAGGTGTGTTTATTTTCTTCCACCTACATTCAGCTGGGTGGGTGTGGATGTGGAGTAGGCAAAGCGTGAATCACTGCCTGGTCATGGAAGGTGTATTATGAAAACTTACAAAAATAATAGAATGTTAAAAAGATGTTTAATAAAAGTTCTCTTTAGCCACTCCTCTTTAAAACTTTAAGTTAAAAAAAAAGTGGATGTGAACTGCTTAAATGAATGTTTCTACAAAATAATTGGAATTATTACTCTAAGTGGTAATATGTAAAATTTATTTTAATTAAAGTTAGAACCATCTTCAAGGATCTACTAATTGTAATTAAATAAAGAGTTCAATAAGTGGTATAAAGTTTTTGAAAGATAAAAATATTTTCTTTTTTATGATATTATTTTATAACTACAAAATCCAAAAGACTCTTTCTAAACAATTGAAATTAAGAGAATAATGTGGTAAGGTGAATGGATAGAAGACAAATATATAAAAGCCATTAGGTTTTTTTCTAGTTTAATAATGAGAACTTAGAAATGAAAAAATTCTCATAATAAAGAGAAAAGTATGGGGTGTTAAGTATAAATCAATAAGAATGTAACAGAACCTATATTAGGAAAAATATGATATATTATTTAGTATTATAACCTATTAAATGAACAAATGGAAAAATATACAATATTCTGAAATTAGATGTCTTTGATATATAAAATGTTGAATTTTTAAATATAATATATAATCTGAATTATTATACCAAATTCTATTTGAATTGTGACTATAAAGTTTATGAGAAAATAAATGTCAAACAAAAATAGCCAAGAGTAATTTTGAATATGAAGACTAGGAAGAGAGTGATTTGACTTAGTAGATATAAGAAAAAACCATAAAGCCATTAAAATAAAACTAATATCTAACTAGCATAGAGATATTCAAATAGAAAAATAAAAAGTATGACAGGCAAATGTATAATATGGATAGTATTTCTTTTTAGTAAAAAGAATTATTCTTTAATGTGTGGAACTAGCAAAAAATAGCTACATATCTAGAAAAAAATAAAAGGGGAATGTGATTTTGCTTCATATAAAAACAAATTCCAAGTGAGGAAAACTTGAATTAAAGCAATGAGGTAACATGGTTTTGAAGAGAACCTAAGTGAGAAGAGAGACAAATCAGTTAAGCTCCCTACTTTCAGCAGTTTATTAGGGCTAACTAGGGGCTGAACTCCCTTGGCTCCTATGATGATGAGGATTCACTACTGACCATCTCCGTGTAGATGTGGAGTGACCTGGGAGTCCATATACACTCCCCCCAACCACAACCCTGCAGAACGGCACCTTTGAGTTATAGATGGCAAAGTAGGCTTCACATATTTTTTCCTATGTTATGGTGTGTCATTATAGCCGTCTGTGTCTCTGTGTACTTTGCATAGTTCTAGGTGACCCAGAGGTATAATCTAAGGATTGGACAATGTCATTAAACAAAGATTGAAATCTCAGAAGCTATAAAGAAAAGATATAGATATGCTATTTCATAAAAATAAAATATTTGAATGATAAAGTATATTATGAACAAAATAAATAAAAAATAGCTGTATTGAATCAACTGACAAGTCTAGGTGTACTCTTCATCTATGTTATCATAAATTTTTATTTATTTATTTGGCATTCTATTCAATATTTAACTCTTACCATTTTCATCTCTCTTCTGAAATTTTCCATCTCTTCATGTGCTCTGTCCACCTTTTCCACTGGAGCCTTTACATATTAATCATTGTTATTTAAAAAATCTAACTGTTACAATATTCCTGGCCTCAGACAACTTAGGCCTGCGTTTTATTAACTATAAATAATAAAATTATAATAAATGTCTTTATAAGAAAACATATGTAAAAAACCTGAAACAATGCTCAAAACCAAATAGGTACCTAATAAATGGAAGTTCTTATTGCTCTGGCTATGAAGTTATTTTTATCATGCACTAATATTCTCAAATAATTAAGCCTTCTTAACATCACAAACTGCATGCAAGTTATCAAATCTCTTTCCCTGGATAGCAAGATAAATACCTATCTGCCTGAAATGGTCCAGGTGAACCCTCCCTGCAGCAAGGAGACAGACCATCACTCTGGTCCTTGGATTTTCTCACTAAGTGTATATGACCTTCTAAAAGCCTCCTCTATTCACTTCTGTAAGAGAGCTTCTAAGAGAAGATGGGAACATCCAAATATATTTGTATACATTAATCAGGCTAATATTTACAGCTAAAATTTGGGAAAGTGTATACTGATCTAATTAATTATAGGAATCATTCTGTCCTATTAAGCTTCTGTGAGGACAAAATAAATAAAATAGTTTAATAACCTAACAAAATTAACCAGCTAAATTTGAATCTAATTCTTGTAAAATTAAAGTTCTGATCTGGCTCTTTCTTGTTCTCTATCCTTGCTGTACATTAACTGTATAATTTTAGAGTTAAAAATGATTTTGAGCAAATGGCAGTGTGTTAATGGTTGGACATATCTGAACCAGTCATGTAAATATGAGGTAATAATTAATTTCAACTGCAAAATAGCAAATTAATCACTTGTGCAAACTTAAACTTGCACATAATTTGTCATTGTTTACGTCAGGAAAGCTCTAGAGTAGCTTTAATCTACATACCTGCATTAAAATTATTTAATGACATTTCAAATGATATTAATCAAATATAATTAATAGAGAATAGAATAGAATTTTGGCTCACATAGCACTTTTCATAGTTGAGATAGCTCCAAGTGCTTGGTAAATTAATGACTACGGAGTGTGGTGACTAGTAAATATTATAAGGTCAAGGACCCATTGTAACTCACAGCCAGCCCTAGATATTAGAACTTCACTATTGCAATAGTCTTTTAATGTCATCATTTATAATGGCCATGGAAGGAGTAAAAGGAACACCTCATTAAGAAATGAAGCTATGACAATGAGGAAATATTCAGACATCTAATCACACTGGAAGTCTTAGTCCCTCCCACCACAGTGGTGGGGAATGTGTAGGATATTCTCGTTTACAGACAGAAGTCACCAAGTTCCTAACATCCAACTTGATTGCTCATGGTATTGTCATTTCTTTATTCAGAAAATAATTCTAGAATTCTAATTACCATTAAACATAAGCAAACACATTTAAGGAATTTTACTGTAGTACAGCTCACATACTGATAAATGCACAAATCATAAGAATGTGCGCAATTGAAGTGTTTGTACTGAAGGATTTGCACAAAAGCAAACACACCACTCAGATCAGGAAATAAAATCCCACTATCACTCCAGATCTTCCTGTGTCCCCCTAGTCAGTGCCTTCATCAATGGCATCTACTACCCTGATTTTAATACATGAGATGAGTTTTTTCATTTAAAAGTTATTAGAAAGCAATCCCATTATTTTTAGTATGCCACAACTTATTTAATCATTCTAAGCTTTATTTATTTTTTAAATTACTTTATTGTTGTTCAGTTATGGTTGTCTGCGTTTACTCCCCTCCACTCCCCCACCCACTGCAGCCAAACCCTTCACCCTCCCTTGCTTCCACTCCCTCTTGTTTTAATCCTTCCAGTCTTTAGATGCATTACTTGTTTGGCCTGTGGAGTTGTCATGAAGAATGTCACTGTAGCATTTTCTGGTATACACCTCTTGGTGAGCATTTGCCCTCATTTTGGTTGGATATATTCCTAGGAGTAGAATTGCTGGGTGTCACTGCATGTGTATGCTTATTTTACAATGGAACCACGAACATTACACATGTGTGTATTTCTACAGCGGTGGCAGAGAGTTCAAGTTGCCCCTTGTCCGACCTGCTTCCCACCATTGTTGGCCAATCTGCATTGTAGCAGTTTTGGCTAGTAGATGCATTTGATTTTAAGTTGCATTTCCCTGTGACTAACGAAGTGAGAACTTTTTCTTAAGTTTATCGGGTGTTTGTATAGCCTCTGAAGTGGCTGTTCAATTCTCTAGGCTCTATTTTAGTGGTATCACCTGTCTTTTTTTACTGATTTGTAAAACTTCTTTATATATTCTAGACATAGTCGTCAGTACCATATGAATTACAAATCTCTTTTTCCAGTCTGTGACTTCACTCTTTCACCATGTAAAGGTATGTTTTGATAAAGTTCTTAATTATAATAAAGGTTACTTTATTAATTTTTCCTATATACTCAATGCTTTTGTTTTTTTGTGAACTACATTCACACCAAGGTCATGAAAATATCCTTGTATTTCTTTTTAAAGGTTTACTGTTTTCCTTTCACATTTAGATCTATAATCCATCTGGAATTAATTTTTATGAACTACATGAGGTACAGTCAAAATGGGTTTTATTTCAGGGAAATAATAGTGAATAAAACAGAGCACCTGACCTCAAAGACCTTGCTTTCTAATGAGGGAAAAGGATGATTAAACAATTAATTAAAACATAATAGATACTTCTGAATGATACTGTAATGAGAAAGGGAAATAGTTATTTTAAAACTGCCTTGAGTTTGCATTCATAGGCCTGAGGAAAATACCCTAATTGGTCTGTCTGCTAAGGAGAGGCAAGGTTTCCTGGCTTAGGTCATTTAGGGCTTTGGTCTTTCAGAGGAATGAGAGCTATAGTGCTCTGCATAATAATAAGGCTATCCAGCCTTCCCCCTGAGGGGTAAATATAGGTGCTGAGACAACCTGAAACAGTAGAATTAGGTTGTTTCAGCCAAAAATGTTCCTGAGCAAGATGGCAGCCATGCCTGAGGAGGTTGCCCACTGAGAAACTGCCTGCAGCGAGATAGACATGGGAATTTGGGGACTGCATTGTTAAATATTCTCCTTTCAGTGATTCCTGTTATGGGTAGTGACTTAATCTCATCCACTTATTCCTAAGGCATTAAGTACATTCTTTTATAGTCAAAAGCCCAGAAGTTGCATTTGTTCATCTGCGTTCTACTTTCATAATCTCTTTCTTCAATGTTGGTTTTTGTGTTTGCTTTGACCACTCTCTTATTAAGAGGATTTACATATCTAGTGATACATGCTTGTCCAAAACCTCCATACCTGTCCTTTGCCCACATTTTAAGACACTCACTTGGGAAAGCCACAACCATGTGAAATACAGCTCCATCTGTGTCTGTGACACCAGGAAAAAAATACACACACAACCATGCTGAGTGTTGTCACTTTTAACTATCATAAACACAACGCAGCCCAAAGGCTGCCTGGCCATCACTCTAATAATGTTATGATAATACACCAGGTTTCCCTCATCTAGCCTCTCCTACATACCTTAACTGCTAGTTTACACCTTTCCCTTCCATTCAGATATTCACCAACCCCCAGGTCCAATTTTCATTCTCAGCTGATGGCTGTGTTTTCTACTTGACTGAGATAATTGAAAGATTCAGAAGCAGATTTCCATAACTTCATAAACACCCACTTAACCCAGCTGTAGCTACACATTCTAGTTCCTATCTATTATCATGGACAAATGACCCATGCTCTTGCCCTAAGTCATTCAGTGTATTTGATCTCCTCCACTGTTGCCTGCTCAAGGGTATGGCTGCATTCTTCATTTTCCCTTCCACTTCATTGTATTTTCTGTATCTACCCAATCATTCCTACCAGCATACAATCATGCTCTAATTTATTTCTTCTTGAAAAGCACAGGTCCTCTAATTCTTTTCCCTACTTTTCCTATCATGCTTGATTGAACAGGACTCTCCTTTGCAGCAGAATTTGACAAAAGAGGTGACCTCACATTTTGTGTTCAATCTCTCTCACTCTGTTCTTTAGTGAACCTACTCCAACCTGGCTGTCATCTCACTGCACCTCACATTTCACCAAACTGCTCTTGTTCAGATCACCCTCATTTCCTTACTGTGGAATATGAAGTCAGTCCAGAAATAGTCCAGTCATTGTTAATATAATGAGAATGCTTTGCATAACATTGATGTAACCTGGCAGCCAAGGTGAGTGGGCTGGAATATGCATGTATGAACAATGATGACTTCACGGTACTAGTCAGTGGGGGGTGGTAGACACTATTGAGTGAGCATGTGTACTGTATGGCCATCGCGTTCAAAATGACTGAGCAAGCAGTTCAATGAAG
Organism: Anoura caudifer; assembly: GCA_004027475.1. Classification (NCBI taxonomy): domain Eukaryota; kingdom Metazoa; phylum Chordata; class Mammalia; order Chiroptera; family Phyllostomidae; genus Anoura; species Anoura caudifer. The sequence goes on along the minus strand of PVKU01000324.1, from coordinate 31,825 downwards.
TTTGCATCAACTTTTGCATTAAGCTTGAACATTCCTCCATGGAATCTATCCAGATGATTCAGAAGGCTGCTACTATGGGCAATTGGTGATTGGCATTCATCACAACAACATGCTTACTCATGCATCATGTCTCATGCAGAGTTTTTGGCAAAACATCAAATCACCCAGGTGACTCAGCACCCCTACAGCCCAGATGTGGTGCCCTGCGACTTCTGGACTTTCCCAAAACTAAAATCACCTTTGAAAGGGAAGAGGTTTCACATCATCAGTGAGATTCAGGGAAATACAATGGAGCAACTGATGGAGACTGGGAGAATTGTGTGAGTTCCCAAGGTGCCTACTTTGAAGAGGACTGAGGCTTCATTGTCCTATGTACAAGGTTTCTTATATCTTGTATTTTCTTCAATAAATCTCTCTATTTTTCATATTACATGGCTGGTTACCTTCTGGACAGACCTCATACAATAGGCATTTATCCATCTTGGTCTTCATTTAAAGGAGTGGCTCACCCCTTCTTACCTACAACTCTTCTCTTATTGAGCTTCTAGGGCACCACCCAGTCCTGACATTTCTCCCAAGTTCATTGATCTTGTCTTCTCAGCCTTCTTGGCTTGTTCTTGCTCCTCTTTTCAGTCTCTCTCTCTCTTTTTTCTTCTTTCATTTTTCAATTATACTTTTTTTCATTACCATTTAGTCCTATTATATCCCTCTCCCCCACCACAATCACCAACTGTTGTCCATGTCCATGAGTCCTTTTTTCCTTTTTGCTCAATCTCTCCACACCTACCCCCCTTTGCTGTCATCCTGCTCTCTATCTATGAGCCTGTCTCTGTTTTATTTATTAGTTCAGTTTGTTCTTTAGATTCCACATATGAGTGAAATCACATGGTATTTGTTTTTCTCAGACTGGCTTATTTCATTCACTTAGCATAATATTCCAGTCTCTTAGCTGCTGGTCCCTCAAAGTGTTACCTTCTTCCTCTGCTCTTTCTATCTATACCCTCTCCCTTCAAGATCTCATGCAGTCTCATGCTTTGAAGAACATCCATACAACAGTGACTCCCATAATTTATTTCTCACTCAGACCACTTTCCTGAAGCTGGACTTTTACATACAATACTCTGATTGACTTTCTATCTGGATTTTAACTGACACTCAAGTCAACATATCCACAACTGAACTTCTGATCTCTCTCCTTTTGTAGCCCTCACTGTTCTCTCTCAATTGATAAAATTTCTGTTCAGGTCTTCACATCGTGAGGTTAAAAACATTGGTGTCTTTATTATTTTCTTTCTCCCATTTTCACATAATTCACACTTTTAGGAAACTCTGTTGTCTTTTCCTTCAAAGTGTGTTCAGACACACACCACTTCCCATGTTCTAATTGTGTTTGCTATTGTCCAAGATTCCATTGCCTTCCACGCATCTCATGTTATGTGGTCTCCCAGCTTTACCCTTGACCTGATACTCTATCTCAATATAGTAAACAGATGAATCTCTAAAATGAAAGTCGAATCATGGGATTCCCAACCTTCAGATGACTTGTACCTCATTCTAAGGAAAAGCATCCTCTTACAGTGGCCCATAAGGAAGTGGGTCCTTTACTTCTCTGGCTTTATCTCATACTTGCCCCTCCTTTGTTCACTCTGCTCTACCCGACACTATCCCTTGAGCTTCCTCATGCTGCTCCAGGCTTGCTACTATATTAGGGACAATACCCATTCCCACTCTCCAAAATGCTTTTTCGCCACATGCAAAGATCACCAATTCACCCCTTTTTAGATTTTACAAAATATATCTTCAGCTTTGAGGTCAACTGTGAATAGTTTATTCAAAATTGCAACCCAATTTCTCAGTACCTAACATTCCAGATGTCTTTTACCTTGTTTCATTCTTTCTTAGCTCTTTTCATCATCTAGCAAACCATAAAATTTACACAACAGTTATGTTTATAACTAATGATATACAGTATGAGCTCTGTGAGGGAAGAAATTTTTGTCTGTTTTTTTCCCTATTTTTTTCAGAAGTTTTTGTAATGAAGACCAGATAGTAGATACTCAGTAATATTTGCTGAGTGAATGTATATTCTAGGCCAGGTGACCTGGGACACAGAAAAGAAGTGCAAATTGTACCATAATACAGACTATTCTGTTGTCCACACATTTTAAGAAGTACCAATCATTTTATTGAAAAATTAATGCCAGAACCCAATATATATTTTACTATAGTATACTGTATATTAAATATATGTAAAATATATGTAGTATGTGGTATACATATTAAACTATATATGTATATGTACACAAATACTCCCACACACAAACATGGGTAATTTTTATTCAATTTAAAAATTCTTGAGTTTAAAAATGTTTCCAAAGATTCAATATAGTAATAGAAATCTTAGATTGATCCCATGTGATGGCTAAATAAAGATTTTAGCTTTTAGAGTATGCATGACCCTTAAAGAATTATGTTTTAATAGTATATATTCTGTTTGCAAGTCCTACATACTTCAGTTGACAAAATAAGAATCATTATATTTTTCCATCAAATCCTTTTGATGGAAATCACATACATACAATATGTGTTCACACATCAAATTTAAAACATTATTTAAAAATATGAATATGTCTTTTTCTGTCTTTTCTGAACTTTTCTAAATATTGTTCACACACCAAATTTAAATAGAGTTTGAAACTTTTCTAAATAATGTTCATACACTATTTGGTGTGTGAACTTTTCTAAAGAGTGTTCATGTACCAAATTTAAAACATTATTTTAAAAGATGTATATGTCTTTTCTGTCTAATTAATCATTAAGTCTCCTCCAAGAAGGGATACAGACTATTATCTTTGTATTCTTCCTTTCCTAGAGGCTCTTACAGAGATGCTCAAGAAATGCATGTGTCCTTATCAATTAGTTGAAAATATCAAACTCACTTTTTTCCACCTGGCTCCCAAATTGATTACACTGTTAGAACTAATACTTAGCTAATATCGGTCCATAGACTAACTGAGATCACTTGTGGTTGATTTCCAAAGCCATTCTCTGGAAAATCTCCTGGAAAATGGCCTTAACAGAGTTGGTGTTGTCATGTGGCCTAGGCTCCATCCAAGAGCCAACAAGGCAACATTTCAAAAGTTCAGGCAACAGAAGAGTCAATCGTGGTTGCATATACCTAAACATGATGGAGGCTTTCTCTAAGAGAACAAAAGATGGTAGAGAAAGCAATGTAATTAAGACTCAATTGAAAAGATGCTGGAATTTAGGAAAATGGGGACAGATTCAGAGAACATGATGACATCTGGGAAGGGGGACATTAGAGGGTGGAGAGATTGAGCAAAAAAGGAAAAAGGACTCATGGACATGGACAACGGTGTGGTGATTACTGGGGGGTGGCAGGGTATAAGGGGACTAAACGATAATGGAAAAATGCAATAAAGATTAAATAAAAAAAGATGCTGGAATTTTAAAAGCGGTGAACTAGAGTACAATTTTTTCCTTTCACCTTTGCACATAAAATGAGCTATTATGTTGAAGAAAGTACTAGGTTATTAGTAGTACCATAAAATAGAGTAGAAGAGCATTTGTCATTACAGAGTTAGCTTGTGTGTGTCTGTGGGTTTGTGTCTCTGTATATCTGTTTCTGTGTTGCTGTGTGTGTGTCTATGTGGTTCTATGTGTGTGCCTGTGTATATCTATGGGTGAGCCTGGATGTGTACCTATATGTGTGTGTCCATAGTTCAGTGCAGGCCATTTTATTTTGTTAAGATGCAGATACTTCTTCACTTTTCCTTTCATAGTATCTGCAAATTTTACCTGAGTTCGAATTTATTGTTGAAAGTGAAACTTTTCCACTAATATCCGATGCTTGGTGTAAGCCATTCTCATTTTTGGAGTTACTTATAATTCCACTGAAAGTATTAATTTAATTGGAGATTTTTTTTAATTCAGGAACCCAAACTGGCAGAACTGAGATCTGAAATCTGCTGGTTTGTACAGATTGTACCCTAAGATAGGAAGTTACGGTTTGGGTTGATTTAACAGAGGGTGAATGACTCATCAATGCTGGTAGGTAGTAATTGTCCTAAATTTAGCTTTCCTTTTAGTGTAAAGCTTAATGTTGATATAGTTACATGAAACTGCGATGTTCTCATTTCTTTTTCTTATCTGTCATTGAATTATCACCTCTTTCATTCATTAAGTACCTGTTAATATAGATTTAGTACAAAAAAGTTTTGTAAAAGCTGTGTTAAATTCATAGATCATGCTGATTTGGGACGTGTTGCACAATTAATGAAGTTAGAATGAAGGGTCTCAAGTTCATCAGATTTGGGTTATATTACCAATGAACACATAGGCTTTGACTTTATTGGAAAATGGCTATTTACAAGAAAAGGTGTATCATAAATAGACTTGTATTTACGTTCTACATCTCTTTACTGAGTATTATGTGTTAGAAAATAATAAGACACACTTAATACTGAGTAAAAATAAACCTCAACATATAAACCATAACTGACTATTGTTACTGAAAAAAATGAGAAAAGAAAACAGTGGAAGATTTCTGACATTTATACTGAGGTCCCTTCACAAAAGTGCACCTGAGAAACAAAGAATAGGAAATAATAATTCGTGTGTATCATGGGTGCTCCCTGAGGTACTTTAAATGACCAAGATAACCACAGGAAAGCAGACCAGGAACTCTGTGGGAGGGTGCTTGACATGCAAAGAGGGCTCTGGCTTTTGAGCACCCTCATGATACGTTAGTTGCTTTAATAAGTAACAGATAAAAGAAACAAAATTTTAATAAAAATATGCTTTCAGGCATTTTATTACTTGATTTGAGATACACCTATATTCATTTATTATTTCTCTTAGCTTATTATTTCTCCAGAAATTTTGAACTCGTAAGTAATTCAGATTTATTTGGAGATTAATGCACTCAATCCATTATCCCTTGATAAATTTCTATTTTAAACATTTTTAATATGAGGTGCTACTTTTGCTATTAATATCTTCCAAGTAGTAATCCAGAGAAAATGGAGTTTTCCTTGGTGTTGGTACTTTATATTAACACAAGCATTAATACAAATAAGCCAAAAATTTGGGGATGTGTGGCTAGGCTTTCTCAGGAAGCTTTCCAAACCCAGAAAGCAATGTCAAAGGGTTCTCCCCACACAATGAATAGGTTTTTGTCTGAAATGACTTATTAAAAAAGATGAAAGATATTGTCCTTTAAGTCTATTTTTAGCTGTCTTTGTCTGAAATGACCTTAAGCATAAGACTCATGACAAAAATGTAATCCCTTTTCAAACACTGCCTGGGCTCCCTTCATGCATTTAAAACACTGGGGCTTCAAGACCTGACCTCTCTCTGTAACTAGTTCTTCTAAAAAGGTCCTACGCTAATGCAAATATTTAGTTCCTTTTTTATTCATAGCCATTAAGCTTATGGGAAATCAAGTTTAGCAAAAACATTAAATGCAAATGGAAAGAAAGAGATGGGGCGGGGAAGAGTGTTGAAGGAGAAAAGGAGCAAACTGAAACACTGGCAGTGATCAGTGATCGCCCCCGGAAACCAGGTGATGCAAATTAAGACAGAATGCTGGAGACTAATTTAATGCCATCTTTAAAATACGTTCAATCCTTTTGCTTCTCTAACTCTGCCAGAATAGATGAAAACACCCATACAGTACTTATTCCACTTCCTACAGATTTTATTCTTCTTTCAACACAGGGAAAAATCATTCTTTAGGATAATTAATAGACTAGTAGAATACTGACTAGAATTTCTGAATTGAGTGTAATAGAACACACAGATTTTGATCCCTAGCTTCAGTGTACCTTCCCATTTTTTATACTATATGTTTAAAATACCATATTTAAAAAATCTTCTCTTGAAAACCTGCCAAAGCACAGGTCAGGCTCCTCTCCTCATCTTGCTGGAGACCAGGAGTGGATTTCATTAAAATTATGCTCCAAAACATTTTTAGTATTAACAAAAGTATTATATGATTTGTGGAAGGATTTGCTGGATAGTTCTCGTAGGGAGAGGGGTTTAGTCAGGTCAGCACCAAAGACCTTCCTGGAATCAGCTCACCTCCAGCCAAACCCCAACTGATCATAATAAAACTGAGTGAGTCATTATCCTGTGGGCTGTCAGAGGCACCCAAATTAGGACAGCGGGTGCATTTTTATATTTCTAAGATGCTGCTTGGCAACCACATGATACAACAGGTGTGGCTGTTGTAAATGTGGTAATTAACGTTGGTCAATGATTTTAAAGTCTAGAAGAATCTATTCCATTTTTAATTATAAGGTCACTTTAAACATGAAATTACATAACCACAGAATAGAAAGTTAGAAAAATAGAAAAACACCTCATAATTCCACAACCCTACCAAGGCAACTTATATACTAATCTGGAAAAACATCTGCATGAATTGGGTTTAATATAAATGCATATTAATTGGAATAATGCAAAGGTCATTGGGAGCCTCCTGCCCTGTGTAGTTTCTTTCAGCACTGCCAGTTCTACTGAGCACCCAAGGCCTAGGGTCTTCATGAACTTTTCTGCTTCCAAATCCTGCCCCAATGTATAATGCCCTTAGTTTATACCCTTTGTCAACCCAGATAAAAACTCAACTTTCTACCAACTATTTTCTTTCTCTCCTGCCCATCCCCAACAGCACCACCGAGTACAAACACACCTACCCTCAGACATTGAATACTCCAGGATTATTCAATTTTGTAAAGTACCAAATCTATGACACTTTCAGGAGAATACTAAAACCACAAAATCAAAAAGTCTTTAAGTTTCACAATATCATGCCACATCTCACTTTGATATTTGCATGAGTTTCCTGTGTGGATTTCATTCTAATACATTAATTTCTTTCCCTCCCTCCCTTTCTCTCTTCCCTTCTTCCCCTCTCCCTCCTTGCCTCCCTTCTCTTTTAACAAAAGTAATACATATATGCCTTTATTTTATATGCAAGCTCATATTAATTATTTCAGGAGTTCCACTTCAAAATATTTCTTGAGAGTTTTTTGATTTCCTGTTATAACATGACCCAACTGCTTTCTAAATTTACTATAAAATTGAATCCTAAGGTTTTTTTCATTCTTAATTAGACCCATGATTTCTTTTTTCTTTTTTTGTTTATTGTCATTCAAGTACAGTTATATCCATTTTCCCCTCACCACTCCCCTCACCCCAGACATCCCCACCTCACACCATCAATCCTACCCCTCTTTGGCCTTGTCCATGTATCCTTTATACATGTTCCTGGACAATCCTTTCCCTTCCCCCCCCAATTAGCCCCTCCTACTGGCCCCTTCCACCTCCCCTCTGGTTACTCTCAGTATGCTCTTAATTTCAATGTCTCTGGTTATATTTTGCTTGCTTGCTTATTTGTTTTGTTGATTAGGTTCCACTTATGGTGAGATCATATGGTATTTGTCTTTCACTGCCTGGCTTACTTCACTTAGCATAATGCCCTCCAGTTCCATTCATGATTTGTTGAATCTCATTTACTCTTTATTTTCAGATATTCTGGCTGGTTTTGCAGGAGATTATTTCAGGGTTCCTCTATAGGTGGTAGAAACCAGAAGTCAGCTGCTGACGGCTGGCAGGCATTCTGGTTGGTTTGATTTGCTTTCACGGTGTCTTCTCAACTTCCTCTACACTTAGGTGGGGCCTGTACATTCTCCAGCTTCTTCCAGGTCCCAACCATTCTTATTGACTTACTCCAGATCAGGTTCATTTCTTAATATTGTTGATGTAGGTCTTTCCATTTATAATCCCAGGTGAAATTCATTGCTTCTACCCTTTCAACTGGTTCACATTGTGATGACAGGATTCTGGTTTAAAATGACTACCCTCAGAGCTTTGATACAAGTTCCCACTGACTCCTAATGAGAAACCAGAAACCCATGCCAGTCTATTTTCTTTTCCAAATAATGCATATTCATCCTCTACCTGTTCTGGAAGCCTTAAGATATGTCCTTTATACTTGATGTCTCAAAATTCAAGAGGCTCTGTCATGTGTCATTGCTTTTTCATTTTTCAGTCAGCATATTTAATCTAAAACACATGCCTTCCTTCAGTTCTATCAAATCAAATCATACTCTATTTTGTTAGCTTTTCCCCTCCATTTCCAAGGTCCTCTTTTTTTTTTTTGAACTAGATCTTTATTGACTCATTGATTGACCTAGCCTCTTTTCTCATATTTCCTACTTCTTTATCTCTTTGCTTATTTCTTCAGTCCCCTCAATAAAATTTTATTTTTTATTTTTAGTATTCTATTAAAAGTTCCAAAAAATTGAACAGAAATGGTTCCTGGACTAGCGTGTAAGCAACTTAGAAATTGTCATTCTAAGCCATACAACAAGAATGCAAGCTAAACAAACAGAAAATTAGCAGCTCTTCTTAAACCATCACAGCACAGAGGTCACAGGGTAGACTGATGACCTAACAAATGAAGAGGCAGTCAGATACAGAGAATCACAGCTCATGAGATCAGAAACCCACCAGCAGGAAGCTCCTTGGGAACCATATCAACTACGGCTTTTAAATTTTTTAAAAATAAAAAATTATTTTGGAGTTTTAAAATCCCTTTTATTTCTAGTTTGCTCTTATTTCACAGAAGTACTACCTTGAATCTTTCTTATGATACTACTACTTGGAAATTATTTTAAATGGCTTCTCTTCATATTACTTCCACTACTTGTAACAGTATTTATTCATCCTTTTATTTTGGGGGGGCACTACTAGTGTTCTAGTGTCTGAGGGCCCCTGAGTGTCTGCTTATGTTTATGAATGAAGGACTAAAGTAATTATAAAGGACTGGTAAGGGTTTCTTCTACACTGTGGTAGTCTGTTTCTATACTGGTCTTTGCCTTAAATTGGTAGGCTGAATATAATCTGTGCTTACCTTCAGTGAGCTTTGATGACTAAAAGTTTCAACCTAGGAGGCACATGTAGGCAGCAGGCAGGAAAGCTGGGCCCTCTCATCTCCATCCTTGATAGAAAGAAGAAGGCCTCACTATGGCATCAACACCTAGGGCAACTCCAACCTTTCCATTCAGTGGATGTGTATCAGTTGTAACCTTAAGATAAGTGCTGCTCCAGACTCCAGAAAGACATAAGTGTGTATGTGTGTGTGTGTGTGTGTGTGTGTTTATGTCTGTCTGTAATGAATTGCCCAGCTCTTCCACCAACAGTCCTGCAGTTAATGACATTGATCTTTGCCTCACTTCCCATTCTCACTTCCCATACCTTTGTGCAACCTGATTGGAGTTTCTGAAGGACAGTTTAGAAGAGTGAGACTTGTCCCTTCTCTAATCTGTTTCCTATGCACATTCCAGGCTAGGGTTGGCTCTGATTTCTTTATAAATTATTCTAAATGTTTTCCATGTCCTAGATACTTATCAACATCGCTCACTGACTTTTGGCTCTCCCTTCTTTTTCTCATATCTTTTACAAATATACTTCTTTGTTTTTAATATTACTTTAGTGAGATTTTAGGAAGGAGATGAAACAAGCACATATTCTTTGTCTGCTAACTTGAACTTAAAGAAAGCACAACTTTTGCACGAGCATTTCTTCTACTCCTTTTTACAAAAAGTAGTAGAAGAGTAAAGATCTTCTACCACTTTTTACAAAAGCAAAATATTCCATTCAGTACCTGCTCCATCATGTCTTTACCTATTTTCTGATTTTATACACCATCTTTTTAGTTTTTATGCTTAGAAACATGATACAATGACTATTATTGTAACAGGGTGCAGAGCAGGGGTCCCCTGAGATATTCCCCACAAACCTTGGTTGGGGGAAGGGGAAATGGGCCGCAAGGCAGTTAAAACCTTTTGCATAACAATGGCAAGTTAATAGTTGTGCTGCCACCCAGGCAAAAGATGTATGTGCCTTTAAGGGCATATTGTGACTTGTGGCTTTGCTGGGGGAAATGGATGTCCAGCCCTGATGCCCCTGTGTCACCAGGAACTTTTTCCCTGACTAAAGACAGCAGCCAAAAAAGGTAAAAGATATGGGGGAATTGGCAAAAGTAGGACATCATAGGAGGGGCTGGATATGAAGTCACATAGGAAGTTCCTGGCCTAGCATTTAAATGAAAGTGGGCTTGAATAAAAAAGGGATTCTGCTATGAAAGCTGAAAGGGAGGAGGAAGAAGCCTTGTAGGAGGAAAGGGTATAGGAAAAGAGCTGATGGAGCTATGCAGGGACCTGCCTAACCAAACATGGATTGGTAAGAGGTCCTTGGAGCTGAACTATGAACAGGAATGCAGACTTCTTCTTCCCTGAAGGATGTATGGAGAAGTCACTGTCTTGGGACCTGTGCCTTCCTGGTCTCCACCATGATCCAGTGTAATATGGTACATATTTCTCTGAACCACTGCATGGAGGCTGAGGACAACATACCCAGATCCTGAAGGAGAGAGCTGCTACGAGAGGATGGCGACCCTGAAACCCCGAAGTGCACATCCCAGATGGGGTGGAGACCTGTTTGCACAGCCAATTGAGAACAGATAAGGATATGGGGCACTTCTGGGCATGGTTTTGTCTTACAGTCTGGTGAGGAGCAAGGCAAGTGCTGACTCTTGTGGGGGAACAGGACTCTGAGCAGAGGTGCTCTCAGCACCCACCCTGCCCCAGGGTTGGAATCCTGTAAATAAAAACCTGCTTCCTTTAACACTAATTGTTGGGTCATGCATCAAGGCACCATGTGGACAAGCCCCTGTTTGCTCAGTTACATTATCTCTTCATGCAGTTTTTGCCTTCATTTAAATTATTTTGTTTGGATCAATTCCCAGAAATAGGATCAGTGACTAAAAGAGATATTTATTTGTATGATGCACTATCACATGCAAATGGGGAGGAGCATAGCAGCCAGTGGGACCCCACAGTTGCTGCACCCTCTACACCATGCCAACTGTCCTCTTCTTAGAAACAGCGACAGGCATGATTCCCATCAGACTTATTTTCTAGTAAACTTCCTTTCTAGTGTTGTTGGAGAAAAACAAATAATTGGTTTAAAAAGTTCTTTTGGGCATGAGTTACCAATATTATATGTGATTACCAAGACAATCTTATAAGTCAGGTGCTATTAATACCCCATTTTTCAGATGAGGAAAATGAAATCCAGAGAGTTTAAGTGCTTTTTTGCAAGGTTATACACCTGATAAATGAGAGTGTATTTCAACAATGTACAAATTTCAAAGCCAATGTGCTTAACCATTAAGCTACATTGTTTCCCTAATGTGTTTAAAAGTGTCCACATTAGTCAGTCAAGTTAACTCTTCTTGCCAACTCAATAACTGATAAAAATCAATAAATAAAAATTAGTCAAAAATATCCTCTAAATTTTCCAAGGACAAAAAAAGCTTTTATGCCAGAGGAGACTTTGGCACCCTTAGCCTGTTTTTGCCACACTAGCGAAAGCTTGCTCAATTTAAGACTTCTTAGGGGCATATGCTAACAGGAGGGTTTTGTCTCTTTCACCAAACACAGATATTGTACATTTAAGAAATACATGAAAATCTGCAATTATTCTTTTATCATAACATTTCCTCCTCTGCCCCAGACACAACAGTAAAACCTGAAGAACACAAAATATTAAAGGGAAGTAAGGTTTTGCTTCTTCTGCCAGAATTCTTTGTGGTCCAGCTCACAGTTGCTCCTTAGTGAAGCAGTTGCTCAATCACGGAGATGTACTGAATGATGAGAGCAGTTGTGGATCACCCGGTTCCCAACTGTATGCTAGATGAGTGAAACTGTCATCACATAGATGCTACAGGCTGAAATCTCATAAAACTATCAACACGGATCATGTGTCAGCCACACTATGGAATCATGTCCATGTTCACATGGTTCAAAACTTTAACATTTTCCTCAACTAGAAAAGTGAAGTTTTAAGGTATCATTCAATGTTATCTTTTGAAATTTATAAAAATGAATGTACATTTCATTGTTTACTTTCTCACCAGCAATGTATTGAATCACCCAGGATCTGAAAATTATGCAGATGAAAGGGTTCTGAAAGGAAATAAGCCAACCCTATTCTTCTGACAATTAAATGAATAAAATGTTTATTCAGATGTTGGTGAATCAGCCCTTTAGGAGAGATTATATAACTTAACTATTTTTAATTTATTACTAAATTCCCCACCCTCTTTTCAATGTATCTAAAGTAAACTCCATTTTCTGGGTATAACTCCATTTCCACTTTTGCATGAAGCTTTTGCTGTAGCAATGAATCCATAACCTCCTTTTCTCAGAAATCCCCATATGCTTTGTAGCACTAAATATGTCTTGGATCCCATTCCCATGTTTTCACATCGACACTGAGCTTTATTTTAAAAAATGGCATTGCATTACTGTTGTATATGTTATAGCAAGAATGGTACATAATAAATGAGTATTAACTGATGAAATTTATGCACATATTTTAGTGAAAGAACTAATTGCTGGATAGTATAACATCCATAACTTATATCTGGGGAAGTGTAGGTTGTATTACCATATTGGTTCATACTAAGAGGAGTGAAAGTATCTGAAATATAGACTTAGTCACACCTATATATGGATATCTTAAAAATTGGACTGTCAATCCAGAAAATCAATTTTTTAATTTACTCCAGCCCTTGTTCCCTTATTACATTTTCTTTCTGGACTCATTGGAGGGATGAGGAAAAAGGAAAATATCTCCAAATATATATTGATACATTAAATGTAGGGTAAGAAAGAGTCTTATCTCCTTAACAACAGCTTATAATTTTTTACTCTTTTTAACTGCCCCAACTAAAACATCACATTGAAATCCCAGTGCCAGTCGGAAGGGAACTGAGGCTATGCTTTGTGCATTATGTAAGATGGGCTGGGCCCAGTTTGGAACATGTCATATTCACTATTTGCTTAGGGTTAATATTTTGAAACTTCATCTGCCTTCTTTGAATAAATATTTTGAAGAATATTAACTTATATTTCTTCTCCTAATTAAAAAGTAGTGTGTTTCATAAGACTTGCAAAGTCAGGTAATTGATTCCAAAGGGAATTCTGAGGTTAGAATTGCAATTTCCTCTAAAGGAAACACCATGTTTGGAATCCTTAGTAGCTGTCTCTACGTTATTAACAGCCCTACTTATACTTGACAGACAAGTAATAATGTGGTCATCCATCTCCAAGACAGCAGATATGAATATATTTCTAACTTTATAAATGAACTTTAACAGCCCTATAGACAAATTTCATTAAGTAAAGAATGGAAATTTAGTAAATGGAGTTTTTGGATTTTATTGATGGCTAAATCTTTACTTTTCTACAACTGCTAATAACAATCTTGAATGTTAACTAAATAAAATAAACATTTCCTGTGTATTAGATGCAGGGATCTTTGAGCAAGGTCATTCAGAATGCTTTCAGGATGCCTGCTCTTACACTTTCTTAAAGCTGAACAAAGGCATTCCATCAGGTCCTGTAGGAAAATACTAGCCATGGCAGACTTCTGACCTTCCACAGATGAAACACTCGTTCTTCATGTTCTACCATGGAGCCTTCTTGCTATGTAAGCATGTCAAAGGTCAACAGAATAACATATTTCAACACCTTATCTCAACCAAATGTTATAATTCAACTTTGAACCTCTGAGGTTTTAGTTAGTTAGGATAAATAAACTGGTTGATTATTAAAAACAGATCTTGATATAATGGAGAAATTAACCTTTTTTAGAAGAAATTTTCTTTCTCTTAAAAATGGTTTGGGCTATATGTTCACTCTAAGCCAAGAACTTCCAGGCATTCTTGAACAATGGCTCATGTACAGTCCCAAGTCTGTCATCAGCTCATCACCTAGGATGGCTCCATATTAGGAGAAACTTTCAAATATTAAGGAGTTTGTTTAGCTTAATGCTGTCTTTAAAAGTTCCTGCTTTTTGCATATATCTGGTGAGATTTATCAAAATTTGTAGTGTGTGGATCAAGGAGACAAGAAATAAATAGAAATTGTCTTTAGTTTCAAAGAATTTTTTCTGGTGTTGAAACTAACTTAGAAAAGACTGCCATGTATGGCTCACTCACTAATACACACATTGAGAATTAGAACAGGTCCATAAACTACTGGACAAATATGTGCACTGGGTGCTCTCAGCAGCCAGGATCTTAACTTACTAGAAACTTCTTTTGAAGACATTATGCCCATCTGAAAGCAGGACAATTTCTGACAAAACATTTGTTGATAGATATTTTAAGGTCAGGAAAAATATTATGCATCAAATGGGTGAATAATTACCTCCAATTTTTTAAAGAATCATTCCTTCATTCATCATTTACAGCACACTGTGTGCTATGCCCCTGGGACTTTGGGACCTGAGACAATGATGAAAAAGATCCAGGTCCATTCCTTATGAAGCTGAGACTTATAAAACATACAACCCTGAAATTTCATTCTTTCTTCAACATCTTTATGATCAACAAGAAGAGAATTTTTTTGAAATACATCAGTATAGCACTCTTTTTTGTCAATACACAATGAACATCTACTATGCATTAAGCTAATGTCAGTGCTTAAGGAATATAAGATGATGTTGACCACCAAGAAATTATCATCTAATTAGGAGAAAAGGAAAATACACTGAATAAATGATAACTTGATTCTGCTATGAAGCAATAAGACCAACAAGCAATCAGCAATAAGAAAGCTGATTGTTGGTAAAGAATTTGGGCAGTGAGTCCTGGCTGTATCACTCAGCTGGTTGGAGTATCGTCCTATGCACCAGAGGTCATGGGTTCGATCTTTGGTCAGTGCACATACCTAGGTTGTGGCTTCAAGCCTGGCTGGAGTGCATTTGGGAAGTAACCAATTGATGCTTCTCTAACATTTATGTTTCTCTCTCTCTAAAATCAATGGAAGAAAAACATATCCTCAGGTGAAGATTGAGAAATAAAATAAGAAGAATTTTGGCTGTGAATAAAAGTGGGCAAAATGTCAACACAAGTCATCTGGAGGCAATGTGGCCAGGTGATAAATCTGAATTGCAGTCAAGGATGGAAGTAAAAAAAATTATGATTTTTTTATAAAAAAGTCAATATTTTAATCAACAGGAATTTTGATCACCAAATGCAACTGGAAATGTAGTAAATATATTATAGGACTGAGCAAAAAGAGAGTGGGTCTTGGCCAGCAAATAGTTGCTCTGTGTGGTAACTACTATGAATGTCATTTGAAAGATTAAGAAAATCATCATCAAATAGGGTAAGTAGCATGTACAAAATTCTTCAAAAAACAGATGGCTGATCTGAGACTTAAACCCTGGCCTGTTTGTGAGAAATTCTGATGCCCTGTTGTTTTCTCCCTTCCTGTGCTGACTTTAGGTCAGATCCGTGAGAAATAAGCTAAACATGAAATAATTCACCAAGTCAAAAGGTAGAAAAACTGAGAAAATGTCAAGAAACAGACTATAAAGCAGGTTGGAGAGAGTTGTTCCATGTTATATCAGGGAGTCAGTTATACCTGAGTAAGGGATACCTGCTATTCGGTGGGGCTAGCTGTATGGCACCAGGGGAGTCACAATGACTCAGGGATTTAGAGGCAGACTGGCATGGTACTCGGGGCTGGGAATTTATGAAATCAACAGGGACCAGTGAAAGTGACTGATGTCAGGGAAGTTTTCTTAGCAGTAACATTTTTTTTTTCTTGACCGTAAAAGGTGTGAAAGATTTGGGTGCAAAATAAGCAGAGATGTCACAAAAAATCCAAGGGTTAGAATGAGCATGACATGACCAAACAATGGGAAAAAAGAGAAAGAACTATAGGGCAATCCCAAGGTAACATTTGCTAATTTCATACCATCAGAAGATGTCAGAAGGGATGGTGTATATTCTTTGTTTTTTTAATCAGTTAGGTAACTCTTGATAATGTTCTGCATCTTTGATTTGTTCAGTTATTGTAATGACTTGAAATAATATTTAAAAATTACTTCAAGTAGAAGCCCCATGCTATTTATTTAAAATCCATTTTCAAAATTCTCCTGAAAGTAATTACAGGAAATTATCGGCCTTTGTATCTTGCTGGTTGACATGTCATATAAATCATCCAATGTGTCATTTCTGATAAAGCCCATGTAATCACATTATATGACAGAAACTGATGGTCATAAATAGACACAATAACCTAATTTGGAAAACTCAGACAAATGTAATTTCTTTTAAACTTGAGTTAAAAAATATGGGTGAAACTCTACAGAGGATTGGCATCTTAATGTGACTTTGAAGAATGTAACGTGTTCTTCTTTAAAACCTGAAATCTATTTCCGCTTCCTACTTTAGATATAAGCTTATAAAAATGTGCTATATAAAATATTTATAGCAAATGTTGAAAAGAAAGAATGATGTGATTATTTGATTTTGTCTATTTTTACTTGGTCCACTCAGGAATTAGAGATTTTTTTAAGGTAGAGGGTGTAAACAGAGGTCTCTCCTATCGGCATGGAGTGAGAACTTGCCTTATTTTGAGAAAAACAGAGACATTTAGCAGAAAGAAGGAAGATGTGCTCAAAATTGTGTCTACCTGGGTGTGGTTGCCAAACTTTGAATTTCACAGTCGATATCAACACCACAAAAGCAGGAAACTGTGTCTTGGATTGCATAGAATACTGACAGGAGAAGTTGACTTTCTGAAGACATGGTCTGGGAGTTCTCAGTTCTTAATGCTGGAGGCTGACTCCTGCAAGGCACATGGTAGAAGTTGTAAAGTTAATGAAGATGGGGAACCTTAGGTAAGGCTTGGGCCAGCCCAGCTCTGCTTTGGAGCTGGGTTGCTCTTTGCCATCTCAAAGCCCTGAATGACTGTAGGTGCAGATGTGTGTGTAAGTGTTCCTGACATCGATTATAAACCATGCCTCATTTCTGAGACAGTGAAATGTGGAGAAACCATGCATTTACAAATTATAGAAATAGTGATGACAATGTTCGGGAAGATGGACTGTTACAAAATAAATACAGAATCAATGTTTATGTAGAATAAAAAAAATCAATGTTTCCTTTATGTCAGCAATAAAAAAAAAAAAAACATGTTTTCCTTTGTGGCAGTTGTATTTGTGGGAAATGTATTTGAAAAGATTATACTGTTATAATCTTTATGTTTTTATAACAACTGCTTCATAATCAGAAGGAAGTACTTTTTTTTTACAGGAAGATGCCTTGCAATAAATTTATGAAGCAACTTTCTGGCCTGCTAAGAATAGTTTGCTTCAGAGTCCTTGCCTTTTGCTGGCAACCATTTCAAACACTGCACATACATCATCTTATTTCATCCCCACAAGAACCCATGTAGGAGATGGACCACTTATGAGAAAATTGTGAAAACTGAGGCTGAGGAACAAGTTAACAAATTGTGAAAGATCATACATATTAAGAGGCAAACCTGAAATGTTTTGTAAGTGGCTAGGCCAGGTCTTGAAACTCAAATCTATGTCTTCTAACTCTGAAGTGCCAGAACATTCTCCATGATTATGTGGTCTCAGAACAAATATTTTATCTCAGAGAGTGCAGTCAGAAATTTTTTCAAAAGTTAACAAATTATTCTCTTACTTGCTGGAATTTTTTAAGTCTTTTCATGCCCTTTTTTTGTTGTTGTTATTGTTCAGTTACAGTTGTCTCCATTTTTCCCCCATTGCTCTCCCCTGCCCTACTCACCGCCTCCCCCCCCCCCACAATCAATCCTCTTCCCCATTGTCCTTGTCTATGGGTCCTTTATACATGTTTCTTGACTTGACCCTTCCCCTTCTTTCCCCGGTTATCCTCCTCCTCTCTCCCCTCTGGTCACTGTCAGTTTGTTCTTTATTTCCATGTCTCTGATGCTATTTTGCTTGCTTGTTAGTTTTGTTGATTAGGTTCCACTTACAGGTGAGATCATATGGTATTTGTCCTTCACTGCCTGGCTTGTTTCACTTAGCATAATGTTCTACAGTTCCATCTATGCTGTCCCAAAGGGTAGGAGCTCCTTCTTTTTGTTGCAGAGTATTCCATTGTGTGTATGTACCACAGTTATTTGATCCATTAATTTACTGGTGGGCACTTAGGCTGTTTCCAGCACTTGGCTATTATAAATAATGCTGCTATGAGCATTGGGGTGCATAGGTTCTTTTGAATTGGTGTTTCAGGATTCTTGGGGTGAATTTTTTAACTTGGTTGAGTTTTTAGCAATTGTAAGGGAAAAATGAAAGTATATAAATTTGATTGTAATATTTTTCTAATACTTCTCTGAAATATATCCAAATTATTAGAACTTTTTGAGATGATAAACCAAAATCAACCTATGAGGAACTTTTACATTTTCCTGAAGTCAAATTCAGAAGGATTCCAGTTACAGCTATAAAAATGATCTTAATAAGTTTAACCTTCTCCAATCCCTGTGGCTAAATTCAACTAGACACCAAAACGACACCTTATGTTGTAGTCAGCGAAAAGGAAGTTTTTAAATCAAGATAAGGTACAAATATCAAAACATAGGAAGATACTAAGGTGATAATTTTTTTAAAGTCCTCTTAGGCTGAATTAGAGAAGTTCTAAAGACTGCCTGGCCCTTTTTTTTTTCCAGTGTGAAATGAGAAATATTGCTAAAACCTTGATGTTGGCACTCTTGGTTGTCTATATTTAATTCCTTAAGTTGAGTTCATTCTCAAAATGTAGATTGTTGAATCACATATTTACTGGACTGGATTTGAAAGTAAAAGAATGTAAAACAAAAACACTACTAAATCAATAATCTAATAAGCAGTGGATATGGTAACTTGAGGGCTTTGTGGGAAAGGTAAATATTTCTACCATTTTATCCTTGCACTAGTCAGTCACTGCAAATCTGACCCAAGATTGTTGGCAAGATTTCCTCTTTCCAACACTGATTAGTTGCCACAATTGGGAATTACTACAGTTATTATACATCTGCAACTTCATGTAGAACTTTGGCATCACCACAACTAGAGCATCCACATTACCTTTAAAAATTCATTAAAATGAGGAGTCATTTTTGCCATACCACTAACTCTAACCATGACACCATGAAAGGTTTCCTAGAGCTGGAATTTCCTGCTCATACTCTCCTCTTTGTCCTTCCTCTCAGTGTCCACTAGGGCTGCTTCTCAAGACCACCCTATGAGCAACATACCTTGGAAATCAGTTGAAGGCTCTAGGCTCACCTGGGATCACTGAATAAGAGGTATGCTGAGGAAAAGGACACTAACAAATCCATGCTTGAAATACCCAGCAAGATGGGACTTGGAGTTCCAGCTGCCATAGCTGATGCCACAGAGGGGCTTTCTGACCATGTAATATGCCTGGAGCAGCAGTTATTCACCATTGAATGCATGGCGCACCTCCAGGGACTTCCTGTGTATTCCCATTTCCTGTAAACTGATGAGTTGTAATCCTATCTGTAGGTGACAAAGCCCATCACGTTAAAGTGCCATCCCAATAGCTATTGGTGAAAACTTCTGAGAGAAATAACCAACACTGCTGCTGTTTAATGCTGATACCACTTGCAGACAATCATTCAATGCAAATAATCGATTTTATTCCTTACACATGACTTTACATGCCTTCTAGAATAAAAACAAGAGTCAATTATTTATTCAACATATTTATGAAACACTTACTAAATGCCATGCAAATGCCCTAGATATGTGGGATATATCATGAACAAGGTAGAAAAGGTCCCTAATATTGTCAGCCTTACTTCTTGGTAAGAGAGACAGATGATAACCAAAAAAATATAATAAGCAAGCAAATTATACTGTGTTAGAAGGTGATAAATGCTCAGATGAAAATGAAAAAATAGAACAGAAAAATGTTTAGAAGTATGTGCACTTGGGGAAGTGGGGAGGGTTAAGCAGAGCTTATGTTTGTAAAACAATAAATGAAATTTATAAAACACAATCTATGGCAAACCATAGGATTTAAATAGGATGTGATGAAAAATGACACTTAGGCCCTCTGCTCTCCACCCCTGTTCGCAGCCTCTGCACCCCACCCCCCACCCCAGGGAAGTCTGATTTCATTACCATTGCATCCACAGCAAAGAAGGTAGGATTGTATTCCCTCCCAACAGGCATCTGCTCTGTGGTTTTAATATAGTTTTTACGAGGCAACTTTAGCTTTATGTCATGTGAATATAATAAGAATTCAGACAATGCACAAAGGAACAACCACAGAGATAATAACTGCCCTTTGAGGAAAAATTGGGTGATAGCAGGAGGGATTCCACATGAAAGTCAGACACAGATGGGGTTTTTATGTTTCTAATAAGGCTGAATTTTTCAGATTGTGCCTCCAAGTAAAGGGATTTTCTTTGTATTTAAAAAATAAAACAAAATTCATCTATTTATTTCACAGTGAAGAATCTTGCAAAAATTTATTAAATATATATTTAAATATAAAGCAACTAAAATTGCATGAAAAAAGGGAAATTTCAGTAAGTTCATGTGGAGTGGGTAGCAAGAGTATAATTATAGGTATCTTAGTCCGTTCAGGCTACTATAAAAATATGCCACAGCCTGGGTGGCTTATGAAAAACAGGCATTTATTTCTCACTGTTCTGGAGGCTGGAAGTCTAAGATCAAGGTGCCAACAGATTCAATGTCTGGTGGGAGCCTACTTTCTGGTTCATAGACAGCATCTTCTCACATGGAAGAAGGGGTGAGGGAGTTTTTGGGGTCTCTTTTAAAAGGACACCAATCCCACTCATGACCTCATCACCTCTTAAAGCCACCACCCCCTAATACCACCACACTGGAGGTTAGGTTTCAGCATTTGAATTTGGAGGGCACAGATATTCAGTCTATAAGAATAAGACACAATTTTTATACTTGAAATAAATAAATATGAGTCTTTGGAGTAAAAGATCCTACAGCAGAGATGGCTTTGGGATGCACTTGACCAGGAATTGAAGGAATTAGTTAGTGACAGGGCAAGGACACCTCCAGGTGGATAACAATTGCTCATGCCAAAAATGAAGAACTACTCCCCTATTTGATATCTGACAGAACTGAGTCCCTCAGTAGCTGGTCAAGGATGGCCTATGCAAAGTCACAGATTGAGTAAATGTGCGAGCTGTCAAGTGGTCATGTACAATAGGTCTTGAGCTCTGGGGCACAGTGGCTGGGCTGCCTCTCAACACATCCACCCAGTCAGCTGATGAAGGTCATGAGTTAGCATGGATTGCCCAGTTGAGTACTTAATACACCATGAGCAGCTGGGAGCCTCATGCTCACACGGGTCCTTCCTGATTTCAGTTCCCATGAGGGGTATACAAGATGCGTCTGGATGGATGCCACACCCACAGGCATCTGAATTGCTGGTGAAGAATCCTGAGTTTAGAAACCCCTCAATCTTATACAGGGCTGATGCCAAACCTGATTATTCTCCTCTCCAGAGAAAAACATTTAGTAGCTGGGAATGGAAGCAAATATTTTCCCGGAATAGGTGGAGGAGGTCTTTATCTTTGCTATATGAAATGTGAATACCTCTAAGCAAATTGCTATTAATATGAGACATATGTGAGATTTATCCATAAGTGTCTCTCAACGAGCCTACCTGGATCCTACCTCCCTAGATTTCTGGCAGATATTCCTGCTCTCTCAGTCATTCTGATCAATCTGATCCACCAGTTCATGTCCAAATGTACTTGGTTCATTTTATGCAGTTTAGCATGATCAATACTGTTACAAAAGTTGTAGAAGTTCAGGTGAATATGAAAAGTGTTCAAGAATGTTTGTTAAACCAAACTGGCATTTTACTTCATAAAAGGGTTGTATGCATATTTTTTAAATTTATTTTACTTATTTATACACAAAGTTTTCATGAAATAGAACTTTGCCCATATTTCACAACTTCATATGGACTATTTTAATCCATTTATATAGTGATCACTGATATCACACATTTAGAGTGGCTTTGAGGAAGGCAAGATCTAAAATCCAGTCTCATACTCATTCCATAAATATTTATTAAGAGTTTACAATGCACTAAGTACATTACAAATCACATGAAGTTATCAAACCCTTGGTTTGTTAGTGTTTATATACAGACATAAAGGCACTGAGGAAGGTAAAACAGATTGTAACACAAGTTGATGATGCCTCAAAAGCCTCATAGAAATCTGCCTCTTTTTTTAACCTTAAACATTTCTTGCCCAGGGAATGTTATTTTATCCACTACTTTTATTTAATGCTTAGAAATATCTCAAGTGTTTACCCATCACTTTGAGAATAAAGTTAAAACTTTTTCACATGACATAACAAGCTATTCCACTCAGCCTCTCTCCATCCCTACGTTGCTGAGTTTCTTCCCTTTCTCGATTCCCATTCACTTCTCCAGTTCTGGAAATGGGGTGTGATATCTTTCCTTTGGGCTTTGCAAATACTTTCTTTTGTCTGGAATATTTCTTTTTTCTCCTTAAAAGACTGGTGAGTTTTTTCTCTTACTCTTCAAGATACTTTAGATGTTATTGTTCTTGACTCTTCCCAAAACCCCTTTGAAATTATGTTCCTTGTGCTCATCATACCTTAAACTTACTTCTAGATTGCACATTTATGAATTATAACTATTTTTAAAGGCTCATTTTCTTTCTTGGATTGTGAGTGTATTGAAAGCAGGACCCATATTTTATCTGTATTTATATTTCAGCATCTAACACAGTACCTGGTACATAACAGATAATCCATAAATGTGTATCTAGAGAACGAGTAAGTAAAGTCAACAGAGTAGAGGCCTCCTTGCCTCTACTGTTGCAGACAGCTTCCAAGGTTTGCTTCGAAGCCAGTCTTCCTCTTTCCTGTAATGGGATTTACTGAGACAAAGGACTTCCCATCTAGAGACTAAATGTGCCAACCTCCCTGTGAATGAAACCGCCAATGTGGAAATATCTGGGCCAGTGGAATGCATAGGTGGATGAGATCTGTAAAGAGTGAGGTCATCTCCAACTTGAAGACAAGCCACTTGTTTGAATTCTGCTTCTTTTGTTTAATGTACCCTGGAACCCTCACATAGCAGTGATGCAGATTTGACAGGATACGTTGAAGCAACAAGATCAAAAGAATAGGCATCCTTCCATGAATCCAAGGAGCAGAATGTAACACTGAGACCACCACCCACCTCAACATGGTTATGAAATTGAGAAAGGATATCTTTTATAATAAACTCTGTTTAAGGTTTTTCTGTGGTTGTAGGGGTCTACTCACTGAATATAGGAGTTGTCTACATGACACTATAGACAAGTTGTTTTTTTTTTTAAAGGTAGTTCTCTTTTTATTTTTATTTTTATTTTTTTGAGGAAATTCCATGCTGTTTTTCATAGTGGCTGCACCAATTTCCAATCCCAACAACACATGAGGGGTCCCTTTTCTCCACATCCATGCCAACACATGGTTTATTGATTTATTGATGATAGCCATTCTGACAGGTGTAAGGTAATATCTTATTGTGATTTTAATTTGCATTTCTCTGATGATTAGTAACAGTAATATTGGACATCTTTTGATGTCTATGGTCTATCTTTATGTCTTTTTTGGAGAAATGTCTACTTTTCTACTCCTTTTATTTTTTTAAATATATTTTATCGATTTTGTTATTACAGTAGTCTCATTTCCCTCCCTTTATTCCCCTTTGCCGTGTACACCCCCTTCCACCCATCTACCCCTACTGCTTAGTTCATGTCCATGGGTGGTATATATGAGTTCTTTGGCTTGTACATTTCCTATACCATTCTTAACTTCCCCCTGTCTATTTTCAACTTATCATTTTTACTACTTAGTCCCTGTGCATTTTCCCTTACTCTTCCCTTCCCCTTCCCCACTGATAATGTGATCTTCATTTCTATGTTGCTGTTTCTATTCTTGTTGTTGGCTTAGTTCATTTTTGGTTTTGGATTTGTTTGTTTTTTTTTTTAGGTTCATTTGTTGATAGTTGTGTTTGTTGTCATTTTACTGCTCGTATTTTTGATCTTCTTCTTTTTATTAGATGAGTCCCTTTAACATCTCATATAATAAGTCTTGGTGATGATGAACTCCTTTAACTTGACCTTATCTGGGAAGCACTTTATCTGCCCTTCCACTCTAAATGATAGCTTTGCTGGATAGAATAATCTTGGATGTAGGTCCTCGCCTTTCATGACTTTGAATACTGCTTTCTAGCATTTTCCTGACTGCAAAATTTCTTTTGAGAAATCAGCTGGTAGTCTTAGGGGAACACCTTTGTAGGTAACTGTCTCCTTTTCTCTTGCTGCTTTTAAGATTCTCTTCTTAATCTTTAATCTTGGGTAATGTAATTATGATGTGCCTTGGTGTGTGCTTCCTTGGGTCTAAATTCTTTGGGGCTCTCGGAGCTTCATAGACATCCTGGAAGTCTGTTTCCATTGCCAGATTGGGGGAGGTTCTCCTTCATTATTTTTTCAAATAAGCTTTCAATTTCTTGCTCTTCTTCTCTTTCTGGCACCCCTAGGATTTGGATGTTGGAACATTTAAAGTTATCCTGGAGGTCCCTAAGCCTCTCCTCATTTTTTTGAAATCTTGTTTCTTCATTGTGTTTTGGTTGAATGTTTATTTCTTCCTTCTGCTCCAGACTGTTGATTTAGTCATGGTTTCCTTCCCTTCACTGTTGGTTTCCTGTATATTTTCCTTTATTTCACTTTTCATAGCCTTCACTTTTTCCTCTATTTTGTGACCATACTCAACCAATTTGGGTAACATACTGATTACCACTGTTTTGTTACCAGTGAACTGTGCATCTGATAGGTTAGCTGTCTCTTCATTGCTTAGTTGTATTTTTTTCTGGAGGTTTGATCTCCTCTTTTGTTTGGGCCATTTTTTGTCTTGGCATACCTGTTACACAGTGAGGGAAGGAGCCTTAGGTATTCACTAGGGCAGGGCAACCCAAGTTGCTACATTGTGGCACTGCATGTGGGGAGGGGTCCAAGAAGGAACAATACTCCTTGCTCAGCTCCTGGCAGGCTTTCAGTAACTTCCTCTGCTACCCACAAGCAAATCAGGCCCTTCTGGTGCTAATTCCCAGGTGGGTGGTTTTGTGCACATTCTACGATCTTGTGGGTCTCTCCAATGAACTCTCCCGTGAGGCTGGGAATTTCCCCCGCTGCCAAAACACCCCCAGGTTTTTTTCAAGTTCTGAGACTTTATTTCCCCATGCTGGAAACCTGGGTTTTGCAGTCTGTCTCACTCCCCAACTGTTCCTCCCCATTTATCTGCAAGTGAATGTGAGACCATGCACTACTCCAGCAGCTGCTTTGACCAGTCCACCAGCCCCCGCCTTGCCTACCCATCCTCCAGCTGCAGCCTTGACACAAATCCTCTCAGCTTCAGCTGCCTGCTCTGCCCCTCCTACTGGTCTGGATGAACATTTTTTATTTAACTCCTAGGTTGTCAGACTTCCAAACAGTTCAAATTTCTGTCAGCTCTGCTTGTTTTTAATTTTGTTTTAGTCCTTTTTTTGGTTGTGTGAGGAGGCACAGTAAATCTACTGACATCTCCATCTTGGCCAGAAGTAGACAAGTTTTTATTGAACTTCTGTTTGAATGCTTCCACTAATGTTCTCTACTTCATAAGGATGTCTCTTCCATTGTTGGAAATTCTACATATCAGAAAGCACTTATTTGTAGTTGAATTAGGCTTTCTCATCATCTCTACCAGTTGGTTCAATTTAGGGCCTAGAACTGCATAGATTATATGGCAAAGCCACACTTTTATTGTATAAAGAATGCTTTCATTCTAATAGCCTGCACTTTTCCAGACCATACAATCATGGTTCTCTGAGCTGCTTCTCCTATAACTGGTTTCTGAGATCATTTTTACATTGCAGTTTGTTAGTATCTATCATTAACTGCAACTTCATGGAACAGATGCGAATATAGCCTGAGTTGAGCACAGGAACTGAGAGTGCCATGCACATAATGACACTGTGTTTTTCATCCATTCAAGAAGAATTTTTGGAGTGCTTATTAAATGCTTACCATTTCTTCTGGTGCTGGAGATGAATTAGACAATTTCTGCCTTCCAAAAAGAGTACCACACTGAGAGTGATTTCCCTTCAAAACCGTTAGATCTGATAATCCTGTCTCTGGTGTGGCAGAACACTGCTCAAGTGGGAACTTCCTCTGTCCGTAGATAGCAACAGAGCTCAGCTTTTCATGCCTACATTTCTCTCAACCATAATCTTCTACAGTAATAGGATTGCTTTATTTAAAGACAAAAAGATAACAGGCTGATTATATTTTTTTAATTGTCTTTACAAACATATGGCTATTACATCTTTTTTGCAACTATATGGCTTAGAAGAATTTCAGGCAAAGACTTTTTAATGTGTCTGAACACCCATCAGGCTAGCGCCTTTTTGACATAAGCCATTATGGTAACAGTAAGTGAACCAAACTGGAACATAAAGAGTCATGCTATTCCAACCTTGAAAGATGTGTTTTAAAATTGTTCCTGTTTTCTAGTCAGCATAAATTTGGGATATGAAAGAATAATAGGATATAATGTTCTGTTCTCTAATCATACTACGTGTGTACATGTGCTGAGAGTATTCTATCGTATGCTATCCAGTTGTCCCCAAGTTCAGTTTTGCAAGAAACTTAACCTCTATGTACAAGTGACTGTGTTAGAAGAGCTTCTGATTGATCACCTTGAATGAGTGCTGTAGCTGAAAATGTTTAGTGTAGGTCACCTCAGTGAAATGATCCATTCAGCGAGCAGTTCTGTGATTAATGTAGAGCACATAGTCCACACTTGTCCTGGACTTATGTTCCAATAGTTCATCTTTAATTAGTTATTTTTAATTCTGTTATAGGAAAAACTGCGACACTAAAAGGTTTATTTAACTGGAAGGTTTAGTTACCTGGACTGCAGAACAAAAATTTAATGACATCTGTATTATGCTTCCTTTGGAAAATAAGCCAGGAGCAAAGTGATAAGACAGTGACACTGGGTGAGACCCAGAGGCAGTGGGGGAGGGGAGGGACCCTCTGAGAGCCTAAAGGCCCACGGGAACTTAACTTCTTAGGCCTACGTAATAGGTCCCTAAGAGCCTTATGCTTGTTTGGATCTTGTACTAAAGGACACTTAACCCCATGGAGATGAAAAGACACCTCCAAATTCAGATTCTCTTGCTGTCCATGCTCAAGAATGATGATGTGTTATTATCTCACAAGTTCATGAGTGAAACTGCCCAGGAAAGAAGGCTATCCTGATACAGGTATTCTTTCCCCTTTGATCTTCACTGGACAAGTGTAAAGAGACGTTTCACAGCTTTAACAATCTGGTACAACAAAAACAACCATGAGTTAATGATAGGATCCTAGTTAAGGGAGCACCTAGCAGGTTCTTTTTTAGGTCATTTATCATCATGCATGTTCATAAGATTTAACCTGAATGATGCTTTGAGTTACAAACATTATATTCACTAATAAATTTGTATCATGGATAAGACTGATAAAGCTTTGAGTGCTGGATTACCTATTTAAGACTGTTTTACCCTTCTGGACATAATTTTACATATGAAATTCTAGTCGAAATATAGCTTGGGTCTTCTACACAGAAATATATAAAGATCTCCTCTGCTCTAGGTAGTGGAAGAAACTGTACTAGTTCCTAAGACATCCAAAGCCAGCCTCCCCTTCAAGGGTGTTGGGTCAATAAGACACATTTTGTTTTCAGTTTAATAATATGTTTTATTTTATTTTTTATTTTTGTTCAAGTACAGTTGTCTCCATTTTCCCACCATGGATGGAACTGAAGAGCATTATGCTAAGTGAAATAAGCCAGGTGGTGAAAGACAAATACCATATGGTCTCACCTATAAGTGGAACCTAATCAACAAAACAAATAAGCAAGCAAAATAGAACCAGAAACATTGAAATAAAGAACAAACCTACAATAACCAGAGGAGAGGGATGTTACCGGGGAAAGAAGAAGAAGGATCATCAATCAACATATATGAAGGACCCATGGACAAAGATACATTTTAACTAACATAATTTCTTCTTTAAGCCAATGGATTTTTTCTGTCCTCCCCTTTCTTCACAACATGGGACTAATAGAATAATAAATAATATATATAATAGAAAAGTGATTGACTTTGAAAAACATAAGCCCCAAATTCACTAAATCATCCAAATCTCTACTTCTTATTTCATTAAATATTCAACAAATGAGTAAAGTGACCACCCAATTACTTAGGAAAGGTAAATCAACAAATAGGGAAGCTAAGGGAATTCAAGAATACATTTTTGTTGTTTTGTTCAATAAAAAGAGTTTTCAAGCAACTAAATATTTGATGATGGGAAAGTACCAAATTGTCACATTGTAAGCAATTGGTGAGAAGCTTGGTAGCCCCAGGAGAAACTTCTTTTGTTACCATAACATCTTGTAATTGCCCATAGACATTGCAGAATGTCAGCCTGGCCTGCTGCACTCATGAAAGCTTCTGAAATGATCACTGTAACCGGGGGAGAGCTGAGAGAAAGTGATTGACGATGGTTGCACATCTGCATGCTGGCCAAAGCACATACGTGAGGAAATCTTTATCTAAGCTAGTTTTCTCCTACTCTGCTAATGATGCCACAACACACCAAGAGCTGCAGAAAGCTGACAGTGCACAAAGTAAGGCAGTTACCTCAGATTCTTGGACCAGAGCTGAGCTTACCTGAAGCAATATCCAAAAACAATCTAAGACACAGTCCTCCTACACACATCAGCTCTTAAAATCCCCATTGGTGGAGTGACGAGGGCCCCCTTCAGTTTGCCAGGAAGGTGCATTTCAAAAACAGCATCCTGTTCATTTCTACTCAAAGCCTTGGTGCTTATCTCTTGGCCTGTTGCCTAGAGAAGGTTGTGAAATCTTATAAAGACGTATTAACACAAGATATCAGAATTTGCTACTCTGAAGGCATCTGCCATTTGTCAGCTATCATTCCATGTTAGTTTCTCATCTAGATGTCAATGGCAAATGACATTGGCAGCATCTAAAACCAAGATTCCAGGGACAGTGACAAAATCAGAGCTGCTGGTCAGTGTCACATGTCTGTGCTTTGCTTAATACCTCCTTGAAATAGCTTTAAAGTTTCTCCTTTAAAGAAACATCTTTAAAGTTTCTTCTACTTTAAATAATATGCTTGCATTGGGTTCACACATTGATTTTCAAGGCCTATTACAATTGTTGAAATTCTGCATGTGTTTTTCCTAAATAGTTATAATAATAACACTGTACATACAAGTATTACTATTGCTGCTTAACATTGCTTGCCTTGTCTGTAGTAGCTGCAATTTCCTTCTCACTAAAGCTGTGAAATATGTTTAGAAAACTATTGGAGCCTCAGGAAAAGCCACAGAGGAAGAGGTGTTTCGAATATGCTTGTCTAGACTGTCGAATGTTATCCATGTCATCCTTGCTCTTTCTTCTCAGTCAAGCGTTTGGTCCACTAATGGGAAAGTTGATTTAAAAGGTCCACTTTTATTCTCCTTCCTGTAAAGTAATAGTAAATAATAAAAGATGTTTAAAAAGTAGGTGAGAGAGAATGTTAATGTTGGCCTGGTTATTATTTAGTCATAGCCCATGTGACCAAGGGTCTGCAATGAGAAAGCCATTAGTGTGAAGGACTTACAAAGAATAATATAGGCCAAATTGCAAAACAAAATAACCAAACTTTATCTCTTAATATAAATTATGTACATTTTAATGTGCCTGGTATTTATCTCTGTGCATTAAGAGTTGAATGGATTTTGCTGTGTTCTGTATATATTTTGTATTTTCCAAATTTTTAATAAGAAAAAAGTACTTGGAATTCTTATTTTGAAAATATATTTTTATATTAAAAATATTTAAAGAGATCCCACCTAAACTGGACTTGAGTGGAAACATAAAATCTGAAATGCAAAGTAGAGTCACTGATTTAGTCTAATCTATTTTCTAAAAAGAGTATAAGACATCTATTAATTTGCATAATGAAACTTCTAATTCACAAATGTTTAAAAGTAGCTAAATAGCCCTAACCAATGGCAAAAGGTGGCTGGTTCCATTCCTGAGGCACGTATATGAGAGGCAACTGATCAATGTTTCTTTTCCTCTCTCTCCCTCCTTCACATTCTGTCTAAAAATAAATAAATAAAATATTTCAAAGTAAGTAGTTAAATATTATTTCTAAGATGCAATCTTTCTGGTCTTAATTTTGTTGTATATTTAATTTTAAAGTAAGATTTCTGACTTTTTACATTTACTGCTTAAATAGGAATAAAATGTTAATAAAAAATGAAAACACATTGGATCTTAAAGATCGAAATCGCGTCATACAATTTTCTTAATGTAAAAATTAGAATGCAGAGGACCAGAGAGGTACATAATTTAGCAAGAAGAAGTCCATAGTTTCTTTCATGTTTCTTGATACAAGTCATGCTCCTCTTTTGGCTGCAAATCTCAAGGCTCCTTTCTGTGCAGTAGTCACCAGTTAAGATCCTAAAAGGTTGGAGACAGGACTTATGCCCATTGAAACACCATGAATAATTGGCACATGGGCCCACACAGACACAACTACACACCCACAATACATACAAACACTCTCACCAAACACACTTCAAGAATTCATTGTTAAGATTACATATATATTTGGAAATGGAAATAGGTACAAACTTTCCAGAGTTGTAATTTTGTTAAAGGGAAATCTGACCTTGAAGTTGTAGAGAGCATGGAGTTGTCTCTAAATATGGGCTCTCACTAAAGAAGATTGGATAGAGTCCACTGGACCAGCCCTAAGATTTAATCTCTGCTTCTCTCTGCCCAGTTGGATACTAAGTATACATTAACCTCCTGGTGGTCTGTCTGATATGGTAGAGAAAGGAAGGACTTAGAACCTGGACAAAGATGATATCTAAGCCTATTCTTGAACATGTCCCCTCTTTGAGCTTATCTCTGTCAAATGTAACTTAGGACTTTATGTCAAAACTATACATAAGATATAAACATAAGTGTCCTCCCAAAATTCATATGTTGGAGACCTAACTCCCAGTAACTCAGAATATAAGCATACTTGGAAATTAAAACAAAGTCATTATGGTAGACCCCAATGCATCAGGACTGTGGCCTTATAAGAAGAGATTAGGCAACAGACACACACAAGGGACAACCACATGAAGACACAAGAAGATGGCTGGCTGAAGACCATAGAGAGAGGCCTCAGGAGGAATGGGCCCTGCTGACATCTTGACTTCAGACTTTTGTTCACTAGAACTCTTAGAAAATAAATGCCTGTTTTTAAAGCCATCCAGTTTGTGGTATTTTGTCACAGCAGCCCCAGCCACCCTAGCAACCTCATACATAGCCTTAAACAGAGTAAAGTGCTCAACAAACCACAGATATTATCTTAATAATTATTACTAACTCTCCTTTGGTGTAGAAGAGCTTCAGCTCTGAATTATATGTTTGGTGAGCATAGATGAAAGATCTATGCAACTCAAATCATAATTTATTTTGTTCACTTCCTGTTTATTTCATCTTTGCTGAGTTAAAAATTTCCTGTTTTTGCAGAAATTTTATTATTATTAACTACAGAGGTATTTTTCTTCAACTTTATTTTTCTCTTTTAGAAAGGAAGGAAATGAAAATGAATGAGGAAGACAAATATCATTCACAAATTATGTAAAAATCTGAGCCAAAAGATAAACAAATCAACTATATCATAAAAGCATAAACTCAGCATATGAGCAATTGTGATATTACTTGGAGCAATTTCAAACTCATTCCAAGACCTTAGTAAAT